>PEGC01000036.1:0-32039 GCA_002921095.1 Cladosporium sp. SL-16
ACCAGCTAGGTCTATAAAGATTATAAGCAGACTTTTAGCTTAAAAGAATAATCATACCTCTTTATATCGTTTTCGGTAGAAAATAAAAGATATAGTATTAGGTCGGAGTAGGAGATTAATACTCGGCTATAAGAGAGAGGCGACTCTTATCGAAGTCCTACCCGGATTAGTCTCCTATAAATATCGGAATGCAACTTAGCGATATAGACTTATAGATAGCGGGTTGTATACCTATAAGCTACCTTATAGTTTAGCTATCTTTACTATAGCTTAGAATGAAAAAAAGGGATACTAGGTAGCGTACTCTTCTAAAGGGATATTAGGCTTAAAGGTAATATCTTAGGAGAGGGGGAGAGTTATAGAAAACTGCTAGGCTCTAGCGGAACTATAAGGAATAGGTATTAGGAGAAGGAAGGAGGAGGAGTATAGATAGGTAGTAGAGGCCGGCTTTATCTCGGAGACCTACTACTCCTTACACTTACCTCTAGTTATTCTCCTAGAGTATTTATAAAGTAGCTCTTATATATACTGATCGGACTGTTTTTAATATCCTAGTATAAACTACGTACGAGGTATAGCGCCTCGAAATAGCGCTTATACTATTACCAGTCGACCCCTACGCTTTAAATAAGACTCTAGGCTCTAGGCGATTGAGATAACTAGACCGTAAGTCCTAGAGTAAGGTAGCTAGGTTAAGAACCTACTTAACGAGTTAGGGGATATATAGTATACCTCCGAATATCGCTAGGGCCTGATTACTATAACGATAGAATAGAGGATAGAAAAGCTTAGATAGGGCAAAGTATATTAAGAAGGTTTCCTTATTTTTATTTTTGTTTTCAGAGAGCCCTAAGAGTTTAGCTGCTTTTCCTCTACCCTTTAATTCGTTAGATCTTTCCCTTCTCGATAGCCGTCTCCTAAGGCCTAGTATTAGCAAGGGCTGATTAAGGGATATATAAGTAGTACGAATATATCGAGAGAAGTAGAGCTAGTAGTAATTCGGTCCCTTTTACCTTAGTATCGATAGACTGGATTATAGGAGGACTAACAATCGGATAGACGGACTTATAGTCGGAATATCGGATAGGAATCAGACTAGACTACTGATATTACAGAGGTCTGTTTCAGCGATCTCATGCTACTTGTAGCTAAGTTATAAAGCAGGCTGTACCTGATATTATCTAATTAGGCTAGGTACTAAGGTTTGCTCTTAGACCTATAATATAATAATACTGAACTCCTAACCCTAATATATATTCTTTATATTCGCTTTATAAGAATATTATAGAAGTTCTTAAGATAAAGTCTAAAGTTATATATAGGATATAAGTAAATAAATTATAATTAATTCTATAAATCTAAGAATATAATTCTATATAAAAGTAAATAAATTATTTTTATTTATCTATCTACTAATAGTAGATTAGTACTACTATAATATAATAGAAATATATATACACTTAGTAGTATATATAGTTTTCAATCTATAAGGTACTTAGTATTAGGTAGGAGCGCTAACAAGCTACGTAAGCTAGGTAAGACGGATTCTCCTTATCTGTAAGCGCTCTACGCTATATCTCGGTCGCTATAGGCTCCTATCGAGCTTGGCTTCGGGACTTTATCACCCGATCGAACCCAATCTGGTTTCCGCTTGTCTTATTGCGAAAGCATTCGACATTGTGTCATATCTAAGCTGTCTGATTGGCTTAAATGAAAGATTCGATCAGCTTGGCTTTCATCGATCGATAGCTGGTAGAAGATCTGGAGGTCGCGCTGTCAGCCAGGCGGGTACGCACGGTTGTCAGTACCGCCGTTGTATGACAGCCATGAAATCGTATAAGATCTACCTGCCAACACCAGTCCTGGCAGCTCGATAATATCTTGCTACCACATTTTGCTATCACATCTTGCTATCGATCTGAGCATCAAGCCTACACTCCTTCTTGCTTTCTATATCCATGCACGTGCTCATCAATGGCGCGGGCATAGCGGGCCCGACGCTGGCCTGGTTTCTGGCTAAGACTGGATCGACTGTGACTGTGCTCGAGAGAAGCCCGTCGCTTCGCCCTCACGGACAGAGCGTCGACATCACAAGCGCAGCGGTGAAGATTGTTCAGCAAATGGGGCTGTTGGAGAAAGTGCGACACTTCAACACATCGGAGACTGGCACACGCTTTCTAGATGCACGTGGTTCACCCTACGCAGTCTTCCCTGTCGATGAAGAAACTTCAGTGAGCCTCACTTCGCCGTTCGAGATTCTCCGTGGGGACTTGGCGAAGATTTTTTACGAAGCGGTGGAAGATCTGCCGAACGTCACCTACATGTTCGATACGACAGTCAGTGACATCATCTCCAATGACGAGGATGGGATAATGGTGGTTTTAAGTAATGGGGAGCATCGGCGGTACGATCTCCTTGTTGCAGCAGATGGCCAGAGATCACACATCCGCGAGCAATGCTTCCCTGAACAGACTATACAAGAAGTCGACATGGGCATGTACGTGACGTACTGGACTCTCCCTCGAGTCGACATCGACAGTCAATGGTGGGAGTTCTACACAGCCCTCGAATCACGGACAATGAGTTTGAGGCCGGATCCTTACGGCACAATGCGAACCATTTTCACAATCATGCCAAACGACGATGAGACACGGGACGCATGGAAGCGAGCAATTGAAAGCGGTGTCATGGCACAAAAGGAACTTGTGCGAAAGGAGTACCTTACTGCTGGATGGCAGGCCTCCCGGTTCTTAGATGCCCTTGATGAGGCACCAGATTTCTACTTCCAGGCAGTCCGACAAATCAGGATGTCGTCGTGGTCGCATGGGCGCGTTGTCTGTGTGGGTGATGCCGCATATTGCCCGACGCCGATATCAGGTATGGGCACTTCACTTGCAATTGTCGGAGCATACATACTTGCAGGCGAATTCAGCAAGATTAAAGACAGCAAAGACATCCCACGAGCGCTACGCGCTTACGAAAAGACCTTGCGGCCGTACGTGGCGAGCATTCAGAACATCAACCCAATATTCCCAGCTATGGCCCATCCCGGAACAGCTACTAAGAGATGGCTTTTTCAGTCGCTTGTATCCGTCGTAGCATCAGTTTTCAAGGCGGTCTCGAAGTTCCCCTGGTTGGCTAAAAAAGTCCTATCGGATGGAAGCGATGACTTTATCTTACCAGATTACCCCGTACTCACCTCATAAAAGTGTGAAAGGGTATAGTCGGTATCTGGATATGTACAAGGAGATAAGGGTTTCAGGATAAGAAAGGAGGTAGCTAGGTCAACTAGTCTACTATTCGAGTTGATGTTATCGTCAGCTCGTGTTAAAACTGCGTGTCGGCCATTGCGGCAGACCGCATAGCTTCGAGTCCATCGTGCTCACTGTTTTCGCAGACTCTTGCGACATTCGTGTAATCCATAAATGTGATACGTCAAAGGTTGGACCTCTATCTTCGCGGAAGCTAAAGGCACTCGGAGGATTTCTTGGAAAAAGCAATAGCAACGTCGTACTAGAGCTCCTCTCGATATCGCTTGGTAGAGAAGATTTAATGATGAAACCTCTTCCACAATACAAGGTGACCTCCTAATCTTTAGATGTTGTCTCGCATACGCGTCGATTCTCGAACTGACGCGGTGACAATGGCGAACTAAAGACGCGCCGCGCTACATTAGAAGTCCCGCCGATACCAACTTATCATCTCAAGGCACATAGGAAAGCACGCTTGGAACATCCTGACGATTAGACGGCGATAGGCATTGTATTCCTGGTCGTGTGAGCAAGTGCCGTATGTGTTGCAAAAAACAGACAGCGTATCGCCCCTGGGCGGGTGCGGCTTTAGCTCGGCTGCCGAATGGATCGGGCCAGATCCGCGTGAAATCGCTCGCTTGCCGCAGGAGCCCGACTCCTGCGGCAAGCGAGGGACTCAGGTTGGGCCAAGGCTTCCGAGCTACTGCAGCCTCCTGTCTGTTCGAAGAATTTCTCTCACAACATACAGGGGCTCGCGGTCTAGCTTCATAATCCGTACTGCTGGCCTTGCCATTGAGAGACCTATAGGGAGTGCGAATCAAACCCGCGAGCGAGGACTCGCAGGCATCGCGTTTCAGCTGCAGGTTGTCACCCGAGGCGAACTCTACAAATAAGGGCATGCATTCACTGAAACCTGACGATCACAAAGGTTCTGGAACGGCATTGGCGGGAGAAGACATTCGATCTCCGGGCCGGGGAGTGTGCGTCTCGCCAGCTATACATACTGCCGCAACCTGATACCTGCTCAATGCGTCCCCCGTATACACTGTAGTAAGGGGTTTCGTTTGGCGCCAATAGACCATGCTCTACTTTAACTTTGAGGCTGAAGAGCCGCGTCAGATCTTATATGGTCGCAGACCGGCCATAGGGCTACGCATGTGCGCCATTGAATATCGTGTCACAACATCCTTTAACCGAGCCCACCCGCAACTTCATGGGATATCCTCCCCCTCACTCTTCACGGCCTGACTGAGCGACTGCGAGCACAATGGCGTCAACCACATATTCCAACAAATCCACTCACAAGGATATTCCACTCGAAAGACGGCGTTCGACCAGCTCCGTTGACAGTGATCCTGTCGATGTCTACTTCGTACGCCTAAAGCAATCACTCTATATCGAGTACGACACTGACCTCAAGCAGCATGGTCCCCATGATACAACTCGTCACTCCCGATGGCCAATCTTTCTAAGAATTCGTGGCAGCGTGGTGCCCGCGATGATCCTACCTCTCACATTCATATCCCTCTGGAGCACTTGCGTTACCTGTATATCCAAAAAAATTTACCCTGGTATAGGCATAGACTCGGTCCTTCTGACTGTCCTTGGTTTTGTTGTTGGTTTGATGCTGTCGTTCCGTGGCTCAACCGCATATGAGCGCTACAGTGAAGGCCGCAAGTTCTGGGCGCAGTTGTCCAGCATCATGTCCAGTTTCGCAAGACTGATATGGATGAACACCGAAGAGCGACCGGATCACGCAACGGAAGACTTGCTCGGAAAGATATCCTTCTGCAACATGTTGGTGTCGCTCTCCATCGCACTCAAGCACCGCATGCGCTTCGAGCCCTTCACCCACTACGACGATCTTTCTCCAAGGGTACGTGAACGAAAGATACAACCCAATGTCGCAGTCTAGGCTCAGACGCCTTACTGGTCTCTCGGCGGCAGGGCGAGCAGTATGGCCTTTGAAGCTAGACCGCATGCTGATGTAATTTCTGAGATACTGTACTGACTTCAACCCTTCGCTTCACAGGTGCAACACTTGGCTTTGACTGCGCACCAAGCCGAGGTCAGAGAAATGAAACGACCATCACCGTGGAAACGCTTAGGTATGCTTCTGGGACTTCCTATGGCAGAGTCGAATCCGCGCAAGCTCATCAAGCGTCCCAACAAACCGCTCGGCAATGCGCCATTGGAGATCCACGGCTCATGCTGCGATTACATCAAGCACATCATCGATAACGGAACCTTCAAGACTCCAGCATGCCAGACCCAGGCTTACAATTGCCTGGCACAGATCAACGACGTCCTCAACGGCTCAGACAGGGTACTGAACACTCCGCTGCCTCTGGCCTACTCAATTGCGCTCGCGCAGATCACTTGGGTCTACATCCTGATCCTGCCGTTCCAGCTGGTCAACAAGCTCGGATGGGTCACAATTCCCGGATCAGTGTTTGCAGCTTACATCATTCTCGGCCTCGCGCTCATCGGCAGGGAGATTGAGAATCCATTCGGCGAAGACGTCAACGATCTGGCGCTGGATGACTTCTGCAATCAGATCGAACAGGATGTGAACATCATCATGACATATACCCCTGGCTCGGTGCCTGTACACATGGAGCGACCCGAGAACAATATCCTCTATCCTTTGGCTTCTGGGAGATACGAGGATCTGCTGGCGAAGTCGCCTGAGTACATCCGCTCGAGGCTACACACGAGAGCTTTTGGACGAAGCGAAGGCGGTGTTCAAAGATGCTCGACCATTTGAGGAATGGCTCAGTTGTACTCAGCCTGAACCTCAGCCTTGCCTGTGGATTTATTGGTTTCTTTGGCGTTGAATGGTTGGCGCTCGGCACAGATTCTGAACCTCCAAATCTCAAAAGTAATGTAACACTGGCATCATTTCGAAAAGAAATTCACATTACTCTGCTGCATTAATTGTAATTGTCTTCTGCCACAACAAGGAAATCATAACATGCTCACGTTGTAAGGCAAGGGTGAGAGTTAAACGTGGTCTCGCTTCCATGATGATCTCCGAGCACAATAAGAATAGTAAGACGGTCTAATCCTGTGAAGATGTGAAGGATGGATAACAATCTGCTTTTGGAATAAGCGAAAGCTGTGTGTCCAAGGTAGAACCTTCCGTGTATAATTACATGCACTTCCAGCCAACCACAGCCTTCAAATCTCCACGTGCTCTGCGCGGCTCGTCTACCAAGCCTGTGGCTGAGTGTCTGATAGGCTTCGTCGCGTATATCTTGGCTATCTACCTATAAGTATTGATAGAACAGCCAAGCGATTATGGCGCTAGAACAACGTCCTGATTGAACAGCGCATTTCGGCTCGGGGTCGCTACGGCTCGCTTCCTTCTTTAAGGTTGTGAACTCACTTCGCCCACATCGCTACATCCTTCAGCATGGACAACAACAACATGTGTTGGTATTCGCGACTAGCGACATTGGCGATGTTGTAGCAATGTCTGTACTGCGATATTTTCGTACGCCTGCCAAGCTGCCGCATAGCCCAGCACAACGGAGTGATATATAAGATGCAGCATCTTGCTCTCTCATTGTTGAGACATCACACACAACAGCATCGCCTTCCATCTCCTTGATACATCTCTCTTTGGATTCAGTTTCCTTATCTCCTTGAACTTCCTTTCTTCAATCGCTTCAGGCTTTCCATCTCTTTCGCACTACCGCACGATGTTTTCCAGGATCAACCACGGGACAGCAATCGCCGCCTCTTTGGCCTTGCTGCTCACTCCAGTGGTTGCAAACTACCCTCAGGAACTCAAGGATAAGAAGCTCCGGGAGTGTGACGCCAGCATCAAATTCGCCGGCATCACCGACATGGGCGGGTTCTGGGGCGACGATGCGGAGATCTTTGCAAACGATTACATCAATGCGAACGGCGACCACTCGCAGTGGGCGCAGAACCTCTACCGAGACCTCTTCTCCGACGAGACCCATAGGGACTTCGATTGCATGGGTCCTGATGCTCCTTGCTCAATCAGCGTTACTTGCAGTCAGTACCATATCTCACCACAACCCAATATCTCGATCACTGACTTTATCTCGCGCCCCAGATGACTTCAATGCAATTGGAAAGGGCAGCCTATACTACCTTTTCGTCTCCATGATGAACTACCATGCCTACATGAAGGCCCTGCGCAACGAGATGAACTTCGCTTTCATTCAGAACTCGCTCAGCGTCGGCACCATCCAGGAAATCCTGAAGCTTCCTGACGGCAAGGCGGACGAGCCTCTCAACATCTTCGCCATCCTCAGCGGAGCGACAGCAGTCGCTGCTGCCGTCCCGCTCAACCCTGCTTGGCAGGGTGCTACCGCCGCAGCTTCTGGTGTATTCGCCATCGCCGGCGAATTGGCACCGCAGCCGTAAGCAGCTTTGAGTCAACGATGGCCATCGATCTTTCACTAACGTCCATTTCAGTGAGGCTGCAGACGTTACCGGCAAGGCCTCCGCAGCCATTACCAACCTGATCAAGAGCTCTGCCGAGAGCACCAACGACATCATTTCAAACCTCATCGGTGCAGTGTTCGGCAGACAGGGTCAATCGCAGGACATCATCCCGCAGAACATGCGTCGCGGAGGGGTCTCTAGTAAGCGGAGAATAAAACATCCAGTGTGCACGAAGACCCATTACTGACTTGTTCGCAGACCCTGCCGTCAGCATCTTCGGTTTTGGTACCTGGCTCCAGGATAACGGTGGTACCATCGCCGCCCAGACCCTCGTCAAGACTATGAAGGCTAAAGCTGTATGTCAATTTCGACTCACCGTATAATCACGACTAACACACTTCTCAGGACCAATCCCTCCTCTGGCAAATGGCCCGCCTCTTCAAGCGCACCTACGTCCTCGTCCGCCCAGACCTAGACGTAACCGAATGCACCGACGCCGTGAACGCCTGGGACGCCGACAAGAACCAGTGCTACACTCTCCACTCCTGGGACGGCACCACCTCCGGTACGTTGGGCGGCGCCAACGACCTCGGCGACATGTGGGGACGCTGGAACATGGACCCCATGTGGACGATGCGCAACGCGGTCGAATGCTGGGAAGCCAACGACGGCAAGATCGGCCAGGTTTCTATCACTCAGGGCTGGACCTCATCCGCACCGCCGCCTTGCTTCTTCGCCATGACTGTTCTCAAAGGTTCGTACAGCGACATCATGAAGGGTACGCTCTGGCTCGATGGCAACTTTGCTGGGCAGAAGGGCATGCAGGATAAGCTTTGGCCCAAGAATAAGTGCGAGGAGCAGGCTCTGGAGTATGACGCGGAGGAGTGCCAGTATGACTGGAAGGAGTTCGAGGCGCCTGAGTAGAGGATACCGCCGGTAGTTTCGTTGCTTGAGAGCACAGGCTTCGAGTGTAAAAAGAGTAGCGTTGTCTCAGGTCTTGGATCTGCAGTGGTCACAAGTGGAGGATGCCAGGGATTTGTTTTGGGTTTGGGTTTAGGTTTCTTTTTCTGATCTTGCATGCAATGCAGCCGACACTCCTTATAGTACATCAAATGTTTTCACTCTTGTGAACGAGACTCAACTGTAGCTCGCGTGACAGTGCCACTTCAAGCTTGATCCAACAACAGCAATGACAAAGATATCCCAGCTTATTTCTGACGGTCTGCTCGAATTTTGGCCATAGATATGAAAGTACTCCGGCTCCTGCCCTGGCGGCATGTACGTGGAGTTCATAGTCTCTCGTTGGTCGGCAATCAGATTCAGCATCCCCAGCCGATGGTGGTCGTACAGATGTCGACTGCAGTTCATGATTCGCGCCAATACTATAGCTTAGCACCCATGCTGTCAGAGAGTTGACTATAAACATTAGACATCATGTCGTGAAGATTGTTATACATATGGTGAACAAGGAACGAGACTGGGTAGAAAGCTAATTTGAGCAGGCCGTTGGCACTGGAAGCATGACCCTTGCTCGTCATCTCAGCTAGCGCGCATCCCAAACAATGCAACACGGCCAATAAACAACATTATTCTCTTTACACCTGCATGCCGATCCGCCCTTCCTTCCGACCAAACCCACACAACTTCTCACTCATCCCGACATGGCCACTCCAAGCCGGCTCCCGTCAACGCGCCGCCCACCTGGTGCTACAGCAGGCCGCGCCAGGCCGACTTCAATGATCGAGGTACTGCTTACCGCTCTCACACCTCCCGCGAGATGAGCACTTTCGCTGAACATTCGACAGCCCGGATTCTCTGGCCTCCCGACTCCAACGAAAGCTGAAGCGCCCAAGTCGAAACGACTCAGCCTGCTGCCGCAGTTCCCCAGGAGCATCTCTGCAGAGCACAAGAAAGAGCCCGATGTTGTAGAAAGGGAGAGCCACGATTCAGAAATACCTGGAAGAGATGGCTCAGAGGACTCGGCTGCAGACGCTGCACGGCAGGCCGATCGGAGAGCTATGCCTCCACCTCCGACTTCAAGGCTCGCGCGAGGCCCGTCGACCAGGGTACCAGCGTCGAGTCAGCTTGGAAGAGCGCCCTCCACAAGGTCGCATACACGTACACAGTCGGTCCAGAGCAGCGCCTCAATTGCAAGGCAGGAGCCGCAAAGGAGCGCGACTACAATCACACCATCCAGTGCTCGCATCCCTGCTGCCGATAGCATGCATAAGCGAGCACCATCGACTGAATCGACTTCTCAGACAGCCAGGGCAAGTGGTCTCGCGCGTTCGGCAAGTGTGAGAACCTCGCAGCCGCAGAGTCATACTCGGAATGGCAGTGTCACAGCTCCTGCTCCAGCTTCTGGTCTTCGACGCACGAACAGTGTGCGTCCAACGGCGATCAACACATCCATCGCAAGCCAAGCTCCTGTTGCGCCATCCCCAACTTCACCAAGGAAAGTGCCAGAATTGAAACCAAGCAGCAAGTCACAGCTACCGCCATCTTCATCGAGGCCTACGTTCAGCACCTTCCAGCAACATTACTCGCCTGCCAAAGCTGCACTGCCAAAGCCGCCCGTTCCAACCTCGAAGTTCTCCCGACCTGCGCCCGCATTCGAAGAAGATCTCTCTGTGCCTTTCGATATCGCAAGACAGCAGGTTGAGTTGCTACAGCTATCCCTGATCCACGAGGCCTCCGCGCAGACAACACGTCAATACACAGTCGACGCAAAGCGCAAACTCGGCAAGAGACATGCCAGATTGCGCAAAGATTTCGAGGCCGTCCGTGAAGCCGAACTGGCACAGCAGAAACTGGCGAATTTGAAAGCGCTGCAGGCTTGGTGTCCTGATCCGTCGCTCCTTGCCGAAAATCTACAAACGCTCGCGAGAGTTCACAAAGATGTGGTCGCACTCACGCACTCGGAAAGCAGGTACACTGGACTTCTTGCCGTGTTCGAAGACTGGGTCACTGCTGCCGAAGGCAAAATGGCAGCAAACTCGAAAGGCTTCGTCGAGCCACTGCCAGGATCTTGGAGGGAAGCACATGCTTCCACGGCCCTGAAGATCCGCTCGCTGCAACGCGAGATGGCTACATTGCCGCCGCTACCTGATCAGGAGGCTTCCAATGGCGTGGAGACGAGCTTACAGATGATTCTTGGGTCGTGCCGCTCTTTAGTCGACGGCATACTACGCGAGCTAGATATGATGGCCAAGCTCGAAAAAGAGCTTTTGGGGCAGGAACAGGGGAGGATTGATGGGGCTATAGGTGCATTGAGGTTGGACGAGCACAAGAAGCATGATTGGGTTCCAGCATGGCAGAAGACTTCATGAGACGGTGCCCGAGACGGATGCGAGGACAGTAGATAGTTTGTTTCAGGATACCCATAGGCTGCGTTGTTTCGAAATGTGAGATTTTCTATACTGGTTTAGGTCAGAAAGGGCGACTTTTGCACTGTTCATCCTCCGTTGCACGTGGCATCGCCCAGAAATGCTTCCATCTCGTTGGCGTCTGGTAAATGTAATCACAACGAGTAACCACTATAGGCCCCATGATTATCGCTCTATCTCTACAAGTCGTGTCACATGCCAAAATTTGTACTGCAGGGCAGCAGCTCCCGGGTGACAGCTCTTGCCGATTGGGACCCACATCGGCATGAAACATCAGCAATTCTCCCCGACATCTGGCTCGAAGTGTATAAGACGTGACGACCGCCAGCGACACCTGAAGACACACCAGCTTATACCTGCATACAGCGCCTCCGACTAATTTACGGAAACTCCAATAATGGCCAGCAAAACCAGCAAAACCGTCCTCATCACCGGCTGCAGCAGCGGCATCGGCCACGCGCTTGCCCGCGAGTTCAAATCGCAAGGCCTCCGCGTCTTCGCCACAGCCCGCAAAACAGACTCCATCGCCGACCTTGCTGCTCTCGGAATCGAGACTCTGCCCTTGGAAGCCACCAGCAGCGAAAGCATCGAAGCCCTGAAAACCGAAATCGTCTCGCGCACAGGGGGCAAGCTGGACTTCCTCGTCAACAATGCCGGCCGCAGCTACACCGTGCCCGCGCTAGAAGTCGAGATGCACGAGATCGAAGCCACATTCGCCGTGAACGTGTTCGCCGTCATGGCTATGACGCAAGCTTTCGCGCCGCTGTTGATCGAAGCGCAGGGCGCTGTCGTTATGATCGGGTCGTTGGCTGGCGAGATGCCGTATGTGTTTGGCAGCGTGTACTGCGCGTCGAAAGCGGCGCTGCACCGCTACACGGACACTTTGAGGCTGGAGTTGAAGCCTTTCAAGGTGCGCGTGGTGAATGTTGTGACTGGCGGCGTTAAGAGCCAGATTGCGAGGACGTTCAGGACGCTGAGGAGTGATTCTATCTATTTGCCAGTTGAGAAGGACTTCGAGAAGAGGTTGACGCACAGCCAGTCTCTTGGGATGGAGACTGACAAGTACGCCAAGTCTGTGGTTTCGCAGTTGACTGGGTGGAGGCAGAAGCAGACTATTTGGGAGGGTGAGTTCTACTTTGTCTTGCGGTCTCAAAGGGTGGCGTTGCTGATGGTTTACTATAGGCTCCAAGTCATGGCTTGTGTGGTGGCTCACAGGCTTCATGCCCAAGTTTGTCATCGTACGTATCTCGCATGCCCAACTCCTGTCAGGCGCAACGACTGACCTGCCTCTCTCTAGGAAACTGCAATGACGAGGATGTTCGGTCTCTACAAGCTACGTCCGGTCGATGCGAGGCAAAAGCTGGCATGATGCGGGACCTCATCTTGATTAACAGCCTACATGTAGCATTTGATACCCAAATATGGCTTTGTACAAACATTTTACCCAAGCCGTATACTCCTGCCGCAAGAACAATTCGTCGTCTCACGCTTACATCGCAGCATACACAACTTTTGCAAAACCCGGTACCAACACTTGCTCAAATAATCCAACACAGCCGAATGCACGAGATCAACCCTCATACTTCGCAAACACACTCTCCACCTCACCAAACTCACGCAAAACAGTACTCTTCCTCTCCTGGCCTCTGATACTAAACCTGGCCGGGAAGTCCTTCGCACAAACCAAGAACCCTTCCGAATAGGCAGTCCGCGGATCTGTGTCGACCGGCACATCTCGTCCAGACTCATCCACAGATGGTGACATCTCGAACGCCCAGAGCAGCTTCGACATAGCCAGGAACAGATTACGCTCAGCGAGGTGAATACCAGGACAGAGTCTACGCCCGGCTCCATAGCCATAATGGTCTCTGTCCTCGTATGCGCCGTTGGCGAGCTCAGGCGCTAGCTTGGTGCACCCGGCAAAGTGGTCTGGGTCGAAGGCTTCAGGATTTTTGTATCTGGTGGCGTCGTGTTGCATGCCCCAGGCGTTGATGATGACGGTTGTGCCTTTGGGTATCAAGTAGCCGTCGACCCAATCGTCCTGGGCTAGAGCGTGCGGGAAAGCCAATGGTGTGACGGGTCGCCATCGCATGGCTTCTTTGACGCACTGAGCTACGGAGAGCAATCAGCATGAGTCAACGTAAATCTAAAGGATCTTGCAGAACCATCCCTCCACACACTTACCTAAGTACGGCAGAGCAGCATAATCCTCCCACGTCGGACTGCGGTTTTCACCAACCACTCTATCAATCTCAGCCTGAGCCTTACGCTGCACATCCGGATATGCCACCATGGCCTGCACAAACGCAGTAATGATACTGGCAGAAGTATCACTACCGCCCTCCGTCACCGTGCCACCAAGGAACCAAAGCTCGTGGTCGCTGTACGTCATTCCAGACGCAGCCTTCTCGCTTTCGACTTGATCGAGCACTTTGTCCATGAGACTGCCGCGCGAGCCTGAGGCATTGCGTCGAGCTCGTAGTCCAGTGAGGAAGGAGGCGTAGAGCGCATTCATTGAGCGCTGGACGTGTGTGGCGCGGTCACGCCAGTGGAGGAAGACCTTTTGGGGTAAGCTGTGTAGGACTGGGTATGTGTCTGTGCGAGTGGTTAGTGCGCAAGAAAGCGACGATTGAACGATATCGTTCTCTGATTAAAGACTGTTCTTGCTTACCCACTGGAGGCGTAGCTCCTGTCTCCATGACCTGAGACCAGATCTCCATCAGGCTGTACAGGCTGCACTTAGTCCGTCAACGGCGTTCACTTCCTCGAGAACCAAAGCAAACAACAACTCACCTCTCCATATGCTCTGTCTGCGGAGTAGGAGTGCGAATCCCCCACACAATCGACATCGTAACCGAATTACTAAACCTCTTCGGATGCAGCATATGATCTTCCGGTTTCTGTAAATAGTCCCTCAGCATCTGTCTCGCCTCCGCCTCCTGTAGTGGCAAATGCTGCTCATCCACAACCCTCTCCATCAAACTCCCATGCAACAATTTCCTCGTCGACCGCCACTGCTGCCCATGCGCCATCAAGAGAATGTGATCACCAGACGATATCAGATTCGCCACGTAAGACTTCGGGCGATCAGAGTAGAGGTTACTTTTCCTGTCAATGAGCTGTTTGACGAGGCGGCGGTCGGTGATCACAACTGCTGTGCCGGTGCCCAGTTTGAGGGAATACAGGCCGCCATACTGTTTCGCCCATTCTGAGAATTGGAAGTGGGCGCTTTTCTGGGGGATTTGATGGATGTTGCCTAGGATTGGGAGAGTTGGTGGGCCTGGAGGGAGGTGTTTCTCTCGGCGGCCGATGAAGAGGAAGATGTATACTGCTGACGCGATCGAGCAGATCAAGCTGAAGAGGAGGAAGAGTGACATTTTCGCGATGGAGTCAGATATGCACAGTCACGTTGGCACGCATTTTTCGACTTACTACTGCCGTAGTTTACTTCTCATGTGTTATTGCGAACTCCTCCAATGGAGGTAGCACCGGCTGAGGGGTTCCGCAGAGGTGGTTTGCCGAAGGGCGGGGTTCAAAGGAGGAAGCAGCGTTCAGGTACAAACCGTCATATGCAACTAACTACTTACATGTAGACTCGCAACTCTTGACCGACATGTTCTTTGTTCATCTCATGTTGTCTCTTACTCAGGGAAAATGTTTGGCAGAACAAAGTCGCTAATTATGGTGCCACATTCTGCGGCGACTGCAAGTTCGATTGTCGAAGCTACTGACTTGTCGAGCCGGCGCATGAAGAATTGAGCTACCCAAGATGCCACAAGTCACGTACAGGTAGTATTCGAACTATTTACAGTGGTTGGAATACGAAAATCAGGTCAGGTAATTACAAAACATATCATAGGTCACAGCACTGTTGAAGACACTCCTGCATACAACAAAACAGAGCACTCGTTGGTCCGAGGTGCATGTCTCTAGAGTGGTCTGTAAGCTCAGATTCATTGTACGCTTGACCTGAAGACTAGGTTCTCGACTGTACTTCATTCCCTAAAATTCGAGGATTATTTGGAGTACAGAAATGTGCATTGTTAGCACTGAAAACGATGTCATCAGTGAGACCGTACTTACACCTGTAACTCTGAGAGTAAATCGAGCATCTCTGAGTCAAGGCCACATAGCTGAGGCGGGCGATGGCATGGAGATGCAGCTACAAAGATGTTGTTATGCATAGTGATCACCACAGGGCGTGACCGAGCGCTTCAGCCCACGGCGAAGCTTCTAATTGGCGACGCTTAGCTGGCTTGTCTCTTTCGATAAAGCATGACTCAAGTATGATGATGAATGCTGACAACGCATATCGGCTTCAGGCTGATGATAGGGACACCGCATGCCATTGGTAGGTGCAGCCTGCGGATAAGATGACATGGATTTCACCATCCATCAGGAGTGCCGGGTGCAACAATTGCATCCTGACTGTTCAGGCGTACTTCCTGGATTGAGTTTATGCTGATGGCTGCAAACACCAATACCTCTAGCGCCCTGTTGTGGGTTCACTACGACAGCTCCACCCGATCAAATCCGCACGGCTTTACCTCCACCGCAAGACAGCATGTGATGCTCAATCACTTCACCAGAAAAGCAAAGCGGGGGGGAAAGCCGCAGGCCGTTGGCAAGTCAACGCCAGACAAGGAAACAAATTATCGTGACACAAGAGCAGAAGAACTCGCCGTCAATTCACTGGAAGCTTTGCAATCGGAGCTCGAGCGATCGCCCCTCCCTCTGGCATACTACTCTCCACCAACGCCAGGATTGACCAACGATGAGCACCGCAGCCTCTACAAGGCAATATGGTGGCATCGCTTCTCTCCTTTCGATCCTCCAGAGCAAGAAGCGATGGACTGGACGCAAAAGTACAGGCTTCACGCTAGCGGGCTACTCGAGGAGTTGGCAAAAGACGATGCGACTTTCCTCGAGATCTTCATGTGCTTTTCTGCAGCCAAGGAGATTGCTCTGACTGGATCGAGAGATCTCCGTCCATACTTCCGCCACAAAGGCAGAGCAATTGCTATGGTATCGAAAGATGTGAACCGTGAGTCGAGTTGCGTCAGCCTGGCTTCAAACCTCCTCGAAAATGCTGAATCTTGCCTAGGCGAAGGGGTATCGTTGAGAGTCCTTGCCATAGCGGCAATAAGTCTGTTGAACCGAATGTCTTTCGCCGAGCGACAATACGAAGCCGCAGACCTTCACATGCGAGCACTTCACAAATTGACGGCTCAACGGTTCCGGCAACTGCCCGATTTCTGTTGGCTTGTAGTTGTCTGGTCCGACCTCCACCTAACCGCTGTTCAATTGCGAGCGCCTTACATGGAATATCATATCCATCCAGACTTCCGAGCACGACCTTTCAGCGGCAAGTTCCAATACGACACGGACACCTACTTCTGCAAAATCCTCCCGAGCGAGCTTGTCATCTCTCGATCTTTTCGGACCATAGCAACACGGCTGTACCAAAGTCTTCGCGAGTGCGGGTACGCTTATGACCAGAAAGATCTAGATTGGAAGGTATTCAGGGGAATGTCCTACGACATCGCCTATCTCCTCGCAGAAACGCAAGTGGAAATCGACAAGGATGGGACGCTCGAGGAGAAGCTCATTACCATCGGATGCCAGATGCAATTCTGGGGCATGTTGCACATTACTGTACCACAAAGCGGGCTTCAAAGCTTCCACATGTCTCGACTGGCGAGTTTACTTGCTTCTATACAGCCTAGTACCCTCTGCACACAATGGCTCGAGCACACGGGCAACCTCGACTTGCTCCTATGGTGTCTGTGCAACGCGGTAAGATCAGCGCTTTATCCGCAAGCACACGGCGCCCTGCCGCCCTGGCTCCAGCGTCATGTCACTTACATCAAGAATCTTCTTGGCATAGCCAGCGCACATGATCTCGGAACTCGTCTGCACAGCTTGCCATATACCAAATCCTGGAACGAGCCTGCGTATCGATCGTTCTGCTCGCGAGTGCCAATCTCCGAAGACTCAGCAGCAGCCAGAACGAAGTCCACGAGCCAGTCACATGTAGGAGTCTTCCAGGATCTCCGCTTGGATCTCGACTTTCCTAGCTCGTCGCCAACACTCAGAGAATGAACAGGCATAGCAGCAATTCGCGATTGTTTCGCTACGCCTCAAAATCAGCAGGCTACATCGCCGAACATATTCCCGTGGCGATTTCGAGGCTAGAATATCTTTCCGAGCTCGCACTAAAGTATGACGAAGCCGAGCTCGCAGCAGCAGTAGTAGTCTCTGAGACTCCCAGCATCGATGCTACTCTACGTAAGAGGCTCTGGCTGAAAACCACTCGCAAAATCCTACAACAGAACAAAGGCGTCAAGCCAGCTTCAAAGTTCCTCAGGCCAAACGAATTCCTTCGCTTCGAAGATCTGTCACCGTTCTTATGAGGACTTCGTGATCGTTGATGATTGTCACGAAGATATCTGCGCTGCTTTGGAGGACTACTCAAGACAGGTTGATGGTCTGAAGAAGGAAACTGATCGAAGTGCGAGTACGGCGCGGCGGGATCAAAGATGATCTCAGAGTACTCGATCAACGATACGCTATTTTAGAGCCTGGCGATACTTTTCATGCAAGTTGTCTGATGGAGGCGTATCTCGATATGGTCAGCATGAGCACGGAGAACAGAATCCGGGAGCTGCAGGAAATAGATAGCAGAGGTCTGGCTTGGGCAAAGAAGAGGGAGAGAGAGTATGATGAAAGATTTGGATGAGCTGGTCGCTAGGGCTTGATTGCTATGTACCTAGTGAGACAGCTGTTAAGCAGATTGACAAGGCGTTTGTCACTGCCGCGGACGATTGGAACGAGTGGATGATTTGAGAGCAGTTTGCAAGTAGCGATTAACGTGTGATGGGTAGATTGGAAGCAAAGGTCACCATTGTTTCTTTTCTGGTCTCGAGATCTTGTATGGTTCAAGAAAAGGTCGGTCAGGACTATAATACGATGCTGTGTCCATCTTCAGAGAGAGCACTGTGGATTTAAACACGGCTTAGTTCATCCAGCAGCCCCTCAAAACCAAACACCCTCCCGGCCCTCGTCTGCGCACCCAAACAAATCTCTCTACTGCATCCATCTCAGAACATCTCGTCGACAAAAAGACAAAAGGATAAGTGCCCTAAGACGGAGTTGAACCGGCGACCTCGTCATTACTAGTGACGCGCTCTACCAACTGAGCTATCAGGGCTGAACGAGCTTGAATGCTCGAGAACTGCTTGCTGCTGTTCGATGCGTGGTGGCTCCGAAAGAGACAATATATTCGCTTGTACGTCACTGCACCATGTGGGTTCAACAAGGCAGGAAAGTCAGATGATCGTATGTGGTGGTCAATTGCCCAAGACTACTCCAACGGCTGTCACGTTTGTAGGCGCCGAAACAGCACCGGGGCGGGACATCAAGAGATCATGGCCATGGGACGGTGAAAGATGCATTCTAGGTATTCGGCTGTTTTTGTTCATGTTCAATATTACTTTTACATGGTAGAGATGGTGGTTCCATGGAGCTCGGATCTCCTAGAATCGTCTTCGACAAGAGGGTATATGTGCTTTCCTTGTTCCAGAAGACGATGGCGCGCGAGGTAACCTTTGCGGTCATGCATGATGCATGAGGAATATCGCCACACTGACGGCCTTGAGGCCTGTCCCTTTGGTGTCGGCTATAGCAAAGCCGGTCCAGCTCCTGCCAGACTTCCTTCTCGTCAGAATCGCAGAATTTTGGAATCGCAGGCATGTGGCATTTATGCGGCAGGATGTAGTGTTCCCAGGATGGGCCCGGAGCTGTTGTAAATATTGGTAGTTGGCCATGGTGCAATCGTTTGGGCACCTCCAAGTGAAATCACTTGACCGCATCAGCGGCGATCGCTTCAGCTGCAACCGTTTCCTCCACCTCTCCCATAGCTTGCGGCGAGGCCACAGCGGATTTCGCTGCACCGCCCTCGGTCGCAGCTTTGTCCTCCACTGGCGTAGGCTTCTCGCCGAGCCTCACTCTCATCTCATCGACCGCTTTCTGAAGCTCTGCAATCGCTGCTTTTTGCGCAGCATCGGACTCTTTCAATACGCGGATGTACCGGTTTGCGCTTTCAACCGTCGCCGCCTTGGAGCTGTTGCTCTTGACCGCAGCGTCGCGATCTTTCTCTTTCCCTTCAGGACTGTCGTCTTCTCCGCCGCCATTAGTCATGAGTTCCTCGGCGCGTGCGCCAGAGGATGCGGGAATGAGGGACTGCATCTCCTTGAGAGCATCATTGATGCGATTGCGGCGACCTTGTTCGGCAACTTTGTGAGAGGTGCGCTTGCTGGTGAGACCGGTGGAGAGGGAGTCGGGGTATGAGATTCCGGGAAGATGATTGCCTTCGAGAAGGTTTTGATAATTTGACTTTGAGGCGAGGAGAAGCGCGTGTGTCGGTGAGTGAAGGCTGGCTGTGAAAATATTGTTAGCTTGCGGGCATTAATCCCCATGTTACAGGTGTTGCGAACTTACTGCCTTCTGGTAGAAGTGGCTTGATGCTTGGGCTGACTCTGGGAAGTATAGCCGGGGATGCGTGTGCTGAAGAAGTGGCGCAGACGCTGCCGCGCTTCTTACTAGCGCCACGGCCGCCTCTGGCATCTTTCTTGTCTTTCAGAAGACCCGCCGGGGTACTTGCGGTCATGGGAGCAATCGCAGGGCTTCCAGATATTGACAGAGGCCGATTGGACGATGGGGTACTCAAAGGACCAAGTTTGGGTGTTTTTCGTGAAGCCGAGAGACGTGGTGTATGTTCTTGGGAGTTGGAGACTTGTACAATCGTCGTGGTAGGCTGTTCACTCTCTAGACCGTCAACCGCTTCAGGTAGCTCAAGATCTTCCAGTGATGCTTGTCCCATTTGACCAGAAATACCAGTGCTCGCAGGTCCATTTGCATCGTAGACGCTTTTCGTAGATAACAGGGATTTAGGAGTCGCCGCGGGTCCAGAGATATCCTTCTTCTGAGCAACTAACGCAGGCGACTGGTATGCTGACCCTGGTCTTGGTGGCGGGCCCATGGGAATGTCACTCAATGCTTCGGGAGAGACGCTGTCATTCTCGGAACTTTCAAGAGGCGGTGGCATCTGGAACCCTGCTGATCTCGGTGCGAGGTTTCCAGACTTGTGCACATCTTGTACGACGAGATCAGCGTCGATGGTCGAAAGCGCCACCGACTTCCTCTTCTGGGGTTTCTGAATCGGGCTCTGCTTAACCTTGTTAAGAGCAAAAGTCCTTGGCGTTGCTGGCTTTCTACGTGATGGCTTCTTGGGCTGTGTTGTGGACTCTGGGTTTGCGCCATCCCCGCCCATTTCAATGTCTTTGTTTGGATCGATAGGACTGGGCGCAGCGGAACTTGCAGCTGTGCTGGGGTTTGTGTAGTAGCCCTGCGGCTGTGGCATGAATTGCTGGTGCATATTTGATGTGTTTTGAGCGTGCAGGGCAGGGGAGGTCAGCGGCGAAAAGAAATCACCAGGAATGGTAAAATCAGCATTCATATGATAAGGCGTGGTCGAAGGAGATGCCATGGGAGTAAATTGCACTTGCTGCTCCTTCCGCATTTGATATTGTTGCTCAAGCATAGCTCTTTGCTGAGCATCCATCTGATGCTGCATGAAGCGACCGGCTTCGCCATGGAGCTCGAGGCTGTTGGGTGTTGGAGGGACTTGTTGGTTGGGCTGGAAATGCGGGTGTTGCTGTTGTTGCTGCTGCTGGTGGAATTGGAAATTTTGTTGCTGATGCTGTGGGTATGTTTGCGGCATTGATGGCTGGTACATCGGATCGGCACCATAAGGCATGCTAACCATTGCTTGGTTGCCGAAGTGCTGCTGACCACTCATGGATCCCTGCATATCGAAGCTATTATGTCCACCAAAGTCTTGCGCAGCAGTGCCAGGCGGCGCGCCCAATTGTCCCATGTTCTCGTCAAATGGTGTGTTCGGGTGTGTTCCTGGATGTGACTGCGGTATTTGGTCGCCGAATCCAGCAGCGTCCATGTTCGAGAGGCCGTCGAGGTCGAAGTCGTCGATGTTGAAGATGTTGGAGAGGTCGTCGAGGTTGCCGTTCATTGTCGCCATAGTATCCATGTTCTCTGGCGCCTGTGACCACATCTGGTCGGCTGGAGCGTTCATGCTGGCGTTATGAGTGCTGTTCTAGCGTAATGCGTCGCGGGCGTCCGATCAGCCGCGTCGACTCGGGCGCAACGCTTTCGAGGTGCTATTGCGCACTCTTCACGCCGGGAAAATAAGTTCTTGAGGGTTCGTCGAGGCCGCGAGTGGCCGTATTGTGCCTCGCGGTGTGATATACGGGATTGCGTCGGTTCAGTTGGGTGAGGGGTGGTCGAAGTCGCAGCGCTGGAGCAAGCAAGCTGTCGATCGCAGCGGCGGGCAGAGGGCAGGGCAGAACTGGGGTCGTCGAGTCTGCAGGCGGAGATAAATTGCGGCGAGGGTTGGCGGCGTGACACGAAGGACGGGCGGAGGGCACACGAGCAGTATAGCAGTTATGTGGGAGAACAACGGGGCGATGTGGAGATGGCGACAGAAGACGACAGACTTTTGCGAGACGCGCACGGAGAATGAGCGTGAGCAGGGAAGGGCCGATGGAGAGGATGGAAGTGAAAGTGAAAGTGAAAGTGAACCTGCGCATGATCCTCCTACGACGACAGCAACCGACAACCCAAACAGCCAGCCCGGTCTGTAGCGAGAGTGCGCAACGAACCCACCGAGGCCACCCGCCGCCCTCATGCCCGCCCACACGCACTCACGCACCGCGGCAACTACCTCTATTACTACTAACATTTGAAGTTGGCCCACCATCCCACCAGAGAAGGTCGGCCGTCTAATGAGCGATGGTGGATGGGGATGGGTGGATGGCCGCGCGATGGCTCTCTCTCTCTCTCCAAACCCTCAACCTGGCTTTGACCACCAGCGCTAGACACTGCAGTAATTAGCCGCGAACCCAAATGTGAGTAGTCGCTGCTCGCGAACAGCCAGTCAGTGCTTCGAGAGCAGTACTACAGTAGTGCTGTAGTCGTCCATCGCGGCACCATTTGTCGCACAAGCTCATTCTTTGCCTTTCCTTCTTGCTGCTCCCGCGCCTCTGGATCAAGCAGTCAGAAGGATCGCTACGCCCCCACGCGCCCGGCGCATGCGTGCATACCAGGTACTCAAGTATTTGCATGTGCCTGCTCGCCTAAGGCAGGAGCCGAGCAAGGAAAAAAAAACATCTCCCGGTCCTCGCGCTCCAATAATTCCATCGCCAGCCTCGAGGCGACATCTTCCGTGCACCATCAGCAGAGGCCGCTTGCGCAACCACCTCGCACCCTGTCCCCGCATGTGACATTCGATTGCGACCCTATTGGCACGCCGGATCTTGCCAGGCGGCCCTTGCAATCTACAGAGGAGGCTTCTGCAGGCATCATCATCATCAGTCCCGTTGTGATATCGTGCCTAGTCGACTTCAGACATATCCACATGTAGCCTACACGGCTTTGCCAAACAAATGACATACAACACCATCACTCGATCGACGAGCAGAAAGAACAGTTGAGCGTCGTGCCAAAAACGGCCCTCCACCGGCGAGTCGGCGACAACTTCTTTGGGGCAGAGAGCGAGCACTCGAGCGTGGGGTAGCTCATCGTTTTCGCCAGGTTCACGCCAGCCACATTTCGTTCACCAATGACCATGACCGTGGCCCTCGAAACTCACGAAGTTTCCACGGTAAGCTTTGCGCAACTCCTGCAAGGCATGTCGGCATATCAAGGGCGCACGAACATACAAGGATCGGATCTTCTTCGTTCGCTGTTTCTTACTTCTTGGTATACATGCATACACTATACAGTAAGAGTAGCACATCTCCGGCCTACCTCCTGCCGAACCCTGCTCGCCCTGCTAGGCTACTTCACAAAAATGGCCCCCATCCGACATAGCGCGGGGTGTCCGCATCGGAGCGGCCTCGTTGGGCGTTTTGCTGCGGTCTGTCTGACAAATGAGAACTCGGCGCGAGGCGAGCTCACCGCGCGAGTCATTCCCCAGTGGAAACTCGAGGTCCCCGTCTCGAGATCTCGAGTTTCGAAAATATAGGATAGATTCTACGTGCGGTAAATCATAGGAAGGGGGATTTTTTCCACCTGTTCCTTCTCCTTGCCGATATTGCCATGCAAGGATGGTGTAGTTAGTGGATCCCAAACATAGACATGTTTGCATGCGGTCGAAGGTTAATGCTAATTCGCAGTGCTAGAAGTGTCCGGGTATGTATACTTCCGGTCGGCTTCGTCGTCTATGAGGGTTGGAAAACAAGTCGACGGGACTACACATATCTGAGGACCTTCCGGGGATGCGATGCTACCTACATCGGAGCGATTCTACGACTTGATGCTTACCCGGGTCATGGAAGACACATGTATTTGCGTTAACGCTGGCTCTGCCACGATGCAAATGGTGTCTGGTGTCAATCGCTCGACAGCTCATGGGGTAACAAGGGTTATGTCTCTGAATGCGTCCGCACATTTTCTGGTGCATGTAAGTTACATGTATACGAACAAATTTCAGCATTGTATGTACATGTACACACAAATAATCTCACTGCCGCAATCGAGGCTTTTTGGTGAATGTCGGCCGAGTATCGAAAGATAGATGTGACGGTTGGCTGCACACGCAAATATTTGGTCAAGCTGCGGTGAGTGTTGAATCAAAGCGAACACCAAGAACAATTGATCGCGGCTCGTGAGCCCAGAACCGACATAATGCATAACGGACAAGATCATCTTATACACTGTCATGCTTGTAGACACCCCTCGAGTCAGTGACCTGCAATACCGCCCGAAAGGAAACAAGTGCAAGTACTCAATGCTGATGCACAAACTACAACCACACATGTAATCACAACAGTGAACCTATCCAACAAACCCCAAACCCCCTCAAAAAACAACACACCCCCAAGAGAACAACTCCTCACTCCCCTCGTCCCTCACATCGCGCAAATTCTCCAACGCCAAACCCGCATAACCCATCAACCCAAACCCACCATTCGCAGCCCGCCGCTTACCAACCACAATCCTTTCCAAAGCAGCCTTCCACATCTCAAGCCTAGTAATCTTCCCTTCTTCCCCAGCCTCAACGGTCACAATATCCCAAAGCTCATGAAACTCGCATCCTTCATCGGGTAAGCAGGCAAGCAATCTCTTCGCACAAGCTCGCAGTAGGAACGTAGCTGCTATGACGTCCGCAGTATTCATCCCACTCCCACCACCAACCATCGATTCGTTCCGACGACACTGCAGCGCAGCCTCAACAAACCGCAGCTCACAAGCCCCTTCAAACGCCGTATTCCGCGGCCCTCTCGGAGCATACCCATCCCTCAAAGCTCGCGCGGCGATGACTTTGTGGACGACGCATCTCTTCCGTGCTTCACGATTCTGAGCAAGATTTGCGAGTTGCTCGGCACTATCGCCATCCCATTGATTCTGCGTTACGGAGATGATAGAAGCATCATCGTCTCGCACACCACTGCTGGTGACGTTGTCCATATCGCAGTGGTCAGCAGCAGGGAACTCAGCGATCCAATATTTAAGACTGTCTGCAGCGAAAGCGTGGGTGTCGAATTGTCCTGGTTCGATGGGTATCTTGCCCAGCAGTGATATGAACAGCGTTGTTACGTTCCACGCATAATCGATACCTGGAGGCGTAGAAAGACAGAATCGTTGCATTCCCCAGCAGAGTTCCTGGATGACGACGATGTACATGGTCTCCGCGCCTGCTGTTGCTGGAAGGAGATCTAGCGAGAGGAGAAGGGCTTTCAGGGTATTTGCGAGCTCATCAGGAGCGGTGCGAGGGCCGGTGTAATGGGAGGTGTATAGATCTTGAAACAGTTGTTCTCGTTCTTCATCGTCGCTGTTATAGTATTGTTGTGAGAGGGCTTGAATGTTTGCGGCTTCGGACGCCATTTTCTTTTTGGAGGCGGTGGCAAAGGGATCTGTCGACGAGTGTAGCATATATAAGTTGGAAGCGCCGAGTGGTAGTGCAGCTATTGCTTTAATTTTTGCGCAGTAGAAAGAACGAGTTGAGAAGTCAGAGACTGGGGCCAAGTGACGAAAGGTCAAGTGTGTTTCTCCAAACCACTAGTGAGTAGCGTATCCTCCGTCGACTAAAGGTCCGATCTACAGAGGCATGCGGTAATGTTGCAAATACGAAAGGAGTGGTGGATTGCATACGGCAAAAAAGAGCGCTGCTGTCCACGAACTCATACGAAACCGCGTTGTAGCTGGCGATGGAAGCAGCGAATATACAAGGGCTTACCGTCATAATGTCGTCGGTCATGGCCATTCTCAAACAAGACACCTAAGATCTTGTCTGTCCGCCAGCATAACCGAATCCAAACAAGGACAGACAGAGTCACTAGTCATCAACGAGTAAGCAGATCACAAGACAATTCTCAAGTGAGGCCCAGAAAAAGATTCAAAAAAGGTATCAGTACAGTTCCCACCCAAATCCTGCCTCCCCTGCATTTCCATTGCCTAGTTATCGAGCTGTACATTCGGCCAAACAAGCTAATTCGTGTTACACAAGCCCGAAGGCATCGCGCAGACGCGCCGCTCGAAAGGACTTTATCTGGGGTTGGCCAAAAGAGGAAGTTTTTCTGTAGTTGCTCCAACGCAAAAGAGTAAAAGTGAAAAGAAAAAGAAAAAAGGAAAGAAAGAGAAGTTGCTTCGGTGCTGCAAAGGGATCCCAGATAATTTGTCACCAAGCTCGTCGTCCCCGGTTGAATAAGTCGTCAGGCCAGCCGTTTTGTTGTTTTTGGGTGAAGCGGCCTGGATTAGAAGATTAGCAAGCACAGAAGCTGGCCATCCCGAGGGCTGGCCTCTTCAGGTGATATGATGCTGCCGCTTGGCTTGAAACGTGGGCTGGCAGTTATGGTGTGCTAGGGCGTGTAGTCTGGAAAGTGCATTCCCCATCGTTCATCGTTTGTCGTCTGCGCCGCAGATGTCCTACATCACTGTGCAGCATCCACTCTGTTGCTGGGGCGCGTAGGGATCTTCGCGCTTGTCGATCTAGTGAAGCGTGTTAGCACTGGTGAATGAAGTGTGCTCACGCGACACGGAATGCTTACAGTTCCCCATCGGCTGGGCACCATGAAGTCCTTGGGCTCCTTGTCTGTGAATGCGATAAGGCTGAGAAATGTCAGAAAGAAGTTCCACACGTGTAACACAGGGTCAACGAGTGATGTTGACAATAGCGGAATACGCACTCGAGAGCAGCCTCGGACACGGGTATTCTCCTGCGGTTGAGGTCCTCCTGCAGACGCTGGTTGAGTTCTGTGAGCCGCCTAAGCTTCAGCTCGGCCATTGACTGCTTCTTGCTCTTGCCATTGTCGTTGCTGCGGATCTCGTACGGGCTAGACATGGCGGCGGTGGTGGTGTCGCGGTGGTGGGGGAATGAGCGTGTCGGAGCGAGCGAGAGAGGGTGGTGAGCGGGGGGCGGTTATAGCAGGCTCGCGGCGGTGTGTCGGGGTGACGAGGCGGGAGTGCGAATATGCGTCGCGACAATGCAAGATAATATACGGGCTCTATTGGCGCAACAGACACCGGTCAGCTCCTGCAAGATCAGGGTATGGACATCATGTCAAGTGTGGTTCGTGTGACATGCCTCTGCGTGGTGCGAAAAGTAGGCCGGGTCAGCACAGGGTGGGCGGGCGGGCTTGGAGCGTCCAGGATGGTGCGTTTGTGTCGACGGCGTGAGGAGAAGAGCGTCTGCTGTGGTCGCGGTCGGGGAGGCGCGCGCGAGGCTTTACTGCTTGCGTGCTTGGGAGCTTGCTTGGGAGAGAGTCGACCCGAGGGAGAGGGCGAATGGCACGCGAGAGTGGGACGGGCTCGAGCAGGCGATATGTGATGGTCGAGTGTCTCACACGCAGAGCAGCAGGTCGTGGGAGTTCGTCGTGCAACCAGGCCGCGCGAGAGGACGAGCAGCAGCAACTTGCACTGATGTGAGATGGCAGGGGCTCCCTTGGGCCAGCGGGATGGACATGGACTGGGCCGATCCGCCGCTTGCTTGCAGCTTTCTCCTTAGAGTCTACTGTACTAGTCCCGCAGTCTTGCAGTCAGGCTTCAAAGTCCTCGCTGCTCACTTCCCCGATCGAACAACAGTACAGAGTTTGAATCTTCACTGAGAGATAGTCTATCTTAGTCGCCCGCTCGCTCGATTGAAGTCTGTTAGCCGAGCGAGCGTCTAAAACTACCTCCCAAGCCTCCCTCCGTTCCTCCTCTCCAGGCGGTGTGCTTTGCAGGCAGAGGAAGGCTAGACACTTCGCTATATATGCATAGTAACGGCTAGTCGTCTAGCATCGACGTAAGGACCCCTCTGAGTCACGTTCGCATTGTTTACTGCCTGTACAATGTTTTTTTTTTGGGCAATGGCGCCGTGTTTAGATGAGTGTAGCGTGCTATGCTTAAGTGAAGCTCGATATAGCGAGTCACGTGCCATCCCCTTTTGATGCCTGATATCCTATTTCTGCCTTACGCGAAACGAAATTCCATCCATCTCACAGTGCGTGAAGTGCGTGACGCCCGTCCCAGATACTACCACCACCCTCTCGCCCACCACTCACGCGACGACATCTGCCACGACCTGACCTAGTCGTGCGCATCTTGAATTCTCCCTCTCCACCGGACAATCCCAGAGGAGGTCGCCCACCACCATGCCTCCGCCACCGCACACCCGCCCAGAGAATGTGCTCAAGAGGGCCCAGGAGCTGATTGGCGTCGGCCAGCAGCAGGCTGCTCTGTCCATTCTCCACGAGCATGTCACCTCCAAGAGGACGCGCAACAGCACCATCACCGCCCTTGAGCCGGTGATGCTCCTTTTCGTCGAGCTCTGCGTCGACCTCAAGAAGGGCAAGGCCGCCAAGGACGGTCTCTACAACTACAAGAACACAAGCCAGAACACCAACGTCGCCACCATCGAGCTGGTCTTCCGCAAGTTCATCGATCTCGCCGAGGGCAAGGTCAAGGAGGCACAGGCCAAGGCCGATGAGGTCTCTGGCGGCGCGCCCGACACCGACGCTCAGCTCGACAATGTCGGAGATCTCGAGGCCATGGAGACTCCCGAATCTATTCTCCTCTCCACCGTTTCTGGCGAACAGTCCCGCGACAGGACCGACCGTGCGATTGTCACCCCCTGGTTGAAGTTCCTGTGGGAGACCTACCGCACTGTTCTGGACATCTTCAAGAACAACGCCCGTCTCGAGGTTATGTACCAGACCACTGCTCACCAGGCTTTCGACTTCTGCAAGAAGTACACCCGTAAGACTGAGTTCAGACGTCTGTGTGAGCTGCTCCGCAACCACTTGCAGAACGCTGCCAAGTACTCCCAGCAGGTCCATGCCATTAACCTAAGCGAGCCTGAGACTCTTCAGCGCCACCTCGACACTCGTTTCCTTCAGTTGAACGTCGCTGTTGAGCTCGAGCTTTGGCAGGAGGCTTTCAAGAGTGTCGAGGACATTCACACTCTTCTCAGCTTGTCTAAGCGTACCCCCAAGAACGTCATGATGGCCAACTACTTTGAGAAGCTTACTCGCATTTTCTTGGTCTCGGAGAACTACCTCTTCCACGCTGCTGCATACAGCAGATACTACAACCTCCTGGCTGGTGCCTCCCGCGCCATCGCCGCTGGTGCCCCCAAGAAGGACAACCCCACCAACATCTCCGATGCCGACCTTTCCAAGGCCGCCTCTTTCGTCCTTCTGTCTGCGCTTGCCATTCCCGTCATCAGCACTTCCCGCTCTCGCGGCGCCATGATGGACGTTGACACCGCCCGCAGCAACAAGAACGCTCGTCTGACCAACCTGCTTGCTATGAACTCGCCCCCTAGCCGTGCTATTCTTTTCAAGGATATGCTTAATAAGGACATCCTCCAGCGCGCTCGCCCTGAGATTCGCAACCTTTACAACATTCTCGAGACTGACTTCCACCCCAAGTCTATCTGCTCGAAAGTGTCTCCTATCCTCGCCCAGATCGGCGCCGATGAGGAGATGAGGAAGTACGTTCTGCCTTTGCAGCAGGTTATCCTCACCCGTCTGTTCCAGCAGCTGTCTCAGGTCTACACCGACGTCAAGCTTGAGGATGTTCTCGAGCTGGCCAAGTTCCCCGAGCCCTTCCAGGTCAGCGCTGCCACCGTGGAGAAGTTCATCATGAACGGCTGCAAGAAGGGTGATCTTTCTATCCGTGTCGACCACTCTACTGGCGTCCTCACTTTCGACTCCGACGTCTTCTCCTCTGCCAAGGCCATGCACCCCAGCTCTGCCGCCGGCTCCGCTGAGGCCCCTGATGGTTCCGTCAAGCGTCTGCAAAGCACTCCTGCCGAGATTGTCCGCTCTCAGCTCTCACGTCTGTCGAAGGCTCTGTACATCACCGCACAGTACGTTGACCCCACTCTCAACGAGGACCGCCAAAAGGCCAAGCTTGCCGCTCTTAAGCGCGCTGAGGCTGGCTTTGAGAAGGAGCGTGAGGAGCTTCTGGCCCGCCGCGAGGCAATTCAGAAGAAGAAGGACAGTTTCGCCACCGCCCAGGCTGCCCGTGCTCGCGAGGAGGAGAACAAGCGCAAGGCTCGCCAGCAGGAGCTCCAATCCGCCGAGACTCAGCGTCTTGCTCAGGAGACCAAGGACCGCGAGGAGCGCCGCATCCAGCAGGAGCGCAAGAAGGTCCAGAGGGAGGAGGCCGAGAAGCAGCTCAAGGAGCTCAAGCAGGGCGTCAAGGGTGTCGACCTTACTGGTATCGACCTTGACGACCTCGACACCGGCCGTATCCGTCTCCTCAAGCTCCAGGCTCTCGAGCGTGAGAAGAACGAGCTTGGTGACAAGGTTCGCACTACTTCCAAGCGTCTGGACCACTTGGAGCGTGCCTACCGCAAGGAGGAACTCAAGCACCTCGACAGCGATTACGAGAGGCAACGCAAGGATGACTACGCTGCCTGGGAGGCCGCGAAGAACGAGACTGTCAAGTCTGCGCAGGAGAAGCACAAGGAGGATGTTGCCCTCAAGCACCGTCTAAGCAGACTCGTAGGCGCCTACGAGGGCTTCCGCAAGGATATCACCGAGCAACGCCACGCCGATTTCGAGAAGCGTCGCAAGGGTGCCGAGCGTGAGCTGCAGCAGAAGATGGAGCAGCGCAGGCAGGAGGTTCGTCAGCAGCGCGAGGCCGAGAAGAAGCGCGCTGAGGAGGAGGCACGCTTCGCTGCCGAGGAGGAGGAGCGCATTGCCAGGGAAGAGGAGGAAGCCGCGCAGGCCGCTGAGGAGAAGAGGGTTAAGGATGCTGAGGCTAAGGCTGATGCTGAGAAGAGACGCGAGGAGCGCATGGAGGCAGCCAGGAAGCAGCGCGAGCGTGAAGAGGAGGCCGAACAGAGACGCCTCGAGCGCAAGCAGGGTGGTGGTGCCTCAGCTGGCAGATCTTTCGAGCGTCCTGCCGAGAGGTCCACCGAGTCCAGCGGACGCCCTCAACTCAACCTCACAAGCAAGACCGGTGGCCAGCCCACTTGGCGCGAGCGTGAGGCCATGAAGGCTAGAGGCGAGCTCCCCCAGGCTGCCGAGACTGCTGCCCCTGCCCCTGCCCCTGCTGCTGCCCCTGCTGCGCCTGCTGCCCCTGCTGCACCAGTGAAGGCCGAGGAGCCTGCTCCTCTCAAGAAGAGCGGCTACGTTCCTCCCCACCTCCGTGGCAAGACTGGTGGTGGAGAGGCACCCCCAGAGGCCCCCAAGGCCGCTGAGCGTGAGCGCCCTACCGGCGAGCGTGAACCCCGTCCTGCGCCCACCGACCGCTGGGGATCATCCAGGAAGCCTGCTGCTGAGACGGCAAGGAGCGAGAGCCCTGCTGCCAGCTCTGGTGGCGCCTACAAGGCTCCCGGAGCCGGTGGTGCGTACAGGCCTCCCGGAAGGAGGTAAATGACTTGGTGTTATTGATGTTGACGTCGTCCTAATGCGGGACGAATGGGCATGGCAAAATGGGACCGTTTCTTTTGCAGTAATGCGGCGTTTAGCAAATCAGTCTTGTTGGTTGAGTCGCACGCAGGTGCTGCCGCGAGCGGGATTCCTACTTTTACGCATATGCCGCCTGATGAGAGTGGATACAAAAATGAATCTGTTTGTTCTTTGTTCTGTACAGAAAGTGTGTTTTGCTTATTATGAGACCGATCATGTTGAAAGTGTTTCCCTTGTTTTAGTCCTAGTTCCGAAAGTCTGTCAGGTCTTTAATTACATTATGCTTTCCATCTACCGTGCCCCAAGCCGGACGATCCGTCCGTGGTGATGGTTTAGAGTTGCCGATCGACCAAGCGACGGGATGATGATGGTTGATGACTGCTGACGTGAATAGAGCACAGGGGGAGACAGAGGCTAGATACCTTCTGGACGGGTCACATGGCATAGGATACACGCGCGGTCTCGGCTCACGTGGCTGGGAGGACATGCGGGAGTGGAAGGATGGACAAGTGGAGAGGATCATGATTTGTGAGAGGCTAATCAGGGCGTCTGCTGCACAAGCTCTGGCCCTGCAGCATCACCCGGCTACTCGTCACCAGCTGGCACCGTGATGGGGATGGGGATGTGGATGTAGCTTACCGACCTGACTGCTCTCCTCTTTCTTGTTCTTGTTCCTTGTTGTTGCTTCTTACTCACTCGCCGCACTCACCGTGTCGAGTCCATACTACACGCTATACTGTGCGCAATACCAACGAGTACTATTCACTGCTTGCATCTGGCCCTCTCTGCACGCCCCAGCTTGATTGATTGATCGAGGCGAGGTCAATCTTCCCCCGCGTCACGCTCGAGCGCCCGCCGCCGCGCTATCAACACACCCCACCCCGGCGCGACGTAACAGGGCAGCAGTCCCCGATCACTCACTCACTCACTCGCTGCTCTCTCTTCCTCCTCCACCACCAAAGAACACACACACACACACACACACACACACACACACACAC
>PEGC01000037.1:0-472223 GCA_002921095.1 Cladosporium sp. SL-16
CACGACATACCTGAGAATCACTTATCACTCTACTCTCACCCACTGTTATCGCTCGCTCTCCCCAGACACCCACGCCTGCACGCCGCATCAATCAATCCATCACCCGACCGCTTGCACTCGGCTTTGTTGTCACGAAGACAAGACTTGACTCACCCACCTCTGCAACTAGCGATCAACTAATTACCGACTATTCACCGTCCGCCTTAGCAAAGGCCATACTCACCGCACAACCCGGCTGAATGCCCTCAGCCAGCGACGCCTTGACTCCCGACCTCGACTCCACCCCAGGCACCACTCCACCCACCGCCCAAGGCCTACATCCCTCCACCGCCAGCACTGCGAAGAAGAAGAAGAAGAGCAAGAAAAATGGCCGCTGGCAGAAGCCGTGGGATGACACCTCCGAAGACACCCCCTACCCCAAGTCCGTCACACCCAGCCCGCCTGCTGAGCACTTCAGCGGCGTGCGCCTAAGTGCTGAGCCCACGCCGCCGAACTCAGAGCCTGAGGGCGTCAAGGAGGACGAGGACGCTGCTATGGCGGCGTGGGAGCAGACGCCGCCACAGCCGCCCACGGAGCTGGAATTCGAGCAAGAGATGGATGACCCGCAGCCCGAACTGTTGATTCAGGACTTTGGGGATCTGGATGCTGGTCTGAATCCTCCGGAACCTGAGATACGACCTCCTTCACCAAAGCCGCCGCCTGCACCAGCGGCAGTAGTTTCCTCGCCACTCTCTTCACCTCGGCCGCGCAAGGCAACACCTGCGGTCATTCACGCTCCACCCACGCCAGTGTTGTCTGTGAAGAGAGCCTCGCCTCCACACATCTCAGACCACGAGAGAAACAGCACAATCACAAGGCCTCCGGGCACCGAGCGACGTCGTGCGGACTCCATAGCACAGCCAACATCGCCCGTGCCACGCAAGAGCTTTGTAGAGCCAGTCAACCCGCCACACATGAAGCAGAATCACTACTTTGCCGTCCCTGGACTTGACTTCGGACGCGGAGCCACAAAGCCAGAGAAGGGAGGGAAGCAAGCAGGATCGGAACATTACTGCTGCTGCTTCGACTCCTTCGGCAATGCTGGCGATGCAGCCTCAGCGTCAAGAGCGAAAGATGCACTGATCGTAGGCTGGGAGGGCGGTCTTGAGGTCTACCGTGTCCTGGCCGACAAGATGGAGATTGTGGGAAGATTGGAAGGACTGCGAGGCGGCGTTGTTGGGGCCAAGATCCTGCCTTGGAGCAATCTCACTGGTGGAAGCCCATCGCTACTACCTTTGGTGGCACTTGTTATTCACGGTCCTATGGACGGTCAGGCTCGCGACGACGACGATAAGCTGTCTGACGAAGAAGAAACCACCAAGCACTATCAGACTACGGTTGAAGTCTTTTCGCTGCAGACGCAGAAGCATGTGTCGACACTGTACAAGAGTCTGCCAGTCGCTCTACCGGAAGCAAAACTTGGCCTTTTCGCTACTGTACCCGAACCTGTCGGAGATCTTCGTCTAGACGCCAAAGGTAGCTTCCTGACTATCTCTTCTGGGAAGAGCGGCGAGATCTTCGTGTTTGCTCAAAGACGCGAGGGAGCCAACACGAGCAACTTCCGCTGCATCGGCAAGTATTGGACGAGTCTACAATCGCGTTTCGATGTGCAGACCAAGCCGAATGGTTCGACAGAGCATATGTCTGGAGGCGAGGTGCTAGAGCCTCAGACAACACCACTCCTCAGCTTGAGTGGGCGCTGGCTGGCGTTTGTACCTCCAAGCTCATCCTCCAAGATCTCTGTTCAAGGCACGCTCGCACTTTTGGAAGGCTATCAGCAACCCCCGGGCGTCGGCTCTCACCTGGCACCTCCACAGCCGTTGGTTAGTTGTGACATTGTTGGGCTCAATGCGGAGGGCGTACTTGCCAAATACTCTCGCCAAGCTGCTCAAGAATTCCTGAAAGCCTCGCGTAGAGGTATCGAGATGGGAATGGCTGGCTGGAGAGAGTTCACTCAGCCTTCACCGCCATCGCGTACTTCTCAGAGAACTGAGGGCGGTGAGGAAGTTTTCCCACCCACAAACGCTCCCGGTGATGATACGAGGAGGTCAACCAAGGAGCCTGCTGTGATAGCTATCATGGACCTTGAGCGACTGCTTGATGCCGAGGAGAGCCATGCGAAGCATCTGCCGCCACCACTGGCATCTTTCGCTCTGGAAGATGGCTGCAACTATCTTTCTCTTTCCACGGACGGACTGCGTCTGCTGACCACCAGCCGCAAAGGTGAGGTCTCGAACGTCTGGGATCTTCGCTACGCAGCTCATGGCTCGTACCAAACCCGCGATTTCGGCAACGGAGAAGCCGTGATGGGTCCACATGTGAACCGCGTCCAGCGCTTCGTACGCAACAGCCACGCTGTCGTGCTTGACGCTGCATGGGCACGCGATGGGAACTTCGTCGCAATGCTGACAGCGCACGGCACTGTACACCTCCATGAGATCTCAGCTCGTGCCCCGGAGTCTCAAAGACGTCGTCGGAAGAGCACTGTCACTGCTACGCCAGCGGACAAGGCTGATGCCACAGTCAGTCTGTCGACCGGGTTGTCTCCGCCAAGCAGCAATGGCTTCCTGGGAGGCATCAGGTCTGGCTGGCAGACTATGAGTACTCAGGTGAGCGCCATGAGGGCACCGAACCCTGCACCTGAGAACCGAGCTACTTTTGGTATCCCTACGACATTTGCCGGTTTCCGGGAAGTCACAAATGCTGGTGCTGCCGCCGGTGGGCGAGCGATTGCTCGTGGTCTGAGCCAAGGCTACAGCGCGGCACGCATTGGAGCTGCTGATGTCTGGCACGCTGACGACAATAAGATCAAGCACAAGGACACTCCCAACAATGTCGCAGCGAGAACTGTCCGTTGGCTCCGGACTCGAAGCGGTATGTCTATCGCAGTTACTTGCGGAGGCAAGGTCTTCCTGTATCCGGTGCAGCGTGTGACAAGACAGAGAGGCGAGACAACCTTCTCGGGACTCAAGGCTGAATCCAAAGGCCGTCGCGAGTTTGGATTGCCTCCTATTGCCACGACAAGCGCAGCAGCCCAGTCCAGCAGATCTGACAGCTGTGCGCAGCAAGGACCACATGGTTTCTGGGGCTTACGTGCGCCTGCATTCACACAGCACAACATTACAGACGCCAAGCTGCAAGACTCCGAGTCCGACAAGGCACACTACGAAACCAACCCTCCATTCTGCCCGCTATACATCGACCGCCGCGTCTCCATGCTCGGCTTCAACAGCCCATCGCATGGTTACGATGGCGGCATGCACGACCTCGCCGTTTCAGAATTCCAAACCAAAGGCCACGGCCTAGACGACGAGCAGCCCTGGCTCTTCGGCGAGCCGCTCCCCAGCAGCGTCAAGCTCAACGATCGTTCGGCTGTCAGCGACGCCGACGTGTCCGACGAAGAAGACGACGCGCTTAACAACCGCCACGCTATGTCGACTTTCGAGGCCGAGCTGGATGGTATGGGAGGCACTGAGAGCGGTCGTGGCGATGCCAATGTGCAGAGCAGGATTCTGATCAACCCTGCCAACAACGAGATTCGCATCAATTCCAGTCGGAAGAAGCCCCGGAAGCCGGCGAAGACGGTGAAAGCGGCGACTGCTGGTAAGGCTGATGGGGATTTTGAGTTGTTGGAGGATGATGAAGAGGGAGCCTTGTTTTGAGCTACGTTCTGCGACAAGCTCGATCATATTGGAAGGTCGAATTGGTATGGTATGTTTTACGGATTTCATGAAGGGTTGCATTGGAAGGTGATTTCTTTTTGGGATGGCGTTCGGTAACACTAGCATTGGAGGATTGGGTCCTTTTTTTCTTGTCCCCGACTTTATCGATTGGGTTATAGATAACAGTAACAGTAGCAACAGAAACCACTTTTGGGAAGTAAGCAGGGTGGAGATGGCAGCAGATATGGCTCGGCTTGCTGAATAGGATAGCTTCGGGAGTTTTCTTCTACGTTTTTTGATCCGGATGGACTGATACCCTGATACTTTTTTGTATTCACATGCATATTGAAATGAGCTGTTTCATTTCACGATTTCAACAGTAAGATGTGTTTCGAGTGTGGATTGCCTCGGGATATATGTGTCTGCTGCATAGATATCTTGACACCCGGCCGTTCTGTACATAGGCAATCTTGAATGGGCTACTGCATTGAGTCAACTTACATGTAAATAAATCTTCCATTCACTCACATTTTTGTGCATATACACCATTTGTGCATGTATGTCTGCATTCAGCAAGTGAATGGATGATTTTAGGTTGGCCGCCGCTTGCCGTCCGTGCAACATGTTCGCGCTAAGGTTTTGCTCTGTCAAGCTCGCACGGTCGTGTGGCCTCCGTCCTCTGAGCTGCCCAAGAATCACAGAGACACCAGAGCCAACACAAACCTTCCTGCCATCACCATCCCACCACCACCCCCATCTCATCTCCGCACCTCACTTCCATTGCCACTACTCACCACTGCTTCATAGCGCTAACCACATCTGCACCTTCACTCACCTACACCCTCTGGTATGCCTGTTTGCAGTGTACATCCCACACAACACAATGTCGCATGCTAACCAGAGCATTAGTCTGCACATACACACATCTCGGATCCATCTCGCGGCCATTGAACAAACACCCGCAACATAACTTTACACCAACTTCCCTTCTCCAAGATGGCCTCCGAAGTCTCATCCATGCCCAACGGCAACTATGCGCCTCAGCAGCACGGCTTCGACCAGCAGCAAGCCAACAACGCCTACGCATCGCAAAATTACAACCAAGCTCCCGCTGCCTCCAACGTCCCCGCTCCCTCCGCAAACACCCAGTCTGAGATCCCCAAGGATGAGGTGGGATGGTACTTTGTCGAGCAATACTACACCACTCTTAGCCGCACACCCGAGAAGCTCTACGTAAGTTTACTGAGGATGGTCAGGAGCATTGAAACGGGAGCTAATTGCTGGACTATAGCTCTACTACAACAAGCGTTCCCAGTTCGTCTCAGGAAACGAGACCGACAAGGTGCAGGTCTGCGTCGGCCAGAGGGTAAGCTATACAAAATCGCATAGCGCACGTGACAATTCACTGACACCTGCCAGGCCATCAACGACAGGATAAAGGAGCTCGAGTTCCAGGACTGCAAGGTCCGCATCACCAACGTCGATTCCCAGGCCTCCGACATCAACATCGTCATCCAAGTCATTGGCGAAATCTCCAACAAGTCCCAGCCCCACAGGAAGTTCACTCAGACTTTCGTTCTCGCCACGCAAACGAACGGTTACTTTGTGCTGAACGACATCTTCCGCTACATGATCGAGGAAGAGGAGGAGACTGCTGCGGCCGAGCCTACCAAGGCCGAGGAGGTTGAGGAGGTCCAGCAAGAGGCGGCTGCCGAGGCCAGCGGAGTCCAGGAGCCTGCGCCTACTGCTGAGGAGACCGAGCCCAAGACTCTTCCCAGCTCCGAGGACAAGGATACTGTTGAGCAGGCTGCGCAGGTTGTGGACAAGGAGCTCGAGGAGAAGGTCGTGGAGAAGGAGCAGCCCAAGGAGGAGTCCAAGGTCGAGGAGTCTGCGCCAGCTGTGAACGGCGCCGAGGAGCCCAAGGAGGAGGCTGCTGTCGAGCAGCCTGCTGTTGAAGAGGCACCCGCTGAGGTTGAGCAAGAGAAGCCTCGCGACCCTGAGCCCACACCTGTCACTGAGGAGCCCCCGAAGGTTGCCGCTAAGCCTGCCGCACCTGCGCCCGTGAAGCCTGCAGTGCCCAAGACTTGGGCCAGCCTCGCTGCCTCTGCCAACAAGAGCGTCGCCATGCCCGCTGCTCCCTCTGCTGCCCCTGCTGCTGCTCCCGCCCAGGCCACAAAGCCCGCTGCTGCCAAGTCAGCACCCACCGCTACCCCTACCCAGTCTTCCGCTACCGCAGCCTCTGCACCCGCTGCCCAGCGTGAGGCATCTCCCGCCGCCGCCACTTCTGGCGATGAGTGGACCGCTGTTAGTGGCAGCCACAACAGGCAGCAGTCGCGTCAGGTCAACGGCCAGCAGCAACAGCAGCAGGAGCCCAGCCACCCTCGCGGCTACATCAAGAACGTCCAGGAGAATATCAAGGGCCCTGAGATGAAGGAGAAGCTTGCGCAGTTCGGCGAGATCAACTACTTCGACATTTACCGCGCAAAGGTATGATGCACCAACCTTGATTTGCGATGATATTGCTTTACTGACTTCACATACAGAGCTGCGCATTCGTCGACTTCAAGACCCCCGAGGGCTACAAGAACGCCCTCGCCGCCAGCCCCTTCCAGATCGGCGACGAGAAGTTCTGGATTGAGGAGCGCCGTACCAATCGCCCTGGTAACCAGCAACAGCAGCAGTTCAACGGCCAGCGCGGCAACTTCCAGCAAGGCCAGCGTGGTGGACGCGGTAACTTCCGCGGTGACGGTGGCCGCGGTGGCTTTGGCCAGAGGGGCGGCCGTGGCGGTGCCGGTGGTGCTGCCAGGGGCCGTGGTGGTGCCGGCGCACCCGCTGCTTAAATGATGCCTCTCAGACAGATGGACAGTCATGCGGCACGACATGAGGATCTCATGATACACACAAAACGAACACCTCGAATTCAACCGGCCTGGGGCAGCTAGGGCTTCACAGTCCTTTGGTCTCGAGCTGGAAAATGTATGATATTGGCGTCCTACCGGGGACGACACGAAGTGGGTGGGTATGAACGAAGGGAGGGGATGACCAAAAAAGAACATCTTTGTTACATTGAAAGCGTCGAGCGATTGTGTTTACTAAAAGGGAAAAGCGGGTTCTTACAACGGGGAGAAAGGGATCTCATGTCTTTCCTTCTCTGTTCTATCTGCCCGGCTTACCATTTTCCTGTTTTTTGTTACCCATCAGCGAAAAAAGAAACCTCTTCTTGCTTCCTCCATCCCTTCTGCTATCCCTGGTTTCTCTTGCATCTCCCCTGTTTTTATAGTATATGTTCTGACAAGAGAAGCTGGACTTGCTGTTTTTGTATGTTTAGTCTTACGCTTGTTCGAGAAGGCCCATTTTCATACTCCTTTCTCTTGCCTTTCATGGTTGAAGGAGAATAACACACAGGCATATTTGTTGTGGCCAATTCATTCGCTATTAGAGACGGAGGGGTCACGGTGCAGCTAAGACTGTCGATGTGGGAATGCTACATACTTTGATGAGACTAGTTGTTGTTGTTATTGGACGAAAGGATGTGTAGGTGTACGAATTCAGAGAGTTTGTGAATTGGGAAGAAGATTATTGTCTTTTTTTCCAAAGAACTTATTAGTTCGTTATCTTCGAGGAAATGGCGTCGATCAACTTTGCGGACGCAGTTTCCATACGGAGGTAGCTGTTTGGAGATTTATTACGTCATGGCTCCGGCTCAATTTGAGTATGTGAGTGAGGTATGTACAATGGTAGTAGAGACACCTGTTTGGGATTCACGACTTTTACCATCTCGGGTGCAATTCCTCCGGTTTGCTTGCTGCAGCAATCCGGTAGTTTGTATCTAGTCCAGCGGAAGACTAGGCGCACCGAGCAACATACTTACGAAGAGCTGACCTGCATTTACCCGCCTCTCGCGACTCCACCTCAGTTGCCCGCAGCGTTCAATAGCCGACAACTACTTCGTCCTTGCCCTTAACGCATGGCCTTGATGCGAGGCGATCGAAGAGCCAACTATCGCGACAATACCAAGAGATCAGTAGGTTTACGTTGCGATTTTTCTGTTTTACTTATGTTTTGTAAATCCACTTCCTGTACATCCTCAACCATCGAGTGGCACTGCAAACTCACTCCAATATGCCTCCCATGAATACCGCCGAGGCCAATCAGCCTTTTCCCGCTCACCCTTTCTCCAAGAACCCTCTCAAGACCCGTCAGGATGTAGTCGATGCGTGTGCTTCGTTGCTCGATCCGCTCGAGGCGGGCTTCTCGCCTGAGTGTGCGATGGTCAGAGTCGGTGGAACAGGGACTAGATGTGAGTTTATGGATTCACGAGGGATGTGTGACTTTCTGTCAGAAGCCGACGGTTCTGATTATATTCTTCAGTCGACGAGACAGCAGCTCAAATCGAAGGCTATGCGAGACCACTCTGGGGCCTGGCGCCGCTCCTCGCGGGCAACTCAACGTACGGCAAGACGCACTTGTTCGTCAAGGCTCTCGTCTCTGGCACTGATCCCGAAGGACCGGAGTTCTGGGGCAACATGGAAGATCTCGACCAGCGGATGGTCGAGTCGTGTCCCATCGGTTTCACGCTCGCTGTTGCTGGCAAGGACTTCTGGGACCCTCTCAGTGATAGGGAGAAGGGCAATGTCGCTGCTTGGATCGGCTCTATGAATGACAAGGAGATGCCGAACACCAACTGGCTGTGGTTTCGCGTATTTGCGAATCTGGGATTGAAAGCCAATGGAGCGACGTACTCGCAGGACCGCATCTTTGCTGATATGGACCACTTGGACACTTTCTACCGCGGAGATGGATGGTCGAACGATGGACCTGCGGGCTATACGCAAATGGACTACTACAGTGGCTCATTTGCGATCCAGTACTTACAACTACTCTACGCAAAGCTGGCCAACGATTCAGATCCCGAGCGAGCAGAAGAGTACCGCCACCGTGCCAAAGCATTTGCTCTAGACTTCGTCCACTACCAAGATCCAGACGGCCACTCCATCCCCTTCGGCCGCAGCATGACCTACCGCTTCGCCACAATCGGCTTCTGGAGCGCTCTCGCGTTCGCAGACGTCGAGCCACCAGCTCCGTTGACTTGGGGCATGGCCAAAGGACTGCTCCTTCGCAACCTGCGATGGTGGAGCCAGCACCACCACATCTTCCAGCCAAACGGCATGCTCAACATCGGCTACACATACCCGAACTACTACCTCGCCGAGCCTTACAATTCGCCTGGTTCGCCGTACTGGTGCATGCTTGCGTTTGCGGCTCTGGCCCAGCCTGAGTCTCATCCGTTCTGGAGCAGCGAGGAAGAGGCTCATCCTTTTACGCAGACTGAGAGTCCGTTGCCTTTCGTCAAGGCGCTGAAGCATCCTTTGCATATTATGGTGCACAAGGGAGGGCATACTTTCTTGCTTTCCTCGGGCCAGAAGTGCCATTATCCGCTCAAAGGTCAGTCGTTCAATCATCCTACAAGAATGTTCCTATCATTCGATCGTCAAGCTAACACCCTCCCAGCCACCCAAGCCAAATACGGCCACTTCGCCTACAGCGCCTCCTTCGGCTACTCCGTCCCCACCGGCGGCTACACCCTCGAACAATTCGTGCCCGAGAGCGCCCTCGCCCTCAGCGACGACGGCGGCGAAATCTGGAAAATGCGGCGTGAAGTCGAAGACGCCCAGATTCTGGACGAAGAAGGACAGCCGATTTTATACTCCGTCATGCACCCCTGGGCCGACGTCGAAGTCACATCCTGGCTCCTGCCGCCGACCGACGACGCTCCCAACTGGCATCTCCGCGTGCACAAGATCACGACTGGACGCGATTTGCAGAGCGCTGAGGGCGGGTTCGCGATTCTGGGGACGAGAGCCAAGAACGGGAGGTTGCTCACTGCCTTCACGGATGACTCGCCGAACGAAGGCACGGCCGAGTGCGATTCTGGTGCTTGCGTTGCGTCGCGCGCGGGCGCTTCGGCTGTGTTTGAGATGGGGCATTTGTCCGCGAAAGAGGGTGGGAAGATTGAAAGGAAGGGAGGCGTTTGTGCGGCGGATGCGAACAGTAATTTGATTGAGGCGAGGACGCTACTGCCGACTTTGTATATGGATCTTAAGGCTGGGTCGACGACGTGGTTCCAGAGTGCGGTGTTTGCTATGCCTGCTACGGCGGAGGGGTGGGAGGGTAGGTGGAGGCGAGAGTGGCATAGGAAGCCTATGGTGCCGAAGTGGGTTGAGGAGATGGTGGAAGCGAAGTAGTTGGTATGTTCGGTGTAAATGTGGTTTCTTGTTAGTAAGGCTGTGCATACCTCTCTCCACAAGGATTCTTTGTTGCTGTCGTCCGGACTCCAGCTTGGACATCTGATGCTGGTGTAGCTGTCACGGAGGCATTCGACGCTGGGCTTCTATTATTGAGTTGCCAAAAAGGACATACATCGAACTAGCTGTACTCATATTGCTACGTTCAGGCTCGTAAATTGAAAGATCATGCTTACCGTTAAGATGCCTCCTATGCGCAACATTCTCTGTCGATTAGATTTCCAATGGAATCAGTTGAAAATCTCGAACAGGATCGTAGGGGTCAGCTAAATTCTGATGCAAAAGAACCTTGGGCCTTCCTTGCGAGCGTTTCGACCATCATTGAAAGTGTTGTCGTGAACGATTTTCGTGGATATTGTCGGGACTCGGATTTGGATGTTGACGCTGAAGATCTGCTGTTGGGTCGTCATATAGGATGTGTATCATACTGACTGTACTTACACCTCTACAATTAGGCCCTTGCGTTGGAAGATCATGCTTACCATCGAGATACTGTGCGCAACGTTCGCAGTCGATTTGACTGCCAAACGGAGTCAATTGTCAGCCTTGAACAGGAACACAAAGAACAATCGATAACTTCTGCCATGAAACGCTGCAATGAAACCTTGAGCCTTCCATATCAATGTTTCTGTCATCGTCGAACACGTTACTTCGAACGACGCAGGGTTAATGCAGGTCAAGAACCGAAATCTGAGGCTTAAGCATGACATCAAACTGCCAAATTGAGTGGATGCGAAGCAAGACAAGACTAGTGAGAGTGTTCCACGCATCTTTCGACAAAAGAATCAAGGCAGGAACGGGTGGCCTTAATGATTGTTCTTCGATCGGCAAAAGCTTCAATGAAGGCAAGTTGTACCGGGAGACCCAGATTTAGGGTCCAGGCCAATCCACGGTACTCCGACGCAAAACTCCGGCCGTTGGCTTTGTATTTCTGGATCGATCTCTATGGCTACCGAGACTGAAGAATAACAGCGATTTTAGTAAACGTCGATCGTGGATGGCTTGTGCACACGAAAGATCACGACTCAGTTGTCTCGTATATGCAGACGAGATTGAGGATGGTTGAGAAAGCTGATATCGAAGATGCAGTTGGGGCTGGCAGTTGCATCGCCGGGAGCTGCATGATTGCCTGACTGACCTGCTAGATGATGGCGGTGTCGAGAGATCTATGTAAGCTCATACGCGTCACGACGAGATGGAGCGTTGAATGTACATGTAGGATGAGATGAAACCGATCGCACGTCAGCGAATGATGACTCGGGGTGGCCACGTTGTGCAGACGCATGAATCGTAAGAGACAGATCCACGGGTTCGAGAAGAGGCGCAGGAGTCGTAACATGTACTGTCTCTGACGCGCGAGAAAGCGAGCTGCAATAATGGGAATTTGATGTTGTTGTTTGTAGAGAAGACAGCAACATGCAAGAGTAGAAGCGCCTGCATGCATGTGCACGTTTTGAGTTTGGCTTCCCGAGCTGAAGCCGGACAGCACAGGATGTCAGCAGCGACTTCACCTCTTCCTCCACTGCTTGACAACTCCATCACACACCGCAAGCAGCAGCGGCAGCAACATCAACGTGTTGCCTGCCACTCTCGGGAGGAAGAGATGAGCATGATCTATCCATCACCACCACCCGCGCACTGACTGCACCCAACGGCGATCCCACGGCGGAGAACCGCTCTGAAGTCCGGCATTCGGCTCCTCTCAACCACCTGCATACCCATCACCACCTTCTCCGTACGCCCCTCCGGCCATCCTACACATGGGCGCCCGCGATACAGCCTTTTCCGCCGCAGCTGCTCCTGGGTGGGTGAATTGGCGATACTACTAGATTGCTTTCGCTACGCTTAAAGCCACCTTCGGTTCCTCAGCCGCAATTGGCAACTGGAATTGACGCCCCACGACTTGCCCTGACGGCTTCACGATGAAAACATGTCCATCTCCTCGAAGTCTGAGCGTTGCGGCATCAGTGCAATCACAGCTCATGCCTCACCAGCGGCGCAGTGCCGCTATATGTATGCTAAGAATGGTGGCTACAGACCCGCAGCCGTCAGACTGGTCTTTGTCCTCCCACGAACGGCTGGTAACAGCTCCTGGACTCGCGCCATCAAATCGACTTTTAGCCTTGTCCGTCAACCCCTCCATAGCGGGGCCGCCTGGGGATGCCTTCAAGGATGCCGGGGGTGTTCACTTTCGCCCGTCGAAAGCCATATCATCGGTGGTCGGCGCTTGATCTGCCCGTTCGTTGTTTGTCTTGGTCTTGACGACACGAGCACGCGCAGGCAGTGCGGCTGCGGTGACTAAGAACCTGCTACCCTGCCTTACTCTACCGTGTTGACGGAGTGAGTCTCGGTTTCCGCAGCACTCGAGTCACCGGAACCACTCTGTCGTGCCCTTGGCAGAGACATCAGATTGCGCATTTTGGCATGCATGATCCCATCAGTGGCCGGCTCGGTCATGCAAGCACTAACTCGTCAAGCTTTTTCCAATGTAAGCAGGAACAAGGCCGATCATCTCGCAGGGGCTGTGTCTTCCTGCCATTGGTATGACGGTTGAGGCGCTCCTGCGGGCGTCTGCCACCCAGCAAGGCAAGCAATTAACACGCGTTCCCGACTGACATGCATGAATACGGTTGATCTTCTATGATCTCTTTGTTGTTGCTCAGTGGAAGTGGGGGTCCCAGCTTAAGTGATCCTGGCTAGCGTCGGTGTGCCTTATGCGCACCGCCCATCAGCCCGCAATCGTGACCGGAGTCGTCAAGATTCATCTGTAGTTTGGATGCTGAGTAGGAGACGACTAGTGACCCGTGCAAACCGATGGGCAAGAAATGACTTAGATCACTATGGGGAATAACGAAGGTTCGTAGATCCTGCGGACCGCTGCGTACTGTGTATCCAGGGAAGACTCGCACGCTTGACCGCGGGCTTGGGGCGACATGTAAGGTGAGAAATTCCGGAGCCGCGAGGTGTTTCGGGAATCGTGCTCTGCGACCACCACCTCTTTGCTGAACACAAGCCTTCTACTTCCCCACGTCAGTCCTCGTCCTGTCGCTTCTTACACACACAGACTTTACAGTCATTCGTTGTTCGACGACAGGATTCTCAGGAAGCGGCGGGTTTTGTCGAACGCTTTCGTGACTAAAGAGAGTCCGAATCATGCCCGGACTGACCATCACCTGAACGAGGCGACCAGCACCGGTCGATATCCCCTCAAAAGGAAGCAGCGAACTCCTCATCGATCGCTCAACATCTCCTAGCATTCTTTCTGTTATTCTGGACACGATCTTGGAGACTCAACACTACCAATCGACCATTCGGAGCGTCTACAGCGCATCTACACCAAGCTGACCCACCGTAAGCTGCAAAGTGCCATCTGGACTCGTCACTGCGAAGCAATGATTGACGGATTTTCGTTGCTCACGCTCGCTCACCACCAGCGCCCCTCCTCCCACGACAACGTTTCTCTACGACACGCCACGCTCAGGCGCAAATCAGCACATTTGTGGGACGACACCAAGGGAGCGACATCAGGCTATCCCTCACCGCCGATGTCAAGCCCGCCGTCCCCATCACGGCGACCATCAGACTTGACCTTGCCTTCTACCCGTGGCGAACAGTTCTTGCCAGTCTCGACGAACCAGCCTCTCACTTCTTCCACACCAGTGCATTCCTTGCAACAGACTACTTCGCCATCTGCAAGTTTCGCACTTGCTAAGTCTGATGTCCCGGCCTATCATCCACCAGTATCATTCGCTACGGGTTTGGGAACTGCTGTCACATTCGGTTCCTCTTCGGGATCGTACGCGGCATCACAGTATGCGCCACCTGCTCCGATATCACACCAGCGTACGACTTCGCATGATGCTCGGAAGGCGAAAACACATGTGGCGTCCGCATGTGTCAACTGCAAACGAGCTCACTTGAGTTGTGACGTACAACGGCCATGCGCACGTTGTGTCGCCTCTGGAAAACAGGTCAGTGTGATACGTTCTCAACACGGCTAAGGTTACCAGCTAACAAACAAAGGACACTTGCTACGATGTTGCACATAAAAAGCGCGGCCGACCTCGATTACGAGATGAAGCTCAATTCAGTAGTGATCGATCGTTGCCAGCTACAAATGCCCCAATCAACACAACAGCATCATTAACAACACCGACACGGCCTATAGCTGCCACTCGCCAGCGACGTGCAGAGTCTTTTAGGTCGATTCAGTCAATGACAAGCGAAGAATCGTCCAGCTATGGTCCTCCTACTCCAAGTTTCCTCCCGAGACCGCCGGCGCCATTTCAGACGCCCTTGACGTACCAGTCACCTTCCCACCTTGTCATGTCTCCTCAGACCGAACCAGAAGTCCCCACAGCATTTGTCGACTTAGACTTTGTCATCATTCGTGCAAATCAATCTTTCCGGCAGATCATGGCAGACGACCAGGACCTTAGGCGTAGCAGACTGCACGAGATCGCGGCTCCTGCTGACGCGGAGAGCTTCATGTCGATTCGATCACGTTTAAGAGGAGAGCGTGAGGCCCGAGAGCCTTCATTCCTTCCGCCCATCGTGTCGAGCGGTGAGGATCCCCTTGCCGGAGTTGCTGACAGCGACGTGGAAAGTTTCACGAGAGGCTTCTCTGATCATACCTACACTTGGGTACAGCTAAAGCCTGGATCAAGAGGCGGTCCTCAAACGTTCCCAGCAAGAGTGCGTTTGGCAAAGGCAGCTACTTACTTTGCAGTCATAACGCTACCAAGCTTTCGTCCGATACAGCCTGTACCTCCGCCGCCTCCACAAACCCAGCATCAAGCACCATCGCCGTACGCTTTTGGTCCACCATTGCCGCCTTCGGAAGAAGCAATGAGGGAACACCAGCGACAGAATCTCGTCCACTCTGCCCCGCCATCATTCTATTATCCTGTAGAAATGGCTCACCCGCAACCTCGCTACCTACATCGACGTGCACCCTCTTTCTCACGGACGTACCCTCCACCGCAAATCCCCTACCCGCCAACATTCCAACAATCACAACCACAACCACTCCAACGCCCCCAAGCACAAACGCCGCTACAGCCACAACCACAACACTTCCTCCCTTCTCAGCCAACCCTAGCTTCCTCACTCGAGCCCCGCCGTCCAGTGACAGACCTATCCGCTATGCTTTCGCCCTACATCCCAACGACAGCAATGCCCGCGCTGCCCCGCGACACCACCCAGCTCCCTTCAATATCATCATCCTCAGCCCTCGCTCCCACCCTAGGACCTTCGAGCATGCCGCCAATCCACGAGTCTCCTTCGACAGCGATAGCAGGAGTCCAGCGCAGCTCCGAGAGCGACGAAGATAGTGAGGAGAGACGGCTGCGCTCGCCACGGAAACGCAGGAGAATGGGCATTGATGAAGTGCTACAAAAGTAAACGGAGGGAGCGTCTGTCTGTTTTGGCAGAAGATGGAAATCGATATGGATGGGTCGAGCGCGAAGAAGGGAGACCGAAAGACGAACAACTGTAATCATAATTGGGAGGGAATTGGAAAGCGCGACATTTCGTCTGTCAATCGGGAGTGAGGGAGGCAAAGCCACTTTTTGGATGGTTGGCATGCTGCGCGCGCAGGTACAGGGGCGCGGACGAAAAAAAACATCGGAGACGGGAGAACAAACCTGGAGGATGTTTCTTTTTTTACCCTGGTATATTTATGACATCTATTCTTATGATTCCATGGAGTTCAAACGGCCAACACATCTTTTCAAAGCGGGAAAGAAACCAACCAAATCAATCCACAATTTCTTTTTGTCAGCCTTTGGTATATATAGAGTGTCAGCTTTGGCCCACCGAGATGGACTATCGTCATCAAGTAAATCCACCCCTCCACAGGGATTTTCGGGGAGAGAAGCACAATTGAAATCTTTGTCACAGCAGTCCAGTTGTTTCACGTCGAAGAAAAGAGTAGGAATGCATTTATTACAAAATCTTGAAGACGGCAATGTATCATCTGTGGCTCTTTCTTGTCCACTAGATTTTTACCCGTCATGCTTACACTAACTATTACAAACAACACACCCGTACGTAGTCTCTCGTCGATGCTCATATTCTTCAAGCTTTCGGAGCCTCACCGCCAGATTCCTCAGTGACATTCGACGATGATCCATCCTCAGACGACGCAGACTCTGCCTTTTCGTTGCTCGCAGCAGCATCAGCCACCACAGGGGCAGACACAGGGGCAGGCGCAGGAGCAGGCTCCTTGCCAGCACCCGGGAACAGCTCAGGCATAAGGCCAGGCATGAACTTCTCGGTGCGCGTCCACGTCTCTTCCCACAACAGCTTCTGCTGCTCTGTGCGCTTCTCGACGTCCGCAGTCGCAGGCGGCGGTACGAGGTGCTCAGCGCTCGCCATAACCAGCAGGACGTTCTTCAGAGTCTCCGGTACGGCCTCGACGAGCATGTTGCTCCGGCCGCTGTTCATGAGACGGTCCATGGTGCCCAGAATGCGGGTCCAGAGGTCGAGCATGCCATCCCATTCGCTCAGCAGGGCGAGATAGTGCAGGAAAGCCTTGCAGAGGAGCTGCGTTGCTTGGAGACGGGTCTCGGTCATGCCGTGGGGGTCTGTCTGGTGGACCTCAGGTTTAAGAAGCTGGTTGATGAGCGGGAAGAGGACTTCGCTGAAGATCTTGGTCCATTCGGTGTGGTCTGGCGATGCCAGGTCTGGAGCTTGCAGGCAGCGCTGCAGCGCGGTGAAGGCATGGTAGCGGACCTCGCGACATGGGTTGACGCACTGCGTTGCGAGGCAGCGGAAGATTGGCGACCAGTAAGCTTTCCAAGCCTCATGAGTCTCGAGATGGGATTGCTCGATGAGCGAAGGCACACGGCTTGCCAGCTGCGTCACGATGCCGATAGCCTTGTTAGCACGTGCAACAGCCTCAGGTTTCTTCGCAGCCTTGTTTTCTTGTGCTTTCGCGTTTTGCTGGCCCTTACGGACGGGCTGCTCGCGTTGCTGTTGCTCGAACTTGGCACCAACACTACCAGCAGTCGCAAACGCATTCAGCAGAGCAATAGCGGGCTCGTAGTTGTCCGCAGTGATCGCCGGCAGTTGGCTGCTCGCCACGGACTCTGCGATCTCAAACGCCAGGTCCGCCGCTTCGGGATGTGGCTGCAGGGTATGGAGCACCGCCCAAAAGTCCGGGCTTGATGCTAGCTCATTCCTCAGTTCCGGTGGTCCGCTAATACAGCCGTATATACCCTTAAGTATAGGCTGAGCGCACTGCTTCAACACCTCGGGGCGGAATGAGGAGATGGCGTGCAGGACGACAGGTGCTCGGATGTAGCCGTGGTCGTTGCTCGCGCGCAACAGACTAAGCAGGTAGAAGACCGCGCGGCTGAGCGCGACAGGATGCAGATGGTCTGCATCGCGGATAGCGACTTGCAGAGCCTCCGCCGCGTCAGCACCAAGGGTGGAGATCGTCTCTTCATCACGCAGTGCAAGGATGGTTGCCAATTCCAACACGTATACCAAAGCTGGATCATACAGAGGCGCGTCTGCGGTCGCCTTAGCTGTAGAGCCTCGGGCGGCCTGTGGTGATGGCACCTCCGTCTTGACGGTGATGACTCTCGGAGACTCTTCCTCGGGCAAAGAACCAAGCAGTGCCACCGTCAACGATTTGAGTGACTCAACAGGCAGCTCGCTGACGTTGCCCAGAATCTCTTCAAACCTGCAATCATTTATGCAGTCAACAGTCATGAGCGTCGATTCGATTTCTTGGTCGTTGGGCTCCGGAGGTTCATCGTTCATAACACTGCTGACGTAACTGGTGAACGCGCTGAAGAGGCCCACGTCTCCAGCCTTGTCGTTCCGTTCGATCACTTGCGCAGGCGACTGCAATGGTATGGGCGGTAGGTCGAGATCTCTGGAGATGCTAGTGAAGCTCGTAGGGATGAGTGAGTTCACAAAGAGGTTGATGATGATCCGAACGATCTGTGTATACTTGTTAGCAGACCGATGTCATTTCTCGATGTCTTGACAGCCAAACTTACATGTGTCCATCCATCTCTCACCGCTTTCTCGTTGCCATTGATGATCCTGAAGAGAACGATCGTTGCAAGCTGAGCTTTCTGGTCGCGACCAAAGTCAACAGCAAACTTCGAAACCATGATGCTCTTGCCGCCTGCTTGGACTTCGGTGTTCAAGCTGGTGTCGCTTGGAGTTTCCGTCGCCAGAGTGCTGATCTTGCTGAGAGACGCAATGATAGTATCGAGGCACTCGCTTATGCCGTAACGCGCGGCGATCTGTGCACACTGATTGTAGCCAGCAATAACACGCTGGAAGACAGCATCCTCGGTCGCCGATACAAATACGTAGTTCAATGTCGCTACGATGGGCTTCCAAGTAGCCGCGAACATGTCCGCATCGTAAATGTTGGTATCACAGATAGCGAGGTTTTCCGCAGTCTGGGTCTTGATCAGCAACTCCTTCCAAGCATGTTCGAATGCGTGCTTGTTGTCGTGCTCTTCTGGCAACACAATCTCTCGCTCCTTGATTGCATTGTAGATGTCCTCAAGGTACTGGTCGTCAAAGTTGCTTCCACTATTGACGCCTCGCAGGTTGCGCGCAAAGTCCTGCAACTTCATACGGTTGGCAGTCTTGACATTAGGATTGTATTGATCAGTGTTCAGCATGATGATGGCGTAAGTGAGGACGAAGATGGCGTCTTTGTCAGTAATGCCCTCTGGTTTCGCGCCGTCGATGTACTTTTCGCTAAAGACCGTGACAATGCGCTCAATGAGCGCAGATTCTCCCGGGAGACGGAAAGTGTTCAAGACCTGGCGCAGCGCCTCGTCGACGCGCTGGTTGGTGAAGTCGAATTGATCCATGAAAGCATCGAGAATGGCTTCGTTCGACTTCTTGGAGATGTACTCGCCCAGAACCTTTTTGTCGATCCTTGTGGTGCCGCAAAGGAACTGTGTCACACATCTTGCATCGTTGGGGTCCTCGATGATGCCCTGACTGGCGAGGTATGCGATGCCGCCCTTTGCACTTTCGTTGAATTTCGAGGCTCCCTTGATAATAACCTTCTTCCTTCGCCTTTGCTCACGCAGAGCGTCCACACCGGGTAGACCAGCGGTCACAGGATCATCGTTCATTCGCTCGGCTACGAATTGCACGTAGCCAAGCAAGCTGTCCAGACACAACGGTGGCACATTGGTAGTACTCCATGTCGCTGAATCTGGGAAAGCGTTGCGAGCCAACAGTCCAACCATATCCATGCATAGATCGCTGCGGTCGATCTCGCAATCATAGTTGACGAAAAGCTCAACCATGTAGCTGGGTATGCGCACCAAGGCACCAACAGATTCCACCATAGCTTCCCTTGCATCAGGCTTGCGCGAACCTCCCTCCATACCGAGCTTCTGGCGGTCTTTGACAGGTACTGGAGTCGACCGGCCGCTCTGAGTACCTGGATTAGGGACTGGTTTTACAAGCGCCGGCGCTTGAGGAACACCCTGGTATAACGACGGGTCAATACCAGGCTCCTCCGGAATCGGCACTCGAGGATGGAGGCAGGCGACTATATATGAGAGGAAAAGCTCTTGCTGAAGCCTGAGGACGCTTCTGCAGGTTGCCAGCAGAGTACCAGCGACGCGGAGAGACTCGTGCAAGATGGCGATGTTTTCTGATCGTACCAACTGGAACAAATTCCTGCACATCGTATCTTTCGCCAAACTCGCCAAACTGGGATGGTTGGCAATACTTGGGCCAGCGACCTCCAGCGCGACGTTGACAATCCGTAATGCCATAACTCTGAGTGTGTCCGTACGTGCGCGATCGTGCGGGTCCAGTAAATCGGCCAGTACACGGAACAACTCTGCAATCGAAGGCAATCCGTAGGGCTTCACGTTCTTGTCTTCCTCCCCAGAAGTCTTGGACAGATCCAGTTGGCTGCCGTTAACATCCATGCTTGTCCGAGCACTTCCATTACCCTCTGTAGAAGGTACTTCCAAGCTTCCACCCCTCACCTGTGCCATGCTGTCGACACCAGCCTTCCCATTGGGATTCGAATCGATCTTCGCCTTGTCCATATCCGCCTGCAGCACAGTCTCTCCGTATGCGCCAGGCTCCTCTCCATATTCATTCTCCAGCAATTTTAACCGTCCAAAGATCGATTGACACATTGTGACCATGCTTATCTCCGCGCTCCGCCTCAGCACCTCGCTCATACGCAAATGGCAGCAGATGCTCAGCGCACACTCTACAATCTCGCAAACGCTCTGATCGCCCAGGACCTCGCCCGAAGGTCCGCATATCATATCCTCCATAAGCTTGAGTATCCGCAAGAACACCACCTCGTCAGACGGCGAATTGTCGCCCTCGAACCTGCAGTGCGTGACCGTCGACGCGAGCAGTTGCATGCCATAGCCGAAATGTGGATTCGCCAGGCTGACGACGCCGTACGCGAGCATCTTCGTAATCGCAATGAGCGCCAGGCTCGTGATCGGCGCTGTGGTGCTGCTGCTGCGAATGACCTGCAAGAACGGCTGCAGCAGACTCGGCGTATCGAACTGGTGGATGTCCTTGCAACTCTTCAAATCCACGCGCAGCTTTGCGAAAGCGCTCATGAGCGGGTTGTCCTGCATGCTCTGGCCTTTGCGGCCACGGAGGCCCCATCGTGAGGTGAGGGCCGAGTCTGTGTCGTCGGAGACGTCGATTGTAGAGACGCTGCGGTCCGATCGGCGGGCGTCTGAGGGAGTGAGGCGAGGCGAGGGCGCTGAGGAACCCAGGATGGAGGAGATGGAGCTGTGGGCCCAGCGAGCGTGCTTGCGCATGGCGGAGGTGACAGTTATGCATTCTGTGACGACGAGTGCGACTGGATCGATGGCGACTGGGACGGGGCCAGAGCGGCGAGGGAGAGGGAGGTCCATTCCGGACATGGTGGTGGTGTTGTGGTGTTGTTGTGGTGCTGTGACAGGAGAAGGCAGCGTTGTATGGGTATGTATGTTGTGCTGTATGAGGTAAACGGGGATTCGAGGTCGGCAACCAAACGAGCACGGCCTGCTGCGAGCGCGCAATGTCAATTTAAATTGTGGTAGTAAGGCAGGCAATGCAATTCATCCCCAATGCTTCTGCCTAATTAGAGCCAAGTGGCCGAATGATTTTTGGAGAAAGTAACGTTGTTAATGTTCGAAAGACAGCAAGCTGGCCGGTACAGTACGTGGCCGAGGAGTCGTCGGGCTCAACTGTCAGCTCGCCGATGGAGACGCTTTTTAGGTGAGATGCCACGGAAACATCCTTTTATGCACGACATATGATCTTACAATGATCCTACCAACAACAATTCACAGACAAACAAGGATCACAATAGCGGGAATTTCTGATATATGTCGGTTGCTTGCACGTCTATACAACCTACTCCCAACCCGCTCTCCATCTAGAACGCAAAGAGTAAAATCACTTTCACGTCCCAAGTCTCCGCTATGCAAATATACTTGTACACCACATGTCCCGTGGCCAGTCCCATAAAATCATACGCCGTCCGTACGCCCTTGACAGAATGAATTCAAACGAAAGAGAAATCAGAAGGCGCGTCCAGGTAGACCTGCTCAAGCCTTCTCTCCTTCGGCTTTTTTGGCAGCGGTATCAGGCTTGCTGTCCGCTTTCTTGTTGTCGCTCTCCGTCTTTTTGCTGCAACGAGAACGAGTCAGCAAAGTCCTTGCCCCTTCAAAGTAGTTCCGTGTCAATAAACGCCACCATGAAAATTAAAGAAATACAATGCCACCAATTGCGTAGCACCACGAGAACTTACACATCACTCGACGCCTTCTCATCCGATTTCTTGTCGGCCTTCTCGTCAGCCTTCTCGCCTGACTTCTCAGCCTTCTTCTCCTCGGCCTTCTTGGCCTCAGCGTCCTTCTGTAGTTCCTTCAACTCCTCCTTGTCTTTAGCCCACTGAGAAGCGCCGTCATCGAAGTCATTCTGGATCTTGTCCAAGCGATCTTGCTTGGCCTTTTCCTCGGCCTCACGCGCCTTGCGCTCGTTCTCCATCTCCTCCATGTGGCGGATGTCGTCGACCGAAGGCTCGTACAAGTGCCAAATGGTGTAGTGTGGCAAGCCGACCACTGAGAACTTCATGCGCTTGGCCATCTAGGATACTGTCAGTTTCAAACCATCTCAAAACAAGCAGTGTGAATTGGCTTACCTTGCCGAATCCTTCAGTCTCAGCGTGCTTCTCGAAACTGAAAGCAGGGAAGTGCACGCCACTTCTGAAGACCTTGGCTTTTGCCAGAATGCTCACGCCTCCGACACCATCAATTTCCATCTCCATGTCGGGGTCACCGTAAGGGTCGCGGAGATAGGCGAGATGAGGGCGCCAAGTGGCGTACTCTGCGTAACCCTCGACAATGACAGCATCCTCATCAAGAGTATCCGCAAGAGCAAGCGCAGTCTCGGACTCCTGCCAGCTGTTCAAATCGTAAGGCTGTTCGCCTCCTAGCCAGTCAGGAAGAGGACGCCAGACATCTGCATACATGTTAGTTGTTGTCGCCAAGTTCCTCATAGAATGTCATATACATACTGGGTACAATCACGTCCTTGTTATGCCTCATCAGATCTTCCAGAATGGTGAAAGGCGCCGTCTCCACGTCCACATCTCTCCAGTAGACCCAGCTGTGAGTCGGACGCAGAGCAGCGCTCAGAAGCCAGTTACGTGCCTGTGCCATGCTCTTTCTGCGGCTTGCCTGCGCCGCGAAACCGTGTCTGCTCTCCACATCCTGGTTGACCTTTTGGCCAAAGTCCTTCTCCAGCACGCTGATCTCGCCGAATGTTTGCTTGATGTCCGGGTTTGCCTGCAACTCCGCGAGCAGGTCCGAGAGAAGCGCAAGAGTGTTGTCCTTGCTGTCACCGACCAGGAAGGCAAGGTCGATAAGCTGGTGGGGGTATGTGAGGTTGCGCAGATGCGAGAAGAACATGGGCAAATGGGGCGAAGCGTCGCGCAATGGCGCGCATAGCAAGATACGCTCCTCGCGCTCCCAGCCGCGGCTTGTGCCTCCTACGTTGCTGAGATCGTAATACCGGACTGTCTCGAGTTGGAAGGCCTCGTCGGCGCCAAAGAGACCGAGCGAAAGCGCAGGGAAGATTGCCGACGGTCGTATTGAAGGAATGAAGATCATGAGAATGAAGAGCAGAGCAGCGACGGCTCCGCCGAGGCGCATGAACATGCCTCGTCGGCGTTGGAAGGCATTCCGCGATCGTGGTTGATATCTGTCCCTTGTCAGCACCGCCCCAGTTCAAGCCTCCTGCGCGTCTGTAGAGCGGCAATCCATCATCTAGATGGAAAACACAAAACATACTTGTCGTACTTGTCCGTCGCTATGCTAAAATTGTTCCGCCCTGAAGAATGTTGGCCATTGGCGCCCGCACCATAGCCATGACGATTCATCTTCTCTCGGTGCGCCGAGGAGGCATATGAAGGCAGCATATGTCCCAGACCCGAGCCCGAGTTGCAGGTCGCTGGCTTTCTCACGCAGTGTTCACGTCGGAAGCCAGGAGGTGAGATGCTGCTTGCAGCGGCGTCGAGGGATGTTACAATCGCCTGTGTAAGACGTAGCCTCTGTCCGGCGGCAGTATGGGTATCGGCAAAGGAATAGCGAGAGGCGTGAATAGCGTGATGTGGTGGATGTTTGGCGGGTGCAAGGTGCTCCAAGGAAAAGAGCCAAGGTTTCCGGGATACTGCGAGAGTTGGTGGTGAAGCGGGAACGTGGAAGCTTGGGAGGTGTTGCTGGCGCAAGTCAGGGCTGAAAGGTGAGACGTTAGAGTTGAACCTTATTTCGATAACTCGCTGTTTCACATTCTCACATTGTATTTTACGTGTCGACGGTGTCGTACTACAAGACTACGCTGCTATATTTCTCCCCTCCTACCAACTGTTCGTGTCACGGGAGCCATCAAGAGGCAAACGCAACGCTATCCCTGTCTGTTTCAGATGATGAACCCAGGAGACGAATCTCTCGTCAGCCACGTCTCCTGCTTACGCCACTTCCCGTATTCCACACGACAATTCCGATAAATATAATTTGCAATACGAGCCACTAAGGCAATGTCATATCCACTCAGTCGCTTTTGCGTTATTGTCATTTCAGCATTTCGTGATAATATACAGCTCCGGGCTGCCACAGTCGGGTAGTACGAAAGTACCCACTTACTGTGACAGCTCTTCCATCCCTTGCTTCGATGCGGCTCTGCACAATCAAGCGCCCAGCTATTGCAAGACGTCTCGCTAAGAGCTTGTGATCTGGGTGTCTCACTTTCCACTCCCGTTCACTCCTGCCTGCAGCATTCTGGTGACCGTGACACCGAGTCATTGCTTCCACCTGAATCAACACTTCTCTCACACCTCGAGCACTGCCCAGGTGTGATCGTCGACTGTGGTGTAGATCAGACCCAAGCCCTGTAGCTCATCGCCCGCCTTGAGCACCTCGTTGACGTCCATGTTGATCCTGGTGGCAATGTCTTGCATGTGCAGTCCTTCGTTCGTCTGAGGCGTGTTCTTCACGCAAGCGAAGACCTTCCTGGCTGAGGGGGACATGTGACTGGGCATCGAGCGGTCTCCGCCACCATTTCCGCCATCTTGCTGACCTCCAGCGTCGTTTGCAGCTCCGTTTGCGCCTCCCTTCTGCAACGACTCTGGAGGTCCGCGGACGAAGTGAAGGTGTACCACGGTAGCCTCGAGCAGATGGTACTGGACCTCATTCAGGTCCTCGATGGGGCGGATGACGTTTGCACCGACGTGTCGCTTGTTTCCAAATGCCTTCAGCCTTCCGTACACGCGAGCATAGCCCTGCTCGGCCACCTTTGGCTTGCTTCCGCCCTCCTCGTTCATTGCGTCCATGTCCACCCAGACCTTCACCTCGATAGTTCCAGTTCCATCATCTAGCTTATAGGTGACGTTTGTTGTTTGCTGGCTGATGTTTCGTACTTGTCCGACAAAGGTGACTTGAGATGTCTCGCCATCGTCGATCATGAAGTGTTCAGCGTCTGGGTTGGGGTGGTAGGCATCGAGTAGTTGTTTGATGGTGACTGGGCGGAGAGTATCTTTGCCGTATGATTTCTTGCCAGAGCCAGAGTCGCCTTGGCTGCCTGGCATGAAGCCACCGCCGTTCATGCCGCCAGTCTGGCCATAGGAAGTTGTGCTGTACTGGTTGTTGTAATCTGAAGCGGTCAGTCAAAGTGGTTCTAGATGGAAATCTAGATGACATACCCATGGCTGTGAGAGGTTATACAGGTAGCTGGTGTCGGGTCCTGGTGTGCTAAGCAAGTTCCACTAGTGGTATTGACAAGAGATACTGCGTCTTCGACCAAATGTGTCCAGGCAGATAATAGTTTGGAGACGCGGGGCAAGAGGCAGGCGCGTGCAAGCGCGACGCGCAAACACGTGCTTCGATTGGCCCTGGGATTTTTAGAGTTTCAGCTCGGCTCGGAGTTGCAGTTAGCGAGGCAGCTTTGCCGGCCAAATTTTAGAGAAAGTCGCAGTCGCAGGGCAAGAGGGAAGTTGTTGGAGGTGCTCAGCGTGAAGGATCGAAGTACCATACACACTTCACATCAATCCAACCATGCCGAGAATGGGGAGAGCAGCGTCGCCGGCCATGTCGGACGCCGAGGTCGACATTTCGAAGAATTTATTCACCGGCGACGTATTCGACAGCGACTCCGAGACAGAAATCAAGCCCGCATCACAGCAACCGAAGAACAAGAAGAGGAAGACCGACAACGTGGTAGATGCTTTCGAGGATGACGATGATGAGGACGAGGCTTTTATCGCCGCGACGCAGGTCAAGGCCAACCGAAAGAGCGAGAACAAGGTTGCGAAGAAGGCAGGCGCATTCCAGAGTATGGGCCTGAACGCCATCCTCCTCAAGGCTATTACAAGGAAAGGATTCAACGTGCCCACGCCGATTCAGCGCAAGACAGTCCCTCTTATCATGGACGGCCAGGATGTTGTCGGTATGGCTAGGACTGGATCTGGAAAAACTGCAGCTTTCGTTATCCCCATGATCGAAAAGCTAAAGTCGCATTCTGCGAAAGTTGGCGCCCGAGCTATTGTTCTTTCGCCGTCCAGAGAATTGGCCCTGCAGACTCTCAAGGTCGTCAAAGAGATGGGCAGAGGCACGGATCTCAGGTCTACTTTGCTCGTTGGTGGTGACAGCTTGGAGGATCAGTTCAGCAGCATGGCCTCTAACCCGGATATCATTATCGCCACTCCTGGTCGATTCGAGCACTTGAAAGTCGAAATGGGACTGGAGCTGTCTAGTGTCAAATACGTAGTCTTCGATGAGGCCGATCGTCTTTTCGAGATGGGTTTCGCCGCGCAATTGACTGAGATTATGCACTCTCTCCCAACCACACGCCAGACATTGCTCTTCTCCGCCACCCTTCCCAAATCGCTTGTGGAATTCGCTCGTGCCGGTCTGCAAGATCCCAAGCTGGTGCGTTTGGATGCGGAGAGCAAGATTGCCCCTGGCCTTCAGAGTGCTTTCTTCACAGTGAAGAAGGGAGAGAAGGAGGCTTCGCTTCTGTACATCCTCCAAGAGGTTATCCAAATGCCTACTGGAGAAACCGAGGCGATGATCAAATCGAAAGGCGGTGCTGACAACAAGAAACGAAAGCGCGATGGCCCAGGGTCTAAGGTCATGCCGACGAAGCATTCAACGGTTATCTTTGCATCCACCAAACACCACGTCGAATACCTTGCCGCCTATCTGAAGGCTATGGGATACGCGACTTCCTTCGTCTACGGCGCACTGGACCAGACTGCTCGTAAGATGCAGACCGACGAGTTCCGAACAGGCTTGTCCAACATCCTTGTCGTCACAGATGTTGCGGCTCGTGGTCTCGATATTCCTGTTCTCGCCAACGTCATCAACTATGACTTCCCCCCACAGCCAAAGGTCTTTATTCACAGAGTCGGCAGAACTGCCCGTGCCGGCGAGTCCGGTTGGGCTTACAGCTTGATCAGCCAGCACGACATGCCATATCTTGTGGATCTCCAGCTATTCCTTGGTCGTAAGCTCTTGATTGGTCGTGCACAGCCAGAAGAAGGCATGTTCAAGGATGCAATTGTCGTCGGTACCCTCGTTCGCGACAAGCTTGAGCGATACATGGAAGAGGCATCAAAGGTCATCGATCATGACAGCGATCTTAGCTTGATGAGAGAAGTTGCCGGCAAGGGTGAGAAGCAGTATCTGCGCACCAGAAACTCTGCGTCTGCGGAGAGCGTCAAGAGAGCGAAGAACCTTGCCCTTTCAGCAACAGAGGCCGCAAAAGGCAGCAACCTTATGTTCGAGGAGGATGAGAAAGCAGATGATGAGCAGGCACGCCTCGACATGCTTGCCCGCGTAAGCAGTTTCAAGCCCCAAGAAACAGTCTTCGAGGTTGGCAAGCGTGGAGCAGCAGCGACTGAGATGTCCGAGATCATGCAAAAGCGACGAAACCAGGTCGCAGCGAGAGAGAAGATCAAGGCGAAGAAAGCAGAGGAGGCGGCGGCAGAGGCAGCAGATGCTGCACCTGCGAAAATCGATCGTGGCAACAATGAGGACTCTGACGACGATGGATTGGTCCTCACCCAGCCCGGCGGAGCCGATATGGAGGAAGCTTCGGACGGCGAGCTCGAGCTCACTTTCACACAACCCGAGACTCTTCCTGGTGGCAAGAAGGCCAACAAATGGCAAGACTCAGAGCACTTCATGTCATACAACCCCACCACCATCAACGTGGCCGAAGACCGCGGTTACGGTGTAAACTCAGGTGGTGTCAACGTCAACTCCAACTTCGTCACCGAAGCCGCCGGCGCAACCATGGACCTCGCAAACGACGACGACAAGGCCTTCGCCACGGCAAACAAGGTGAACAGCATGCGCTGGGACAAGAAGAACAAGAAGTACGTGTCTCGCGCCAACGATGTCGACGGCAGCAAGGGCGCGCGCTACATTACCGGTGAGAGTGGACAGAAGATCGCTGCGTCATTCAAGTCTGGACGCTTCGACGCGTGGAAGAAGGCCAACAAGGTCAACCACGTGCCGCGCGTTGGTGAGATGGAGAAGGGCAACTCCCAGCACTTTGCCGGCGGCAACGTCGACGGCAAGAGGTACAAGCACAAGCAGGACAAGGCACCCAAGGCCGCAGACAAATACAGAGACGATTACGATGTGCGCAAGAAGAGGGTCGAAGAGGCAAAGGAGGCAAGGCGCGGCAGGTTCGCGGAGGGCAAGGGCAAGTCCGAGATCAAGAGCGTGGACGACGTTCGCAAGATCAGGAGGGAAGAGCAGAAGAAGAAAGAGAAGAATGCCAGGCCTCAGCGCAGGAGGTAAAGATAGAAATTCATCGACCCGCAAGAGCCTGCGGTCGGACATATCGAGATACCATTGCATTGTACAGAACAAAAATTATAACCAACCGAAAATGGCTCCTCCCACTATCGCGATTTGTTGTTCCTAGCATTCGTCGACAGAAACAGCACACAAGCAGCAACAATCGCCGTCGCCACAACCGTGAATACCTGCAAAAATCACAGCATCGTCAGCATCCGCCACCAAGCAAAACAAAAAGAAGAATCGGCTTCATCTGCCAAACTTACCAGCTGCGTCCCTGTCCCACTCTGCACCAAAGCCTGTCTCCTCGAATACCTCGAGACAGTCTTGATGTAATTGTTCAAACCAGCGGCAAGACAAGCTATAGCCAGACACCAGAACACAAGGCCAAACGGTAGCGCGATCCGCTTCTCCAGCGGCGAGGCTTCGGCTTTGAGGTGGAAGGAGATGAGGATGGCAACGGCGACGATGGACATGTAGGTTGCGAGGCGGAGCCAGGAGAGGAATGCTGTGGGTGGAAATTTTGTTAGAATGAGAATGGAAAGTCATGTTTGCTTTCTTTTTTCTTGTGCTAGGTGAGGTCTTAAGGGCGCACATACTGCGTTCTGCGGCGCAGTGGTCCCGGGCATCAGAGTCGTTGTTATCGAAGAGAAGAGGGCCTAGCAGGGGCCGCTCGGTGAAGACATGGTTGGCATAGGTATTACGTCTGATGTGTTGTTAGCTGGATCCTCTCGCGTTTGTGGAATTTGTGCTACGACTTACTGATGGACGAGCACAGGCTTCGCCGCGAAAGGGCTGTATACGGGATGGTAAGGCTCGTTCAGAAAGGCAAGATCTGAAGCTGAGTTGACGCGTGAGTTCATGGCTTCTTGAATCGCATTGCCGGGTTGCAACTGGTCTGCTTCGTGATATTTTATGTATCCACGGAGGGATGTGATGAGGTGATGGCTTAACGAGATGGCGGAAGCCCCGCAGCAAGAAGGGCATTCTTCCAAGACGTATCGAGATATTCGCCAAATCCAGTAGGTGCACATTACATATATCAGAATACTCATACTTGCATGCAGAATCTTTACGGTTGAATCTTACAATCGTTACCTTCTACAACCTACGAATGGACACGGACTAAGGCTGTTTCGTCAGACACTGTGCCTTTGCTCTCATCCAGTCGCTCCTGTTCGTCCTGGATGCTGCACGGCTTCTGGAGTCAAACGACGACCACGGCCTTGCACAACGTAGAACCTATACAGCGCAATGTCTGGCATATAGGCTTGTTTTTAATAATACCCCTAGCAGTAGATCAAGCCGCAATGTACGCCATCAGAAGCTATGTTGTTTTATTCGCGATTCGCGTAGAATGAGAAAAAACAGCTGGCCCCAACCCTAACCCGTGAATATGCTTCTTTTTTACGACACATGCAAGCGCTTGAACACATGCATTGAAGGATAACAAGAAAACAAGTCCATGTACATACATGTATACATACATGTATGTCCCTGTCAGTAGAGCTGTCAACCAGCGATGTCCAGACGTGAACGGGCTGGAGAGACATATCAGATGCCACTTGGCCACATGCGCGGTCTGGTTGTCATGGACTCAACAGTAATCTTGGCTGTGGCAAAGCACGAGAATTGGCTAGCGACTGCCAACGCATGATGTGCCATGTCTTCGTGTTACGGAGCATATTGCTCGATGTTGGACCAAGCTCCACTACGCTTCGACGCCTATGGCTTAACTAAGCCGCCGAGGTCAAGTTTTCTGGCAAAAAGTGCGGTGAGAAAAGTGTAGATGGTGGGTAATGCTGTCAGAAATATTGGCATGTTTGGTGAACAACCGTAGCGCAATAATAACGATGATGCGCAACGTATAGTACAGGCTAACCACCTCATGTTCCTCCGTACGTGCAAGAAATCGCTTCTCCAAAGAAGCGAAATCGCATCGTACCTTTGCCACGCCGTCGCCACATGCTGCCGCCTCAAGCAAGATCGCAACGAGCATGCCTGTCCGCGGCTCCAGTGCTTTCCGAGCCCCCCCAGAGACATCTCTCCCCACCACATGCCACCTCGAAGCGTTGATGCGGCTCCATGGATGGATCATCCACACGTGCAAAATGGTCCAAGATGGTTACGAGTAGCTCTTTGGCAACCGCATCTGACAATAATTCGTGATGACCACGTCAATAACATGCTGACATGCCAGACCCAAGGTCCTTCCAAAGCGAAGTCGTGCTTTGCTCATTACTCGTATCGTTCATGTCGTGCGTAAAAACTCGTGATCGTGAATGCATGGAATGACCGGTGCAACCAGGTCAGATTTCGAAGAAAAGTTCCGGAGAGCAGTTCACGTCTTCTTGGGCCTGCGCAATGAGAGGGCTCGTAGGCGCATCTTCATTGGCTGCGCTGTTGGTGATGTTGGTGATGTTGGTGACTGTACGCTTTCGTTTGAGCTAGAAATGCTGCCGGATGAAGCTGACCGGCGGCGCGATTCATCTATCGTTGCTTGCAAGTCGACATTGGCCAGAGAGTAAGGTGTTGCTGAGATATCGAGGATCTCGACAAATTTAGAGCCGGACATAATCGTGATGGTGATTTGCTTTTGGTCTTGTGCTCGAAGTCTGGTATTGCGGGTGGTGAATAGGGTTGGAAGCAATCGATCGATCGAGCTGAGTGATGATATTTTGTTTCTGCTTGACAGGGCGAGACAGGGGACGAATGGCGGAGGAAGTGAATGAAACACGTCCAACGACACTCGGGACGGCAGAGGTAGATGATATGGACGATCGCTGCGCGACACGCAAGTAGGCGGGCGAGCAGAGGGTCATCTACACAAACCCTTCTTTCGTTCGCGCAAACCCTCACCACGTCAGAGGCAGGAAACCCACAGGGTCCGGCGCCGCGTGGAGTCTAACCTTGAAGCGAGGGCCCCGATGGCCGCAATTTGTTCGGCTCGACTTGCGAGCTGTCTCTGCAGTGAGCTGTCGCATTATTGCGGCGATCGACGGGGATATCCTCTACGGCCTCAATATCGACGCGCATGCGGATGTGCGTTTCTTGACCACCACTGCAGGCCTGTCCTGGCATCTCATCACCTCGCAATATTATCACCCAGGCGGCAGGATCGCGGGTGGCTGTGTAACCGGTGCTGCACACGTGGTTGGTTCTGCGTGGCACACCGGATGTCGCTGGGAGCGACGAGCGCTCGAGAGCCGCGGATGGAACGGTAGAAGGTATACGGAACGAAGGGGGGGGCGAGTGTTCCAGGCCTGCATAAGAACATGCGGAGGAATTTTTTCGGGCTGTCTAGTGTGAGATCGCCGCTGTCCGTCTTGTGCCGCCCTTGCAGCGCACATGTTGCTAGCCGGGCCTCGTTCGGGCGGTGTCTTCGTAGACTGTGCTTGACGTCCGCATTCGGGTCTGCCAATATGCGGTGGACATGAACTATGGTACTGGTCCCGAAATGACTTTGGAGCCAGCGCAGGAGACCGGAGTGTTTACGTTGTGAAGACTCAGAGGCTCGTCAGGTGATCCTGCCGCGTATGCGGCGCAATCAGTTCCGCCTACAGCACAGTATATTAATTATGCTAGTATTGTTATTGAGTTGGTGGCGTCTGCTTGCTTGGCCGCCGTACCTGCAGGCAGGCACACACTTTCCTGTCGGTTCGGTCGGCCTGCGCATCGATACTATAATTGAAGATGCCGCGCAAGGCTGACGTCGTCGCGACAAGACATTTTGAGGCGAAGGGGAGACGAGTGTGGCTGCGACGACTGCGACGATCCCAAGGACCGGGAAGTTAGGAAGCAGATCGAGTCGTGCTGATAAAGACGTGGCGCGCACGCCCAAGATACACGACTTGCGACGAGCCATCCCTCCTCTGTGCAGAAAGCGAAGATGCCGCAATTTCCGGGGTATCGAATCGACACCACAGAAGCATGCTGGCAGCATGGAGGATCGAGCGATACACTTGCGCAACTTGCACCCCGACTCGGTATACTTTGCCAGAAGTGGGAAATTTGCTTCCACTCGTGACATGCAAAGTACATGAGGTACAGGTACAGGTACAGTAGTGATACAGTAGTTTGGTAGATGACTCGTCGATTGACAGCCAACACCGCTAAAGATTTAATGAGTTCCAGACCTTGTTGCTAGCAGAGAGTGTAGTAGGGCATCCATACTACTGCATCGGAAGAAGTATAGGCATCGACCATTCCATGTGTAGAGTTATCGCGATGATGACGCTGTTGTCGTTGCGTGATGCACAGGCACACCAACCACCTTTTGACTGTGCAAAGCCTGACACTCGGGCGTCCAATATATATTTCTAGCAGGAGGTGGTTGCTATATTAACACGGTATAGTGTTTCCAGATCGGTGCTGTTTACTACCTTTTAGGAAAGCTCTTGCCCATTAATTGCGGGTATTCATCTATTGAGGAAATGAGGTAATGCGGATGGTTCTGGAGTGAGTGGGTTTTGCCCTTGGTCTGGTGTCTCTGGATCAAGGGACCAATGCTTTCCAACTACCACTGCGTTCACGTGTTAGCGATAGCACAAGCAATATCTAGCAACCATGATGGGTGGGTATCAGGCCGATCTTTGCGTGCGTGCATTTCATGTCACATCGAGCGTACCTGGAGGCATCAATCAATCGCGTTCCTGCCACTTGCAGCTCAGAAGGACAGCCTCGGTACTCGGGTCTGAGAGACGTCGTGGAGAGACCAAGTGGTCAGCGTACATTCGACGATTATTGATCACGTCTTCCTATAGTAATATAACACCTCATCAATCATGTCTATCAACTCCAAAGCACGCGTAAATGCCTTGAGCGAACAGCTCGCAAACCCGAGAAACCCAGCCGATCTCGGGTCGTTTGAGGGCGTCCCAAACATTCCCACCATTGCAACTGATACCATCGGCGCGTAGGTTTCTCAGACATATGATGTTCCTGCATATGCAATACTGACACCCTCAAAGCAGCGTAAAAGGCAAAGTCGTGATCGTCACCGGAGCCAACTCACCAAATGGCATCGGCCGAGCGACTTCCCACCAGTTTGCTCGCAATGGCGCCACCGCCGTCTACATTTGTGACTACAGGACCGACTTGCTAGACATCCACGCACGAGAGATTGAGAGTCTGTACCCTGGGGTGAAAGTGCACGCTCGCAAGATCGATGCTGGCGATGAAGCGGATGTCAAGAAGCTCGTCGACGATGTTCTGGAGAAGTATGGACGACTCGACATCTTTTTCGCCAATGCTGGCATCATTGCTGGCGGGGAAAGGATTTTGGATGCAAGCGCAGACAACTTCATGAAGACTATGCGCACGAATTCGCTGAGGTGAGTGAGCCCTTGCCACTGGTGTTCATCATCCTGCAGAAACTGACATCCCTCGTAGCGTCTTCCTAGCAGCAAAGCACGCTGGTCGTGGTATGCTCAAGACATCAGACTCCAAGCCCTATCCTTCCGGTAGTATCATCGCCACTGCCTCAGTCGCCGGTCTACGCTCCAACGCCGGCACAACAGACTACTCAGCCTCCAAAGCAGCCGTCATCAGCATCATGCAAACCGCCGCATACCAATTCACCGGCACTGGCATCCGATGCAACGCAGTATGTCCCGGGCTGATTGAGACTGGCATGACGTCCGCGGTGTATGAAGCAGCAAGGAAGAGGGGCACCGAGAGGAAGATCGGGCAACTCAACCCTTTGGCCAGAGGAGGTATTGCTGATGAGATTGCGCGAGTGGCGGCTTTCTTGGGTAGTGATAGTGCGAGCTATGTTAATGGGCAAGCTTGGGCGGTCGATGGAGGGCTGAGTGCTGGTCATCCCTTTGCGCCGGGGAAGTTGGCTTAGGAGTGTGTGTGTATGCCGCACTACTGAATGTTCCTGTTCTTGTGGTGGTAGCAGATCGATCGTCATGGTTGCTCGTGGGACTTGGGTACATGCGTAGAACATTACAAATACTAGTCTTGAGCAAGCCTGATACTCGCGATCACCGAATTCTACTACCCGATGACCACACCTTCTAAACTCTTGAGTACAACAAGGTATCGGTAGAGTTTAATCGTAATGGTATAGTAATTATTCTCTGACAACTCATTTATCGATGTCGACCGGCAGATTGTCGCAATGAGCTAGTTACGAAGTCGATCAATTTTTCCTTCAATTTTGTAGGTATATATTTTTTGAAATCCATCACCACACCATCAAGCAGCACACAAGCTCGCAAACAAGCTGAGTGGCGCAGCGGAAGCGCGTAAGAATTTACCCACAATCATCCTCTCGAAAGAGCCATCACTGACACATCTCACAGGCCGGGCTCATAACCCGGAGGGCAATGGATCGAAACCATTCTCAGCTACATTTTTTTGCAACCTTTTTTTGCTCTCTACTACCTCTATTGAATAACCACTTCTTTTCATATATCATTCCAATTTTATCTATTTTTTCCAGTTGCGCTGTCGATGTACAACGAGATTTTTTTCCGCTTTCGATTCCAACCCGTAAGCTCGTCTCACAAGACCTTTTCGAAAAAATTGCCTTCATGCTCTCAATCACGGGTACGGTGGATAGATAACGATCGATTCACAGTGTCGACAAACCAAGGAAAGGTCACTCTTTGCAATGATGTGTACGATTCGAACGGCAATCTCACATTCCTTCCGAGAATCTCACCTCCTCCATGTGTAGTCACCATTTGTAGTCAGAGCTACCGCCATCTCGCGATAGATCGTTGGATGTCGTTGATAACTCGCAGACCATGCATCGATGATCATTGTCTTTATCATCCATGTAGTTGCTTTTCCCACACCAACAAACGGAGAGCAACGCCCGTATAAAGTCTCATGCCAGAAAAAGACTGTATCAATTAGGCCATGGAGAGGCTGCACGACAATTTGCAACAGCCGAAGAAGCTCAACTCATAAATACATAACTTTGACAAGACGATTGCCGGACGATCTATGGAAACAATCGCTGTGGTGTAGTTCTTGCCTTTTCTTTTCACCAGCCGCAGGGAAGTTACGTGCAGTCAGCAAATAATCGAGAAAACCATGGATATTGTACACTTATAAAAAGTCACGATCAACATGTGAATGCTGGCCACTGGCACGACAAAATAGAAATTGTGTGTGTCAGGGCGAGACAAGTTCACCTGCTCACGGCTGAATTCTCAAGTCCATACGATGAGGCCCAAGAGCAGGACCAAATATGTCACTGCAATGCTTACCACTGCAATAAGCAGTGTAGGTCTTGGCGATCTCAAACATCGCGGCTCGCGGATATTCGTGAGATGAATGATATCTGGCCATTCTAATCCATAATCCAATCGTCCTTGTGTATAAATACATGTTTATGATACATCCCTTCTCCTCCAACCATTGGAGGTCAATGTACATGCGCTCTCGACCATACCTGTCAAGCCTGTACTTCTTCATGGGCGTACCCTCTGTCCAGCATGAAGATAATTCATGCTCATCCGAATCCTTTGGTCCTTCGGATTTCCGAACCAAGGCCAATGCATGGCTGCATGCCCTCATGCCGCCTGAGACCACCTTGGTAGTCTCTCATCCTAGATTCTCACAACATTCATCTCCCAGGATCTCCTCAAGCATCAATCTTAGGCTTCTTCGTGCCGTACTTTGAGCGTGCCGTAACACGGTTACCAACACCACCCTGAACAACCACCATTAGCACTTATCCCACCACTCCGAATCCTCTCATGCAAGTGTACTCACCAAATCGAAAGCACCTCTAACCAAATGGTACTTCACACCAGGACAATCCTGACTTCTGCCACCTCGCACCAGCACAACCGAATGCTGCTGCACATTGTGTCCTAAAACCAAAAACGTCAGAACCTCTTTCTCCATATCCATAACCCTTCTCCCCATTCCTCCCATAACAAGATCACAGAAAACATACCTTCACCAGGGATATACGCCGTAATAACCTTCCCACTGCTCAACCTAACCCTCGCAACCTTCCTCTCGCCCGAGTTAGGCTTCTTGGGCTTCGTGGTGCCCACGCGCAGACAAACGCCCTTCATCTCCGGCCGGTCTACGAGCGCAGGCGATGTAGGTTTGCGCGCGCGCTGCTCGGTTCTGCAGCCGCGCAGGACTTGGTTGTAGGTTGCATTGAGGGCGGGTGTGGTGGTGAAAGAGCGGCGGGCGAGGGCGGTGGGGAGGACGGCGGTGGGAGCGGCGAAGAGGGTGCGGGTTGTTGCTGGGAGGCGGAGGAGGGAGGCAAAGAGTTTGGAAGCCATTGTTGCGGGTGATGTGAGGGTGGTGGATGAACGGGCGCAATTGGTGTTTGTGAGGGAGGATTGAAGGTCGAGGTTCAGAAGTTCAGCTGGTCCGTGCACAGAAATAGTCAAGACGTAGTATAAGATGAAGAAGTATAACACAAGACAGCACGATGAAGGAGTAGATGAAAAGTAAAGCAATGGTAATTTGTTGTTTTACTCGCGCATAAGCGCAGCTTGATGTATTATATATTGAGGTTGCTTGCCGGCCTCGACCTCAGCAACACTCCAGTGATGCAGCGATTCGGCATCACTTTTACTTTTCCCGAAGCAACCACCAGCGCCATCGCTAAAGATATTGAAGAGCACAATCGAATCTCCCGTAAGAGCCACAATGAGGCTCTTACGCCCACTCTCCTTCATCGTCATCATCCGCAACTTTCGAGACGCTAGACTTGCGTGGCCTACCTCTCTTCCTCGGCGTGGTCTGCATGCTACCACCCGACTTCCTCTTCCTCTTCCCACCAGGCGGCGTAGCACTCCTGCCCTCGCTATCACTAGCATCTACTCCACCATGGGCCATCTCATCGTCATCGTCTGACGGGATCTTGGCCTCACTGTCGATGTTCATGGCTTCAACGAATTGCTCGCAGCGAGTGCGTTGCTCTTCTGCCGTGGTAGCAGGCTGCATGAGCGTAGCGATAGATCTGATGTAGGAATCTGTAAGAGCCGGAGCGTTGGTAGCACGAGAGGGCGCTTTGCTGTTCTCTTTGACAGCGCTCTTGACATTGCGGGCGACCTTCTGAAGGAGCCAGAGGCGGAGGATGTAAGTACGGGTTTCGGAAACAATGAGCAAAATCTGTGAAGACAGAGACAGAGCCTTGAGTCGAGTTGGGTTGACAGGAGCGTCCGTGGTCTCCCCAAGCATGGTACCGATAGCCATCGGATCAGGTGCCACCGTAGACGGGATGTTGAGTTTGAGGATCTCGCTCTCAATCGACTGAGCCACAGGGGTGCCCACGCTCGCAAACATCTTCTCTAGCGCAAACAAGAGTTTCAACAGGTCGTCGGTCCGATCATATTCGAGGAATGCCAGGTTCTCGCAGACGTATCGCGCGAGCATCAGCTCAGGAGGGGTATTGGTGCGGATGTCTAGCTTCACCGGCTCGAACTCCAACTTTTGCACAATGTTGGCCAAGAATTTTTGTCTGACCTTGAGCTTGCCAGCCTTGAGCACATCCCAGAAGTAGTGCAGTTTTGCCTTTGGAGAAGAGCCTGTGAATCCGGACGGATCCCCAACCACGTTCTGCTGGTAGGTGAGAGATCTCTGAATCGATCGCACATATTCTTTCTCGATGGTAGTTTCGTGCTTCTGGTGCATGACACGATGTTCTTTCCAAGCCACTTGGGCGATCATGGCATTTGGAGATGTCTCAAGCGCAACAAGAGTCGGACCGCATTCCTTTGGGTGGGGCAGACCTTGTTGAAGGATACTAGCAATCAGCTTGGTCGCCGTGAGAGCCAAGTTGTCGGCCGAGGATTCTGCAATGCGGATGATGTCTTTGAGAAATTTCTGCGCCAGCTCAGACGATGCGCCGTCTTGCTCTGTAGCAATGTAGGTCTTCGCTAAGCGTTCTCTGCCGGTCACCGGTGCAGCTGCCTCCTCTTGCTGAGCCTCAGTCGGCATGGCCAGCGAGGCGAAGAACCCCTCAAGACCGGACACAAAGATCTCCTCAAGTGAGTGAACTTTTTCTTGCAGGATCTTGTTAAAGGCAATACCCACGTCCTTGCGTAAGAACATCTTTGGCCAGCGTTGAGCGATGGAACAAATGGCATCCATGGCAGCCTCTCGTACGTTGAGTGGTTGCTGAGGGACAGTCAATGGATATATGACTTCAATAGCCAGCCCGGCTACGCTTTTGGACTTCGACCCGGGAAGCTTCTCCTGGAAGGTTGCAAACTGCGACTCGAGGTCACAGACATTACCAAACTGGCCAACGATACCCATCAGTCTCACAACACGCTTGGCAGATCCAGGGTCGGCCGTAAGATCCATGCGACCCATCTTTTGAAGATTTCCTAGAGCAGATACCATCAGGTTCGACATGCGCTCCAAATTCCCAAGTTCGCTCGTGATCGTCCACAGACAGGCCGCTACAGCAGGTAGCTCAGGTCTAGGCATTCCGGTGACGCTTTTCATCAGTGAGTTCTGGAGCTGTCTCAAAACATCCTGACTGAGGTTCCTCACGTGAGGCATAGCGTGCCGCAAGATAGTCAACACCGAGCGGTAAACGTCAAGATCATCGTGTTGGCTCAAGTTATTGGTGTAAGGCTCTAGGCGCTCGAGCTGAGCTGCATCCATGAGTGATGGGCACGCTTTGGCGAAGATTGCGAGCGTCATAAGTATGAGGTCGGGCGAAGGTGATCCAGGAATATCTGCCGGGTCAATGATGCCGTCGAACAGCACTTCGATAATGATCTTGCACACACGTTCGTTATCAGACGCAGACTTCGACTTTGTCAGGACCTCGCGGATGAGAGACTCCATGCGCATGCACACCTGCACTTCTCTCCCTCCCGCCTTGCCGTGCGAAACACAACGAGTGAGCAGCTGCGCTTGCAAGCGGTATTTGAGCTTTGTTTGAACAGAGTTGTCGCCTTGCAAGGACAGGCCATGGAAAGGCGAGAACCACAGCTCTTCCAAAATGGTGCGGACAATGTCGAGGACGCCATCTTCCGAGTCTTCCATGCCCTCAATGAGCGTGTTTGCCACACCTGCGCGCACACCGAGCTGTGAATCGACCTGCAAGCTCGACTTGACAGGGCCGTCGTTCGCCAGGTAGAGGTCTTTCAGTACCCTGTAAGCCTTCTTGCGAATGCCTGGTGTCTGATCTGCTGTGCGCTTCTGAATGAAAGGCTGTACGCGGCCCGCCAACTCAGGTCGGAGGTTGAGGAATCTTTGAATGAGACCCAAAGCAGCGTCACGCACCATGGATGATTTGTCGTCCATGCTCGCCACAATCTTGCTCAGCAGCGGAATGTTCCTTGCGAGAGCATCAGGATTCTTCTCCACAACGGTGAGGATGCTCCTGATAGCACGGCTTTTGACTTGGGTATGGTCGTCCGTAAGTGCGTTGACCAGAGCGCTGAATAGACGCGGAAAACCCTTGCAGAATGCAAGGTTGGTCGTAACGAGCAGCGAAGCAAACTTGCCTGTTGCTGTAGATGGATCTTGGAACTCGTAGTTTTCTTCCAGCCACTGCGGATCAACAATCATGTTGCGGAGCTTGTCTTTGAGATCCCTTGACTGGTCTGAAACATCACTGTTGTCGGAATCAACGGATGCAGCACGAGCGCTGCAGAGCTCATCTGCCCACTGTACGAGCAAGAATCCCTTGGCTGTCTGTAGCTGCGCGTCATTGTTATTGTCCCGCGCTCGCAGATACTCCAGGACAAATCGATACGGGCCGTTGAAGCCGAGCAGATTGTGTGTGTCGATATTTTTGTTGTTTGCCTCCGCGTTTCTGAAACTTGCGACCATGGCGTTGACTAGAGGTGATTCATCGGTGTCGACATTCCTGCATGCGCTACGAGCTTGGAGCTGTAGAGCCAAGATGCTGGAGCCCATAGTGCCCATCAACTCGAAGCCCAGATTTCTGGCAGGCACTGACTGCTTCGAGTCCTCAGCAAGGGTTATGATCCTTATCAACATTGATCGCAGCAGAAGTTCGGCGGCTGGCCAATCGCTTGTTCCCAGCACGGTCAGGAAATCTTCCGTGAAAATGTCCATCAATTTGCGATAAGGCTCGTCAGAGTTCTTGGCCGTTTTGGACGCTCGTGCGATGAGGACGCCAACTATATAGCGTGCATTGTCATGAGCCGCGTCGCGAAGAGGTAAAATCACCGCCGCAAGATCCTTCGACGTGCCACGATTGTTGGGGCCAGACAATCGCGGGTTGCTCAACTCGTCTGACTCTGCATCTGACATGTCCACATCAGAGCCGTCTGCGTCTTCCTCGTCACCTGCTTCGGCTTTGCTTTGCAGAAGCAGTGCACTGCTATCCTGCATGGCACTTGTCTGCACAAAGCGCATGAGGAGCGCAGAAACGAGCTGGATTGACTTGCCCTCCTGCAGACGGTATTGCCTAGCACTCTGCTTGGTAGCAGGAAGCTTCTCAAGCGAGAGCAGTACCTCATCGATGACGAATCGCCGCTGCCCACGGTATCTCGTGAAGATCCTCCCAAGAACGTCCATAGCGTACTTGCGGGTCAATTCGAATGGTTGAGTACCAAAGACCGATTCCTTGTCTGTAGCAGCGTTCTCAGCGAAAATGAGAGTCTTGCACATGTAGACGATGCTAGAAATGGCGGTCTCGTCAACAGCCACGCGCGACAGAAATTTGGCGAGAAGCCGAAAGGATTTGTTCACGCCTCCTAGGAGGGGCTTTAACGATGTGCGATGGTTGGTGGCAAAAACGAATTTCGGGTTCTGTTGTGGTTTGTCGCCGCCTCGAAGCTTTTCGCCGAGGAATGAACGTTCTTCAACGATCGGGACGATGGCAGTATCAATGACTGTCTTGAGCAAGTCTAAGACAATGCGCACATGGTCTTCGGACTGCAGCTCCTTTTCCTGACGTCCCGCGTTCATAACACGGAGCATGGTTCGCGCTGCAAGTAATCCGAATCCGGCTTGTTCCACTTTGTGCAGCCAGAATTGTTCGTCGTCAGGAGACCAGTCGCTGCCGATACCCAGCTGCAAGTTACCGGCAGATGACACTGCTCTCTCATTAAGCTTCTGGATCCTCGTCACATCTTCGACAGGAATGCCATCAAGACGAGTGCATTTCTCGACAGCAACAATAGCTTCGTCGAGTGTCGCTTGCGCAGCGGGTTGAAGCATGGACACGCGACCGTCATCAGTGTCGATGACAGTCAGATACCGCGAGTGGTGTGAGGCATCTGTATTGAAGACATCATCTGCCGAGAAGATCTCGTGGAGTAGGCTTTGCAAAGCCATGACTGCAGCGTCGCCTTTCTGACGCTGATCGATGCTGACGGTTCGAGCTCCATTGCCGGCCATGCCGTGGGATCTTCCTGAAGTTTGTACACTGCTGTGTGGGATGTATTGTACGCCAGCAAGTTCAGAAGCTGACAGAGCACGCGGTACCACGGCTTGGAGGACTTGACTCGATGGTTGGACGTTGCAATCTTGCTGCGAGGCAACAGACGGCTGCAAGTCATGTTGTTGGGTAATTTCCACTTTGACTGTAGACTGCGGCGTTGACGATTCTTTTTGCGATATGGATTTGCTCGACTTCTTGCCATTCACTGACGGAGTGGGATGTGTTCCTGGTGACTCCGGAGTAAGGTAGCGGAAAGGAACATCCGTCTTATCCAGCACCATTTTCGCAAAAGGACTCAGTACGGGCGATGGCAACTGGGCGTGTCCGTTCGTAGAATTGCTTGGTTGTATATGCCGTGGCTTCTTGAAGTGGTATCTCGTCAAGCTCTCCCCATCGAGTAGCTTGCGCACATCTCTTATCGTCTGTTGACAGCGCTTGGAAGCGTCTTCTGCACTTGTGGCTCCAGCACTCAATCTCTCCAAGACACGGCGTGAATGTTGATGATCTCCGAGACCGTAGTTGGCGTTGTAATAAGGCGTTGCCCGTGGTGGTGGGATGACTTCTGCATGTGAAGTTAGCTAGATTCGTCTTGGTCGCGACAGGCTAGCATGTGACTGATCGTCGGAACATGTCAGAAACCGGTCCATGTCTTACCAGGATTGAATGGCACAATTGAGCTGAAAGGAGTGAAGGGCAAAGCCTCTGCTACTGTAGGTGTTCGCGCCCATCCGTGATCGCCTTGGTGGCTCGCTTGTGACGAAGTGCCATTTGTGGGAGGCACATGCCCGTTGGCGTGATGTGAGTGCTGCATGGTCGCGGCGTTGTCCCGTCTCCTCCCTCTCTCGCCTTTGATAGTCCCTCAATGAATGTGTGTCGTATACAGCATTGTCCGGCGCATTCGACAAATTGGACTGATGACGGCGTTTGATGGCGGCGCGGGCTCGGTGGCAGCGTTCGCGATATTTATTAAGTACAGCGGTATGATTGCTCCAGTGACAGACGGCTAGTTTACGTGTCGCATATTCGCGTGGGTGCAGGCAGCCGAGTGGTGGCCAGCACGGCGTTTGTCGAAGTGTCGAGCGTTCATCTCCGCGTCCTCCATCCATCACTTTCACTTTCACATTCGTCTCATCGGCGCGTCGGCGATCGCTGCCTACGCTAGGCTCGGCCCGCCGCTTCCTTCCCCAGAAGTTTGCCGTTTGGAGGCTCTGCGCGCAAAGTGAAGCTGCTATTTTTCCTACAAGTGAAGCAGCCAAAGTAAAGCCTCGCCTTCACAAGCAAAATCACAAGCCAAACATATTCACAAACAAAAAAACTGCACGTGATCTGACAGATACAGCAAACATGGCCGCCATTGGATCCCTCGTCTTCTGCACCGACTGCGGTAACCTCTTGGAAACCAACACAAGCCGCAAAACTTATCTGACCTGCGAAGTCTGCGGCGCGCAAAACAAAGGTATGAATAGGCAAGATATAGCCATACGCCTTAACCAAACACTAATATTTCAAAGACACCTCCAGCAAGACCATCTCCACAGCCTCGAAGCCCACCGCCTTCCCTTCATCTCTCCGCACGCGCCTACGCTCCGACGTGCAAGAGTACGACGAGGGCGACATCCAGACCGACGCCATCATCGACCACCCATGCGAAAAGTGCGGCAACCCTCAGACACGCTACTACACTCAGCAACTGCGATCCGCCGACGAAGGCAGCACAGTCTTCTACACGTGTCCCAAGTGCTCGCACAAGTGGAACGAGAACAACTGAGTGGAGAAGATTGCGACTACGCTATGCTTGGGAGGATCTTTTAAGATTTTTGTTGTTGAGATCTAATGTCATGAATTGATGAAACAATCTACTTCGCGCTTGCGCTGCGACCCATAAAACGTCTACCAACGCCTTTTCTTTCAACTTGCAAGACGAGGGTGCCCTTTTACGCGGCCGCAGCAGCAGTCTCTGTGACCGGAATGCTGGCGTACTGCAGCTCACCATTGCGCTCGAACTCGGCCATGTCTAGCGCGACGACAATGCTGTCCTTGACAACCTGCTCGGGGTCATTCAGGAACTTCTTCAGCACATCCTCGACACCCTCCTCTTCGCCCAAGCTGCCCAGTGCCTCGGCGGCTTCGTGGCGCACCATGCTCTCTTCCTTGGTGTTGCTGAGGGTCTCGATCAGGCTGGGAACGGATGCAGGGTGGCATAGTTGGCCAAAGACGAATGCGATCTCGTGACGGAACAGGGCAGATGGATCGTACATGCCACGGGCGAGAGCGTGCACGGCAGGGACGGCGGTAGGAAGGTCGGGAGGCGAAGCAAGGTCGCGAAGAGCGAACATTGCTCTGTAGCGCTGGAAGAGCGGGAGAGATGTGTCGAGGAGAGTCTTCTCGAAGTCAGGGATTGAAGGTGTCTCTGCGGTCTCTGCAAGAGGTGGTGCCGGGTCGATGGATGCGAAGTCACTATTATGCAAGTCAGCTCTGTCATGTATTCCTTGCCAATCCAACTCATAAATCCCATACCTTGCCCTCAGCTTCTCCGCCTTACCAGCATCGCTAGCAGCCCACTCAATCCTCTCAACAGCCAACTCAGCCGTCTCCCTCACAACCTGCACCTCCTCCTGATCATCCCTCCTAGCCTTCAAAAGCTCCAAACTGCCATCAAACCCAAGCGCACCAAGCGCCTCCGCCGCCTCATGTCTGCACATATCATCCTCAGCGCGATCCTCAACACATGCCTCCAAGTAGCGCACGGCCTCGGGCTTGCCGCTCTGGCCCAGGCAGTATGCGAGCTCGTGCTTCAAGAGCGCAGAAGGCGACACGAGAGCTGCGGCGATCGCTTCAATAGCAGGAACGGACTGGTCTGTGGGCGGAGAGAGGGCGGCGAGGTGCTTGAGCGAGAAGAGGGCGCGGAAGCGAGCGGCCAGAGGAGAGGATTCGGAGGTGACGATGTTGCGGAGGGCGAGGACCGTAGGGTCGGTGGGGACGGGGGTGTCGAAGATGGACATCTTGTACGTATAAACGAATATAGTTATGCTTGTGTGCCAGTGAATGTGAGGTGGTGGGATCTCTTTCGATGTGGTGGTGTAGCGGGCCTGAATCACCAAAGTCGAAGATCTGATAACAATTTCTGAGAAGGACCACCAAAATCATTCGCTGGCTGCGGGGCACGACTCTCTCTGACGATCGTGGGAAATTGAGGGTCCGATCTGTCTTCCTGCAGGTGGCTTGAGCTTTAAAGACTAAAAGCATCTCGCTATACATATACCGTATGCATATGCATTCACTTACAACCTGCGCCTTCCAAATCCGGACACCAGCAACTGATAATTTCCAAACCTCACTCGGAACCACACATTTGCGTCCAGTCATATAAATACAGATCGAACAATGGCCGAACCACTACAACGCCTCCTCTTCACCACCCCCTCCGTCCACATCTACGCCATCCCCCCTCTAACCTCCACCCGCGGCTTCAACGCCGGTCCCTGGACCGCACCGCCCAAACCCACCGCGCAGCAAATCTTCACAGCCCGGCTACGCATCCTCGAACTCTCAAAGCCCTCCTCCTCCTCCTCCTCCGGCAGCGACTCCCTTTCCGTCACCCTCAACCTCGAAGACCCCAAAACCGGCGAGCTCTTCGCCGCCAGCCCGTACACCTCCGAAGCCATCGTGCAATCCGCGCTGGACTCTTCGCGGTTTTTCGCCGTGAGAGTTGTGGGCGAGGGGGGCATGAAAGCTACGCTGGGGTTGGGATTTGAGGATCGGAGCGATGCTTTTGATTTTGGGATTGCGTTGAGGGAGGCGAGGAAGGTGCTTGGGTGGGAGAAGCCTAAGGCTGAGACGAGCGATGTGTTGCGGGATTTCAGCTTGAAGGAGGGCGAGAAGATTCATATTCAAGTCGGCGGAAAGGGACGGAGGGAGGGTGGTGATGGGGAGAAGAAGGCTGCGCGGGATGATGGACAGGCGTTGTTCTCTATTGCGCCGCCGCCTCCGGCTGCGACGTCTGGGTTTTCGCAGGCTTCGGGCGATGTCACGAATGGCAAGTCTGCGGCGGAGCTTGGCTTTGACGATGGCGAGTTTGGCGAGTTTCAGTGAATAGGAAGTATTGTCCGCTCTTCAAGTGTGTGAGGCTGGCGCGATATTTTATTTCTACAGGTAATTTTTAATATGGCTACATTTAGTTGGGTCGTAATAGGAGGAACAGCAGGCCCACGGTGGCGATGCCGCTTGCGGCGCCTTGCAGTGCGATGGTCGTCACGTCGACTTGTTTGAGCTGGACGTGGCGATCGCTGAACAGGTCGAGGAAGGCTGCTTTTGAGATCTCAAGCCGTTGTTCCCACGATTTGGCTTGCTCGAGTTGCTTCCAAATCGACTCTGTGGGGATTTCGATGGGTGTGATGTTGCCGTTCAGTACGGCTTCGTCGGCGATGACAGGCGTGGCCTCGACAACCTCCGGGACTGCTTCCACCGGCTCCGCTGGCGTTATGGTGTCCGCCGGCTCCTCCACCAAGACAACAGGCTCGACCTTTGCTTCTGTCTCGACTACCTCAGCAGGCACCTCCTTGGGCTGTTCCACCGCATCGGTCTGCGCTACAACCTCAGGCGCAGCAGCAGCCTGGACAAGGCCCGGAACAACCATACTTCTTTCATCCAAAGCCGCCTTCATCTCTCGCACGATCTTCCTCCTTCGATAAGGCTCGAAGAAGATAATCTGCGCTAGCAGAAGGAAGATGTTCACTCCCATAAGACCAATAGTCACCCAAGTACTGTTCCTGCGGATCGTGTCACTCCAAATTTGTTCTTCGTGGTATTGCTTGCGCTCCAGCTTCTCCAGCATCGCCCTTCCATCTTCGAGATCTCGCTCCGCTTCCGCCAGATCCTCTTTGGCCTTCTGCACAGCCTGCTCATCCAAATGTTCCGAGCGCACAAGTGTCATATACCGTTCAAGATCGCTCGGCGACCAGCTGCTTTTCCTTTCAAGCAGACTGACGATTTCCTTCTGACTGCTTGCTTGCTTGACGTGTGCTTCCATGTGTCTGTCCTTTTGCGTGTTCACCGCTGCGTGCCTTAATTTGACCTGCTTTTCCTGGGCCACGATTTCAGATCGCAACGCCTCGATGCCGCTGAAGTCGGTGCCCGTGTAGGTGTTGATTTGCTGCGAGGCGGCTGTGGCTTTGGTGAGGAAGTTGTCCATCAAGTGGGACATGCGGCGGGAGATTTCGGTGCGGCGGTGGGCGAAGGCTGAGGGGAGAGAGTCGGAGCGGGATGCGGGAGTTGAGAGTGGTTGGTCGGCGGCGGAAGGACGTGGTAGAGGTTCGCTTGTGGGTTCTGTAGATGTAGGCGTCGCATCTTGCTCTGGTTGGGTTTGTTGTGCGATGGGCTCAGCTTGTTCCGGTTGAGTTGACTGTACGGCAGGCTCGGCCTGTTCTGGAATTATTGGCTTCTCCTCGCTTGGTGGTGGTTGGAGATGAATGGTCTCACTCGACGAAGGGAGCTCTTTCGCATCTTTGTTGCCAGTGTCCCACCGCCCAGCAGATGTCGAAAATGTCCTCCCCGGCACACCTTGACGAAGTGTCCATTGTGCATATGGCCTTCTGTTCGCCTCACTCTGCTTCAACGTCCATTGACATGATCCACCAATTCTTACAGCAGTACTCGTCGGCGACCCAGTCAGCGCTGTGAAGAGTGGCTTCTGTACATTCTTCGCCAGGAACGCGCCATATCGCGCCGCCGGGTTCATGCTCCAGACAGTGTAGGTGAATTGAAAGAAAAGAGACAAATACGAGTACAGGCAAATGAACAGATCAAAGCAAGCACCCTCGGCTTAACTGGAAGCGAAGACACAGCAGAAGCTCGAGCTCAAGCCGAATCACGAGCGACTTGCGGAGATAGCAAACCTAAGGCATGCCAAGATGTTCTGTCCCTGCATCGGAGGATGAGCCGTTCGAATGTTCGTTGAGACAGACGTCAGCGAGCAGCAGCAGAGCCTCACGTCCGAGGGTTCACAACTTTTTGGTCCGCCACGTGTGGGGGTTCTGAAGTGTGGTATACAGTCACAGAGACATCTCCTTTGCCTCTTTCTTGAAGGTAGACATATATTTTTACACCAAAAGAACACATATATTACACACTCTTATTTCCCTCGCATCAGTCATCATGGCCGCCATCGACCTCAAAGCGCTTAGGTTCCCTTTCAAGGACCCCAAATTCATCTTCTTCACCGATTTTGATGGTACCATCACATTGAAGGACAGCAATGATTTCATGGTGAGTTTATGAATACCTTGATACTTTCTAAATATACAAACGAAATCGGCTAAACTAGAATAGACCGACAACATTGGTTTCGGTGCCGAGTTGCGCAAGCAGGGCAACAAAGATGTCCTCGAGGGCAAGAAGACCTTCAGGTAAATTATAACTTGCAACCGATGATACCTATACTATGCAGGTGTTTCGTGCATCCAAGATGCTAACTCCTCTCTTCAGAGACTCATTCCGCGAAATGATGGACTCCATCACTCGCCCCTTCCCCGAGTGCGTCGACTACCTCGTCGAGAACATCACCCTCGACCCGCACTTCAACGAGTACTTCCAGTGGGCGCTGGCGCACAACATCCCCACCGTCGTCGTCTCTTCCGGCATGACGCCCGTCATCCGTGGTATTCTGCAGAAGCTCGTTGGTCCCGACTGCGACAAGATCGACATCATCTGCAACGAGGCCGTGCCCCGTGGCGATAAGACTATCGACCAGGAGGGTGGTTGGAGGATTGAGTACCACGATGAGAGGTGAGTTGTTCACTGCTGTCAGAGGTGCAAGACCAGTTTTGCTAACATTTTGCAGCGGCTTCGGCCACGACAAGTCCCTCACTCTCCGCCCCTACGCCCAGCTCCCCGCCGACAAGCGCCCGACTCTCTTCTACGCCGGTGACGGTGTCTCTGACCTTTCCGCCGCCCGCGAGACCGACCTCCTCTTCGCCAAGAAGGGCCACGGTAAGCAGAGCCAATCCCTAACAACTTGCCTGACTTTTCACTGACATCCGATAGATCTCATCACCTACTGCGCACGCGAGAACGTGCCCTTCACCGTCTTCGAGGACTGGAGCAGCATTCTCGCCACTGTCAAGCAGATCGTCGCCGGCGAGCGCACTGTCGACGAAGCGGCCAAGCAAGGCTTCCAGGACTACAAGGACGGCAAAGCTGGCGTTGTTCCCGTGCAGGCCAACGGTGCTGCTAAGTAAGCTCGTACTTTCCAGGTTGAGATGATGTTATGGGAGGTTCTACTGGTAGACATGATAGACGTTTACACGAAAAAATGAAAATGCTTTGGAACGTGAGAAGCGCCATTGTCTGGTCCAGAATGATCTTTGATTCTTCGAAGGTGTACTTAATCCATCAAAGCAATGCCTGCGAAAGCTCTCCTTGATTGTGAAGTTGCCGTCGTTTTCGATTACTGTCAATCAGTCCGATGACTGTGACGCCGTGTTCCACCCAAATGAGGTGGGTATTCTTCAAGTCGGAATGTCCCTTCGACTTTCTTTAAAACCATGCAATGCCCGAAACAAACCCGATTTTTCGCTCGCTTATGCAGGGGTATCATCCAAGGACAGTTCATGTCCATTCCACGAGCTTCGCGCCCAACGCCAAAAAAACAAATTCATAACTTCAGGATCCTTTCCCCAAGACGAACCCTTTCCCCTCCTTCTCTCCGTCCCCCCAGACATTGTTCCTCAGCTCACTGTCGTGTGCAGTCAAGCGGACTCGGTAGATGCAGGTTTGAGGAGAGCCGTAATTTGAGAGCACGCGGAAGTAGAACTTGTCAGCCTCCAACTTCGCCTCTTCGTGATAGGTGAAGAAGAGCATGTGGATGGACTGTACCCAGTTCTCCAATGTGCGATCGTAGGTACCTTTTGCAATGCAGATCGAGCTTTCGCTGGGCGGCGAGCTTTCGTCGGAGCAGCCATAGTAGTGGTCGTGGTGTCTCCGGATCCTGTCCTTCAACTCCTCGGCTTCCTCCTTGTCGTGCATCTCGGCCCATAGTTGCCAAGACTTTGGAGCACAACGTCTGTCCAGTTCGGCATCTACTGGGATGTGCTCGATGATCAACTTGCTTGGCATGATCTTGCGCTCGGTGATGACGGCCAACTGTAGCATGCCCATGTTCTCGGTCTTCGCAGCGCACCAGCAGTCGCCGGCCTCTTCCCATGGCATCAATGCCGCGACGGGTGGAGGTGCGACCCGCTTGAGCGAGCTGGCAAACCATCCACGATTAGTTTCTTCGTAGGGGTGTTTGGCGGTCGGAGAGGAGTGGCGTGGGACGACGATGGCGCCCATCTTCGGAGAGAACCAGTTGATCGATTGCATTGCGTCGTAAGTGTTTTGCAGCATGTTTGATTTGACGAGGACACTGAGTTGAGCCCGTAGGTCAGATGGCGTGTTTTCGGAGATTTCTCTTGCCACTTGCGCAGCAATCTCGCGAGCAGCGTTGATCGCCTCAGAGGTGCCGGATTGGATCATGGCGGACATGCGCTTTTCCAGGTCTTTGCCGTTCTGGTTCAGGATTTCCATCAAGTCATCGCGGCCCAGAATTCTCTTGTCGTTGAGAGCTCTCTGAATTTGACTGTCGGCAGCAGATTCGGCAAGTCTAGTCGCAGCATCCTCGTTGGCTGCCACAAAGGATTCATATAGGTCGTCACTGCCCTTGAGCTTGTCGTTAAGAGCGTGCCAGAAGTCTTCGCCGATGACCATGTTTCCATTGACGACATCAACGACCATTCGTCGCGGCAGGAACTCCTCAATCGTCGAAACTCTCTCTGCTAGAGCCGTGTGGTTCCCTTCGACAGCAGTGATGTTGCCGCCGAGGTCAGAAATCAGCCCGCGGAGTCGAACATTGATCAGTTGTTGCATCATAGGGTCTTTGGGAGGTGGCAAATTATCAAGCTCTTCCTTCAGGAAAGACTTGGTGCGTACAAACATCCAGAGGCGCTCGAGGTGGGAAGGCGGTTGATCGTACCCAGGGATGCCGACTGCGATTTTCAGGCCACGGAAGAACTCGTCACGGCGTGCTGCAGCATTTTCGGGCAGCTTGATGTGGGCGGCCGTGCCCAGGAGGATCGCACCGAGAAGAACGGCCCAGAGGTTGCGCCAGAGGTAGCGCGGGACGGCGAACAGCAAGACAGAGAGAGTCCAGGGACTCCCAGGAACGTCGTCGGTGGTGCGCGGTGCGGCACGACGAGGGGATGGCGGAGGCATGCTGTCGTGCCTCTGAGAGTGCGCAGGGCTCTCGTACTGGGCGTCAGTGCCCACGTACGTCCCCTGGCGGGACGGTGCTGGCTGCGAGTGCAGATCCTCGTCGTCTTCGTCGTCCTCCTCGGGGACGGTCGCAATCGCGGCACCGGCGCGCGCAGTCGTGAAGCCCTCGGCGAGGGTGATGCCCTCGCCGGCAAGTTGTTTGTTGAGTTGAGCTCTCCCACGAGAGCCGTAGGCCCGCGAAGAGCGCACATCCACAGCCGGGAGTGGCTGTGGCGTGGTCTGGCGGGACTGGGAGCGTGTGTTGCGGCCAGGTGTGGCCATGGTGTTGTTGTTGTTGTTGTTGTGAGGGTGGTGAGAGAGGAACGAGAAGCGCGATAATTACTTGTAGATCGCGCTTGTTGACGGCTGGCGCGCCACGGGACCTTGCATTAGCGGCGGGAGCGCGCGTGGCGGGGTAGTGGGGTAGCTATATATCCTCGCTTCACTTCTATCCTTCACTTTGAAAATTGGCTTTTTATGTGTTTAGCGATGTTGTTACTAGCATATTGAATTCGCCACGCCAGTGAGATGCTGTGTTGTTCTTCAATGGTGACCACGCCTTTTCAGCTACCTATCATCGATGGTGCTAGCGTGTTGTACTCGCCATGCCAACGAGATACTGTATTGTTGTTCAATGGAGACTATGTCTTTTCATCTCTCTGTTATTGATAGTACTAGCGTATCGTTTTCGCCATGCCAACGAGATACTGTTTTGCTCTTCAATGGAAACCATGCTATTATACATGTCTGTCATTCACGATAGCAGCACATTAGAATGGCCACACCAGTGAGATGCTCTGGCATTCTTCACTGGTAGCCATGTTTTGTCAGTCGTCTAGTATTAATAGTGCTAGCATATCAAGATATTCACACCAATGAGATGCTCTATCCTTCTTCATTGGCAACTATGCCGTGACATCAGTCTGTTGCTGATGATACCAGCACCTTAGATTGGTCACGCCAGTGAGAGACCGTGTCTTTCTTTATTGGCAGCTATGCTGTGTGCGCTATCCTTTCTCGATGATACGAGCATATTGAGCTCTCCATACCAGTGAGATGACATGCTCTTCTCAGTGGGACCCATACCTCCTAGTCTGCTGGTCATCAATGATACCATCAAATGAGAAATCCAACCCCGGTGAGATGCCATGCTGTTCTTCAGTGGACACCATGCCTTGATATCTGATGATTATCGATGATTACACCGTTTGAGGATCAACCACACCAGTGAGATCATTTCTTGTTCTCATTGTGAACCAATTGTCGTTCTCCGTTGATGATTGAGTGGACCACCTTGTGGAAATCACTACACCAATGAGATGATCCGCCACTTTCCATGGTGAGCATGCTAGATCCGCTGCCCTTCGTTGATGATCCCGCACCCCACTCGAAGGCCTTCAAGGCAACGCCACTGGACTCCAAGGCAACCACACTGCCCTTGCGGACAGAGTCTCGGCCGTCGTTGACAATTCCGCACTCTATTCGAAGAACTCCAAGGCAACGCCACCGGCATTCAACGCTACAAGTCCTTCGAGCTGGATGAAAATCAAGAGCATGCCGCCGGTCAAGGAACCCCTCATCCAATCAATGATCAATGTCCGATTTCGCACTCTCCTGGAAGAGCTGCAAGGCAACGCGACTGCAATCCAAGGCAGTCAGACTGCGCTGGCGGAGAGAGTCTCCACCATGGAGGAGTTCCTACCGCCCAGAATGGTTGTCGATGTCAGACGCTATTGGCAGTAAAGCGATCACAGCGACGACTTTTGGCATGCTCTTAACAAGATGAGCAGCAGTTCCGATTTCTCCGATGCATTCGTTGCAGCCAACGAGGAGTCTGCCATCAGGCTTGCCAAAGCTGCTTTTGACGTCAATATGGAAGAGGCTCTGAGGAGCAAGCGGGTTCTTGACCGTGACGCTTTGATGGAAGCTCTGGCACAGGACGGCATGAGCAAGATGCTGTATCACTCTCGCTCGTATTTATGACTGAAGCTGAGCTGGAAGATGCTGATATCTCCCACATCATAATCGCTGCGCCAACGAAGTACTAACGTCACTGTAGGGGAAGCCGGACAGTAGGGGAAACCGGACAGTACGCAGGTAGGATCAAATCTACGCAATGTATGATTCAATAAACTGCGAGCGGTATCATATTTACTCGGGCTGTCCGGCTTCCCCTACTGTCCGGTTTCCCCTACAGTGACGTTACATCGTATCTCAATGGCCAACACAATTGATTCTTAGCTGATAGTTACCAGTACTACTATATTGAAGTCGCTACGCCAGTGAAGTTGAAGGCCACCTCTCAAAGGTGACCACAACTGACCCCTCACTGGTGGACCGTGATATTACCATCGCCCCGCTAGCAAGCTGCAAGCTGCGAGGTAACGAGTATGAAAATACCTGATCTCATTAGCGACAAAGCCAATTTTTCAGAAAGTGTTTCATGATAGGATCTCCAGTGCAAGTTTCGATGGAGAGGAATCTGTACACTATCTCCACGGTGAGCATGGCAAATTGATGGACTATCGGTGATGATATTACCGTCGCGAGATGGCAACAACAACGAGATCGATACCATCTCTCTATGGTGAGCATGGATGATTGATAGGATCGTCAGTACTGAGATTACCACCGAGATATAACAGTCTCAGCCAGATGCTCAATACTTCTCTGAGGCAAGCGTGCGTAATTCATAAGATCCCGAGCGCTGAGATCACCACGGAGAAAACATGCCATCAGCGGAGCAGTCTATTACCTCTCTGTGGCAATCACCATTTGTTTTGAGATCATTGCCGGTGAGACGACGATCAATAAAGTGCTGCAAGAGTGATGCATGTACAACTTCTGACCATCAGGCACATCGATCTCATGAGCGGTAAGCGTAGATAGCAACATAGTGAATTCAGCATGGCATTGAGATACTCGAATCCTCTCAGCGGAGATCATTGCAAACACGAGACCACTGCTGATGGTATCAACACACAAAGCATACTGAGCCGTGATTTCATGTTACCATTCTCTCAATGGCAACCGTGTTCGATATCTCACCTGCTGGAAAAGATGATACCACAGAGGCAACAACTTGGTGCAAAAGACCTTCGACTCTAACGAAGACTCCTCCAAGTCAAGGAAAGAGTTGTGACTGTTGCAATTTGTAGCCTAGAGGGACAGCAAGCTTCACTTAGGCTTCCAGAGATCCGTCTCCGACGAGCCACGTTGCCGAACCCATTCTTACTACTCCTCCGCACTCCCGGCTGATCAGGTGAGCGTTGAGGCTCTCACGCAATGTTCGCCGAAACCTACCCTTCGTCAGAGGCGGAGACCTAACGCACATGAGTGATCTATTCGAACTTAAACTGGGTTACAGTATAGCTTAGGCACAGAACTCGAACCATGAGATCTGTCTCACTACTTCCATAACTCGAGTCTCACAGGTGCGGATGCAGCAGGCGGGTTTCAGGAGGCTGCCAACGCCTGACGCCGCTGGCCAGAATGTCCTGAACATTACGACCGCCGTATGCAGTAGGTATCGCGACTGGAACGAGAGCTGTCACTTGCCTAAGTTCGGCGTATGGCGCAATGCGCTGGACATACTTCTGCGTGACGCGCAGCGCTGCAGGCGATTGCCGTGCGGTGTGGCCTGCGTATCTTCGCATCCCCCTCGACTGAAGTCTCCAGATATGGAAACTTGGGTCCTGGCTGTTGGCCAAAGAAATACCTTCAAGGATGCCTGATATCCTAATAGCGGTTATACTGCTGCGCTTAGATGTCCGTTGCCGACACAAGAAATTAGGTGTGTTTGCAATGAGACATCGTGTACAAACTTTGCAAAATTGGCTTAGGTACTCGCCAGTACATATGTACAATTGTAATAGCTTGATGTGAGTGGCTGGAATGTTATACTTTGGAGGAATTTGCTGACAAAGATATTACCTAATCTTCTCTGTGGCTGGCGTTCGGTATTGGGATCAGCGCTTTCGCACAGCCACGCTAAAAGACAGCAGTACCATACAGAGCAGTAGAAAATCTTGAAGACGTACAATAAGTGCCATTATGATTAGACGCCATCATCTCGTCGGCATTCATGGACGGTTCGGTGCTCCTGCCATCGGCCGCTAATCGAAGCCTGTCATGTTGTCCTCACACCTACCAGCGAGATACCACTCATCGCTCGAGGATTTGTTGCAAGTAGGAGCAATAGAACTCTGCGCGTTATTTTCTCATGGCCGTCCTACTGTGGTTTAAGAGTGCTGCTGCCGGTCGCTGCTCTGGAGATGGCCTACTCACACTTGCATTCGCACCTAAAACTCACCGATATCCATCAGCACACCAGAGCCCATGCCAGCATTTCCAGCTATTATGGACACCTGCAACCAAGTCAGCATCTGCACTCTGCTCTCACGGGAATCCGTCAGCACGCCAGAGCTCATATCAGCATCTCCAAGCACACCATCAACTACAATCACGCTAGAATGTCCAACAACATCAGCCCTCCCAACACCGCAACAACGTCTATCCCCAGGATGAACGGATGCGACATTATCGTGGGCAACTGGAGCGAAGATTTGGGTCGCGGTCGAGAGCTTAGGAAGACCCCGCGTGGACATCGCTGGATGTGGGCACCTGATGCAAAGAGAACAGACTCCTTGACGGAGCTCTGCGAGTTTACCATCGTGGCCCACGCTAAGCTCGAAGCTGCCGAGCAAACTTCTTTCCAGGGCTCGCTGGATAACAGCACAGCATCTCCGGGGGACAGCACGCCCATCTCGGGCGCATCCCAGCCGAGCCCGTCCGAACACAGCGTAGACACGCCGCCTACGTCCTGCTCGATCCAGGAACACCACGAGTTCGGGATGGGGTATGCTGGATGGAAGGAGTTCGGCGGCAGATCGAGGGCTCCGAGCCCATGGGTTGCTAGAGACTGGAGAGACCACCCTGCGACCCCGGGCCGTGTTCGCAGGTCCATGCGAGCGGTCAAGGACTCCTGGAAGGCGTCCAGATTGAGAAATTTGGTTTCGCGAGCTGGGCGATCTGCCAAGAGGCGTCTTCGAAGAAGCAGTGAAAACGACGGAGACGACGCGGGTTTAACATGAACCCGCAGGGAGGCGTGGGAAGCTCGACATGACTCCAGATCCTGCTGGGAGATCCATGTGCATTGGGCGTTTTGCATTTTACGGTTAGGAGGGTTTGTCTGCTTTCAGTTACCATTTTGCAATTTTGGGAGGGACTTTTCGCAAAGTTGCTGGAAATGTATGGCAATCACAAGGGCGGCGTTATGCAGTTTCATCAGCATGGGTATTCGTTGCAATCATACGTTGCTTCGTTCTTCAACACCTACAATGCTCAGCATGAAGAAATGCAGTAAGCTTACCATCCCAGTCAATATGGGCGGGACTTTTCTTGTCACCCTACAACATCAGCTGAGCCCTTTCAAAGATGCATGACAGCAACTTCAAGCAATATTGACAACCAGTATACCGTGAAGCGGCAGGCGTGCGTGCTGAGTCCTGCAGTCAGCATCAATCTCCGCCAGTGCCCGAGTCTCCACGTCCATATGCCGGAAAAAAGATGGCTCGTGATGTTACGTGGAGAGCTGTATCAATTGCTGCAGACCTCGGAACCCAGATTTGACCCCCTATTGGCTGCCGTGTGTCAATTTCGCGGTACGACCTGCATGCGAAGGAATCACGGCGCAGGAGAAATGCCACGTGGATGTCCAGCAGTCGTCCAATTCTTCTGTTTCTGACAGCTCGGAATTTCCCACGCCGAACGCTCGGTATCCAGAGGTTGGTTCGCCGCGCACTACTTGCAATATTGCAGCATCATCACTCTATTGTTCCTGTGAATGAGTTGACAGAATCCTTTAACACAAGCGATATTGATTACGCCCAGCGATCGACTGGCTCCCGGGCAAGCGAAGCCTCCCGGCCAATCTCGCAATTAACCAAGTTTCACGCCAGGTATGACCCAGTTCACCAAGCAGACTGGAGGATAGTGGCGTAAGTAATAAGGCAGGCATGTGGAGATTTGGCGTAACAACAACTCGGATGCAGGCAGCCGAAGACAATCATTCCTGTGGTCCGGTGGATCATCGAGCCGAGTGGTCGCCTGCGTTTGCACTCCCGGTTTGCGGTCTAGCGCCCAGGGGCACGGTTGGTGTTTGAGGTTGAAAAGACTGGGCCTAGAAGCGAATCAGGTAGAGAGGTGGAGCTGGGCGACAGGGCTCTAGAGGGCCAAGCGAGCGTCCACTGCCGCTTTCTGTCCTGCGGGCGTCCGCCATTGATGTTGGCCTTGACACCACAGCCAATGAAAGCACTATACAGCATAGCACACGTCGATGGTGGCTTGCCTGAATGCTGCCACTCTTGCGTTTGTTGGTGCCGCTGGTGGCACCGGGGAGCCGGCTGCAGGGCGCTGACAGGAAAGGCTCACTACAGTGCACCTCATGCGCGTGTGCGTGTGCATGTGTGCGTTTGTCCAGACAGGCAGGCAGAGAAGTAGGCCGTGTGCACTGTGTGGGCGTTTGATACCCTGGTGTCTGTCGCAGTCCTTGCACGCTCCAGAATAATCTTCCATCCCAGCCAGTGTGCTGCGCTCGTCGACGTGCATTGTGCCACTGCGGGTTCAAGAGATCGCGTCGCCTACTCTACACAGTGGATCGCAATTAACTCTAACCTTGGAGACAACAATAGTATACTACTTGATTGGAATCTCTCTTTCCCGGTTGTCGATTGATCCTGCCTGCCGCCACTTCGAGGTGTCGACCTGTTGACCAGTCCAAACCCTACTCTCATTATTTTCTAATACAGCAACTACATTCTTGGTGGCACTGAAAGCATTTGATATGCTTATGCATTGGTGAACAATTGTACGATGGAGGAACACTATCAGGTACGACCCGACTTCAGCACTAAGACACAGCCTCTGGTCCTACATGACATTGATCAGCTCGTGTGATGTGACGGTCCGCACATCGCAATGCCATGAAGAATTGCGAATGCTAATACTTATACAGCATAACAACCCACAACGGCTATCAGCCCTATATCAATACCACAACGCCCCAGAACTAGCACCCGTCTCTGGCCTCGAGTACGACGACACCATTCACGACGCTTCCTCCGACAAATACCCTGTCGTCCACCACCGGCATTATGAATCCACGATCATCGGCAAAGTCTACGACCGCAATGACCGCCCTCCACGAATCATATTCGGCATGAAAGTCCGCACATTCCTCTTGGTCGCGGCAATCATGCTTCTATTGATCGTGGGCGCTGCGGTGGGTGGCGCGCTGGGAGGCGCTAGGCGCGAAAACCATGTGCAGCCAGATTACTCGCCGGCGAACATCGAGACACAAAGTGGTAGCAGCTCTGCTTCCAGGTACGTAACAAGAAGACTTCCCGATACACCAAGGTTACTAAGAAGATTTTCATAGCTCAACACCCACTTCCGCCATGTCATCCAGCTCCTCCACCTACCAACCCACAATACCAACATACACACCACTAAACGCCTGCCCAGAAGCAAACAACACCCTCTATACATCCTCGCAAGCGGATCGCACGAGCGACTCGACAGCTGAGAAGAACACAGCCGGCCTGACCTTCACCAGATACTGCGACGTCACATCACCCTTGGACGGAACCGCGAAAGCTTCAACCCTCTCCGAAGCTTTTGTGTATAGTCTCGACGACTGCATTGAGCTATGCGCGTCGCTGAACTACTGGGCGAACGAAGCAAGCTGCACAGTGGCGGTGTATGATGTCAAAGGGAGTCGACCTGGGAATTGCTGGGTAGGCAAAGCAGACGGTGTGGTGGGTGTTGGCGATTTGGAAGAGAAAGACGGCGTTGCTGTTGCGGTGCTCAGCACGTAGAATATACGATATTATGGTTCTCATGTACTATAGAAGCGCTCACTTATACAGGATTATCTATTCCCAGACAAAGGTCGCCTTGCTTCCTCGGATTCGTTCATTCGGATTTCTCATGCCATCTTCAACTTCGCAGCGAGATACTTTGCCACCTCATCCTTTGCATCATAGAGATGCGCTGGATACACAGGTTGCCCGAACAAACCCGACAGCCACTTCGCCTTCGTCATGCCAAAGTAGAAAGCATACACCAGGGCGGTTGTTGTCCAAGACCAAGGTCTCTGCGGCTCTTTAATAGCCAGACCTCTTGCTTTGAGCACGTACGTATGCTCCGCGCGGATGTCGAAGAGGCCTTTGATGCTCATTTCGATTGCTGCGACTTCGGGGTGATTGTTCATGAGGCTGGCGAGGAGGAGTGCTAGGGTTTGTCCGTCTTCGAGGGCTTGGGAGCCGCCCTGTTGTGAATTGGTCAGCTGGTGAGATTCGCCATTGGTGATGTGGGAGAGAGATTGATAAGTGGAATGATCCAATTATGGAAGACGGAATGCCAACAATGAAGGATTGGAGCATACTATACGTCTGTCAGCGAGGCACACCACAGATGAGTCAACTAACCGCTCACCTTGACCAGTCGCAGGTGTCATCGCATGCGCAGCATCTCCAACAAGCACGCAACGATCGCGCCCCCAGCTTGGAAGATTAGGCATATAGAAGATCGGATAGATATTATCAATGTCCGCCCTCTCCAAGCAGCGTGCAATCATAGGATCGCCCCAGCCAGAGTGTCGCTTGCGAAGCTCTCGAGTGACAGCTTGCATGTCCAATTTTCGTCCGCGCTCGGGTAAATCGGTGTCGTAGAACGAGAAGTAGATCAGCTTCTTCGGTGAAGACTGCGAGAGACCCCCGTAGCCGAAGGTCCCTTCGCTGCCGTGGATGAAGACGACTCGGGGTTCGTTGAGATAGGACTGCGGCAAAGACTCGTCGAGATCGAGGACGCCGCCTACGGCGCAGTTGCCGCTGGGGATGGCCATCAGACGATGAGACTGGAAGGTAGGGATCTCTCAGACTCACAGATACTTCGGTCCATACTCTTCTCCCTCCCCGAACAAAGCCTTCCTCAACGGACTCCTGATGCCGTCCGCGCCGACTACGAGGTCAGCAGTCTCTTCTCCGCCGTCACTAAATCGAATCGTTGGCTTGGTACCCTCTCCGATGCTAACGCTGGCTACAGTGCGATACTGGACGATCTCATCCGGCAGTGCTCCTATGAGACACTCAATTAGCAACGGCCTCGAAATAAGATGGGCATCCAGATCCTCGTGGCCAAGCACCCAATCGCTCGCGCTCTTCCACGTGAAACCTTTACAGGGCAGTCCAGTGGCGTACACGCGCTCTGCCAGTTGCGGATCGAGATCTCTGAGGACTTTGAAGGCATTTGCTTGCAGACTTATGGCAGCCCCTTGGTTCTTCTTTTGCCGGATGTCGGAGTGGTCGTGCCAACTGTAGTCGATTTCGCCTGCGGGCTTGACGCGAGCTTCGTCGTAGACTTTCACTTCCAAGGAGTCGCCGAGTTGGGGTTGGAGGTATTTGCGTAGTGAGATGGCTGTTCCTAGGCCCGAAATGCCTGCACCGATGATGATAATTTTCATCTTGTAGAGTTATAGAAACGTAGACGGCGATTGGCGACTATACTCTGTACAATAACATCAACCAAGCTCTTTAAACATTAGAACATCGGTGCCACTGTGACAGCCGGCTCCGAGGTTGATCGCAAAGGGTGCCTGGAAACCTACATCCTCCGAACCTACATCCTTCGATGGACGAGCGCCATGCGTCACCGCTAAGCTGTCCGCAAGGAACTCATGTGCCGGAAACAGCTCAGCCATCAAGTCCTGAGTAATGATTCGATCGCTTAAAAAGCAGTGTAGGCGTGAAGTTAGTAGCAAAGCACATTCTCGCAACGATCGAGATCAGAGTTTCCGCCCGGCGGCGAGGGCCGATGCTTGAACAGCCCTTTGCACACGAGTGTTCAGGCTCGCCCTGCAGACTCTCACATGTATGCGATAAATTCAGTGGTCTCCTTGGTGACACCCCGATGTATAGAGGTCATGATGATACCGCCGCTGTCGAGACGATACACAAGTCTAAACCTGTACTCGAGGACGAGCGGGTCAGATACCATCACGGCGATATTGGCTAGGGTGGATTGGAAAGTTATAGTGACAATGATCCGCTAATCGACTACGACTAACACATACACTCTTCACACCTCCTTATCACCGTACCGCCAAAGCCGCCGATTGTTACTCACCCACCACTTCGCTGCTGAGGCGGCCTCTATCGCCCATTCCGCCGCTAAACGCCCGTGTCGTAGTCGCACGAGCTGGACCAGGACTTCTAAGTCAAATGTCGTTATAGGACTCTCTTCGCCAGGATCATCGGCCAGATTCGTGAAACGCCATGCCAATTCTACGACCAAGGGTACCGCCAGACGAAAAGTCTCGCTAGTCGAACGCATAGCGAGCCACGATCCACCTGGGTTCACTATCGAGTAGTGCCAAACCCGACGGCCGACATTGGAGAAATCGAGCATCGGTCTGAGAAGAGATTGACCTTCATACAGCGGGAGCAAGTCTGACGCAGCTGCCGCCGAGGCCTCATCGAGCGAATTTGAAGAGATCAGTAGATCGAGAAGCGTTGGCAACAGCTGTTTCACAGAGACAGGAGTGTCAATCTGTACTGAATCGAGACCTGCGTGAGATATCACCAGTGGGACATGGAAGTTGCTCACATGTGCGTTCTCGTATGTGTTAGAGCGGTCGTCTGGCAGGCTCAGGCCATGATCACCGGTCAGTACCAATAGTGTCTCATTAGCAACACCAGTCTCCTCCAAGACAGATATGACGTCGCCCAGCCAATCATCAACCAAGCCGATAGTGTTCAAATATCGATTGAACTTGCGATCATACCCGTATGAATTACTGCCCAAGTATTGCTTCTGCAGGAAGTCTTTGGGTAAGCCCCACGGATGATGCGTCGAGCTTGTGAGATGCGTCAAGAAGAGGCGCTCATGTTTCCTTTCAGCATCTTCGAGAGCATCGCGCAAGTATGGCTTCAACTCTCTTTCTGGTAAGCCGAAGTAATTTATGTCTTTGCTCTTCGGAGGATAATGAGGCGCATTGGGGTCGAGTAGCACACTTCTTGTCACACTCTTGTTGAAGCCCAGGTTCGTTATCAGCTGCTCCTGATTGTCAAAATCTTCAGTGACCGATTGCATCCAGATCGACTGCCATGGCCAAGAAGTAAAGTCTTCGGCGTCGGCTTCGCGAGTGACGCGTTGATTGAGCGCTCCGAGGACGTGTGCAATACACGGCTGGTATATGTGATGCTTGTATTCTTGATTGAAGTCGGCTGTCAGAGGCTCGATACCGCACAGCGTGCCTGTCATACTCTTCAATGTGTAGGTCGAGGTCGTGTGTGCATCCGAAGCCACAATGGCTCCTCTGCGTTGCCCGAGCGCGGCATCTCTGCCAGGTCCAGGAAAAGTGTCCGTCAAATACCGTGCGCTCTTGGACAAGTGGTCGAGACTGCTCGCGATTTCTGCTGGAATCTGGTGTCCTGTATACGTTTCCGTGATACGCTTCCAAATGGGGCTGTCGCGCGTGAGCGGGAAAATATCCTTGCGAGCGCTCTCCATGATTATGAATATGACATGCTTTACTTTTACCCTGTCACCAAGAATGGAAGATCGAATCGGCACTATGATATCTTCCCTCAGGTTCGAGGTATGGAAGCAGTCACTCACTGGATCGTAATGGAGAGATCCGGTGCTGTTGAGGTCTTGATACCAGTCTCCGAAGCCTGCTACCTCTTTGTAAGGCAGCCAGTCGTACGGAAGTGGTGAACGGAGTGTCCTGCAGTCATTCAAGGAGAGGTCGTCCCTCCAATCGATTGAAGTAATTCTTCCCTGTGAACTGGTGCTCACTAATAGGGTTAGAGGGAGAGTCAACGATAAATATTGGTATACTGGATCGTGCTGCCATACAGTCAAGAGTAAGAGCAGCAAAGTAGGGATGGCAAGGGCGTTTGAAGACCTCTGCTTGACGTAGATTAAGACAGTAGCAGCAAAGTTCCGAGGCTGCTTGGGCTCAGGAGACATGGACACCAAGCCTGTGTTGTGCCAATTGTGTTCGTGACAACCCAGGTCTTTCCTTGATTGTGGCCGAAGACTTTCCATGGAAAGACTAAAGTATCGAGTTGAAACGACGACACTTTCGAGAAACCGTCCACAAAGAGCATAGGGACCAGGCGAGAGGAGATAAGAAATCCCTAGGATGATGGCAAGAACGAAGGCACAATGTGTTATGCCATAGAGAAGTACGCGACCTCCTGAAGCATCTTTGAGGAAAGGCCCGAGCTGACGCCAGTGGATCTCAGCACCAGAGACAGAATAGAAGGAGATGTTGACAGAAGCCATGAGCACGACCGAGATGCTGTGATAGCTTGATCAGTCAACCCATAGATCAGTCGCCAGTCTTGAGCTGCAAGATTTGATACACACCTGAACAGAGCAACGGAAACGACCAAGATTGTGCGCATTGCGCCGGACGGTAGAGGCAGCGCCACCAGCATCCTTGCAAGGAGAACCACTATAGCATCCTGCGAGAAAAATGATGGGCCGCAAGTAAAAATCTGACGCGATGAAAGGGAAGTCCTGTGAATGTAAAGGTGCAGGATCTTAGCGAGAAATAACGAAGTGAACATGGCGGTAAAGCAATATCGCTTGATCGCTCGCTGAAAAGATGAAGCGTCCTTGTACATGCTTTCGGAAAAGGTAATAAAGAGGCGGCAAAGAGGTTCGATCCAGGGCACTACCACATCGAATGCAAATACGCTGATAAAGGCAATGGCTTGGTGCAAACACGTCGCAGACATGAACAGGGAGAAGGGATGGAGGCAGCGATGTGCTAGAGTGAATAGCTTGTGATATCAAGTTGGTTGACGCATATTCGCAGGCTAACGACATATACAGGCCTGCTCTCACCAAAACACGGAAGAGACGCAAAGCCATCGGGAAGGAGACAGTGCTCATGTTGTCGGTCAGACACAAAAATGGCAGCAGTGACTCTATTTGGCTAGTGCAAGAAGATCGTCCAAACCCTACATGTAGAAATCGGGTGTCATGCAAAAGGCACGGCTCGAATTGTAAAGTGCGTACGAAGCACGTCGCGGAGCTTCTCAACGCTGCAGCTAGACCGCCCATTGCAGAACATATCCGACACCACATATACCGTTGCACGTTGCCTGGATCTACTGCGTTTCAACACTCACTCAACAATCATGAGACCTTGTCCCTACTAGCACGCACAGTCTGTCGCTTCATGCGCTGTGTTCAGCGGAGCGGTGTCAATGGAACCTTGACTCATGAACTGAACGGAGCTTGCGCATCTACATCTCACTGGCTAGTCTTTGTTGGACTGAATTGGGATGTAATATTGTTACACTCTTACAACCCTAGCAATCGAAGCCGACTTGCGAAGGTCGTGATCTCTTTACCCGTGCTGTATAGCATCAGGGCTCTATGATACCTCAATGCAAGCTGCAATATGATCGCCATAACCTCAGAGACTGTTGGCTGGCGCGCAGCTGTTCATAACCGTCAGAGAATTCTTTTGGGGTTTTGAAGAAATAGTCGAGTACTCCCTCGAGGTTCAACTCATTCATGTCCAAAGGAAAGTTTCTCTGCCTCAAGATGCTGTCCAAGTCTTTCGCCTACTCTATTGCAGCAGCGCTGTTGATACAAGCTGCGAGTGAGTCCCTGTTCTCACTTTAGTACCGCACGAACATAAGCCTGACCACTGACAGCCGCGACCTCAACCACTACGAACCCGAGTCATTCGATTCCTGCTCCCTCACAATGTGAGTGCTGATGCTCCCCTCCCATGGGAGAGATCGAGGGCTAACAAAATAGCGGCCATAATCCCACGCGTCCCTATCGACTTCGACATGACCGATTACAGCCTCGATGAGAATGACCCTGCGGCTGCCAAGGTCAATGATGCAGTAGTGCGACGACAAGTCTTAAGTGGGAACGAGACGTCTTCCGGTAACGGTACAATACCCGTCAGCAGTTTCTGAATGCGTGTCACAAGTGGAAGACGAGAATTCCTGGTTGGCAGGTCTTTCAACACTCCTTATCGATGGTTAAGGTGAGTGGTGTTCAGAGTTAGCCTATATTTGGTAAAAGCTAATATCTTCTGCTTTAGCTTAGTCAAGATGATTCTCTGTTGCGGCTTTCGTTTCCATCCTCTCCGCTACGCCTGCAGTAGATTCTACGTACGAGTTCACATCCCTCATTCTCAGTGGGTTTAGACTAGTCTCTCGGGTTGAGCGCGCTAAAAATGCCGGGGTTGCATGTTATTCGGTCTGAGCGCAAAAAATTATGGTGGAGTTTCTTCATGAGAGGGTATAGTAGTTCTAAATACATTTCGTCCCTTGTTGCCGTCCTGGGACCCTGGTGATGCTGTCTTCCCAGTGGTGAGAGATACGTGAATGTCGTTTGGTCGTGAGTGAGAAGTTTGAGATGTGATATGCACAACCGAGCGCCCTGTCCAAATTCCCGCTTGCCTGCCTCAAGTCCAAAGAAAAGGGCGTCCATTCTTGATGTTGTAATATTTTTTTGTGGTTTCCCATTGCATTGATTTTCATGTGTCGTTTAAACGTGATATGCGCGTCTCCTCGATTGGCTTCTACCCGAGCTGCGAGGGCGGTATTCACTCTCGGTGTAGCGGGAGCGGCTGCCACCACGACTGCGGCTGGCGGAGCGGCGGTGGCCGTGACGGGAGGTGTGGTACTCGCGCTTGACCACGACACGGTCATCGTTGCGGTGGTTGCGGTGAACGAGGAGAGCGAGGAGCTGTAGGATGAATTATCAGCAAGAATCTTAAAAAGCGTGTTGCACGATGAAAGACTTACGAATGTGACGAAGAAAGTGAGAGTCAAGATAATGGCGAGCGCCCAGCTGGCCTTGAGCATGGCGCAAGTCTTGTTGATGTTCACCGCCCACGGGCTGTTGCTTTGTCGGCCGTAGTATCCGAATGGGCCAAGGTTGACGTACAAGCTGCCAGCTGAGAAGTTGGAGCAGTCCTGCTTCGCGATGCCACGCAGAGTGACAATGCCTCCGATGAGCGCGCCAACGAAGCCGAGGTCAATGAGCGCAACGAAAAAGGCATCGTGGCGCGCCCGTAGGTAGTTGAACAATGTTGCGAACGCCCATGCCAGTGCTAGCACCGATACTATGAAGAGCACGAGGATGAAGTTGGGTGTGAGTTGGTTGGACTCGACGTAGCCGTGGACAAACCAGGACAGCATGCCCACGACGGGGATGAGGAGGACGATCTGGAAGATTCTCCAGGAGATGAAGAGGAAGCCGGAGACAGCCATGGTTGTTGGTATTGATAGTGGCTTGAGGTGGTTTTTTGGTGAAGGTAGTGTGGAGTGAAGGATTGCTTGGTGCGGTGTTCGTACTCAAGTTATCGAGTTGGCTCGTTCAAGTCAGGTCAGGTCAGGTTCCAAGTGAGGCTCGGGGCGAGAGTATGCAGTGCGACGCTCCAGATGCGGTGGATGCTAGACGGACAGCTGCTTGGCTCAGTCGCGTGGGTGGACGAGACAAGGGGATGGATGTGCAGACGAGGCTGGATCAACTGCAACAATGGCGAGTTGTGTCTCGAGGGACTCCACAAGGTCTACTGCTGCTGCTATCCGGGCGGGTATGTGCCTTATGTAGACGGGAAGGCTGGGTTCTGGTTGTTGGCGGTGGTGGTGTACGATGACGTCTGCGGTAAGCAAGCGATAGAGTGCTGGATGCAGGCGAGCGCGCAGAAACAGGAAGTGAAGAGAGGAACAACGCAACAAACCAGGCAGGCAGGGAGAGGGTGTGCAGTGTACGCTGAGAAGGATGAGTTGCACACGCCGATTATATTCTCCGAAACACCAACCATCGTCTACGAATGGCTTGCGCGCAGGCGAAAAGACGATGGCGGGGGAGAGGCTGGCGATGTTCGCGTTGCGCTGGAAAGCACTTTATCTAGCGTGAAGCTCGGACGCCTTACCACGCGCCTCTCTATCAGACAAGGGTCCGGCCAACTTTCTACCAAAACTCACATCTGCTCGCTTTTCTTCAGTGCTGAGACTCCCCGACGTCACTGTCAGGCACAGGGCTGCATGAGAACGATCGCATGCGCCTAGTCTGAGAAAAAGTGCCCGAGCAGTGCTGGGAAGGATCAGTACTAGTTCAGCATCGTCCACCTCCGTCTCGGCAAAGGGGAATTTGAACTCCGACAGCAATGATCCTGCATCCGATAAGATCAAGGCAGCACAGACATCACGACGATGTCTTCAGACGGCGATGACGACCCTCAGTCACCCTCAGCGTTCTTGGAAGCACCCTCTTCCCAATCAGTGGTTGTAGATGCTGAGCCATTCACGACGCAATCAAAATTGGAAAAGCCCAGTGCAGACAGATTTGACCAAGACAGTTCTGAAGAAGAGCGTGAAAATCGTTTCAATGGTCCTGCTAGCACTTGGCGCGACTACACTGCCGACGAGCGTGCCATAGTTACATCTCTTGACCAGGAGCGAGCAAGTGACTTGAGCGTTCATCTCTACAACGCCCATGCATTAAAGTCTCGCCTATACGATCGCAGTGCCGCAGACACATCCAAGTCATGGCATAGCAAGCACCACTGGATCAAACCTGAAAAAGATGGAAGCACTCCCTGGTACCCCGATGTGAACTGGACAGCTTGGCCATTGCGTGCAGACGATGTACCAAGGGAGTCCGAAGGCTTCGGCAAAGACGCCTTGAAGGATGTCACGACAGATGGAACCATCAAAATGCCTGTTTCATGGAGAGCTGGCGCTGATCTGGACAATGAAGTACTGGCACTAATGCTGCGCAAGGCAAAACGACGCTTCAATCTGCGATCCAAAATGCAAGGCGAATCAACAGAACGACAGCCATCAGTAACGAGATCTCCCTCACATTTGCACTCCAGCCCGCCAATGGAATATCGCCATTCCAGTGTTGCAAGCGAGGCCCCTTCGCACGAGTCTGAGAATGAACATGAAAGCACCGAGACAGAAGATTTCATCACGCCAGAATTCATGATGGACGACGACGAAGTAAAAAAATTGCTTGGACAGAGCTCTCGACATGTTCTTACAGATTTCGACAATCTGTTGATGGGACTACACAGGAGCCGTCAATACCATACATCAGAATCTACAATAAACACGAAGCCTGCAAATTCGCGACCTCCAAAGCGCAAGCGCCGATCGACTATCAACGAGAGTCCACCACTAACTACTGAACATGATGGCGCTGATGATGAAGAGCGAACCACAGGCCGGGACTACATGAAGCATCCATCAGGGAAGAATCCGCTCTACCCACGCGACTGGAGCGAAGTCCTTGGTGTCGCATCACTGACTGGCTGGAATCATGCGGTCATTGACCGTGCAGCAAAAAGATGTTCAGCCTTATTCGGAGAACAAATACTTTTCAGGCAAATGCCGGAAACAGCTACTGGAAAGGCTGAAGATAGATTGACCAAGTACACGCCTGAGATGATACCTGACTTTGATCTGGTCGACGACGTAGAAGAGGGAGAGATTCCAACTGGCGAAACCGAAATCGGCTTCAGGTGTCCGGAAGATTCCTGTCCCCAGCATAACCGTCTGTACGAAAAGCGGTTCATGATCCGCCAACATCTCAGACGAGTGCACAAATATGGCCAAGAAGCGCTCGATGCGTATGATCAGACCTGCGCTCTACAGGATGCAAAACCCTCCGTTGAGCACTTGCAGACTGAAGCAAAGGAGAACGACGAAGGTCCAAATTACGATGAGCAAAGTGAGTTGATTGCAGCGGTGAGAGAGGACGGGTATATGAAGCCAGTGGATGTTCACCTGGGGCGAGGCACAGACGTACAGGACAGGAAGAAGAGGGGTGAGGCTAGGCCATGATGAATGGAAGAGGGGCAGAGTGAGTGAGGACCAGGATGTGAGATGTGAGTCTGTTTCCCCAGCACTTTTCGACCTGTCACATGTATGCAAGCACTTTGACGCCACTCACCCGTACATGTCCGTGCACACATCAGTTCTTCTGCATCACTGTGTAACTCACTGAAGCGCGGCTGCCTGTCAATGCCTGTTGATGCATGCAGATGACGGCACGTCAAGTCCTAAACTCTCTTTTCGCCGCACATTTGACATTTGGACGACCAAAACATTGCGAGAACACACACTTCCACATCCACTCCACATCTTCGAGACTTTGTCCGCATCTCCTCCCACCCTTACACATTGACATCCCGACAACCCGACAACCCAAAAACTCCTATCAAGTATGTTCCCGTTTCTCCCTTCTCGACACATGAACTAACTCGTCCCAGCATGGCACCCGTCATTGATCCCAAGAACACTCTCACCGACCGCGAGCGCGAGCTCATGGCTTACGCATGGCTCTGCTTCAGCGAGAAACCCAAAGTACACACCGTCCACCATCGGCACAAGCCAAACCCAAAACTAGAACATCACTAACCCACGCCACAGCCCGATTACAAGAAACTCGCCGCCCTCGCCGGCATGACCAACCCGGTCTCCGCCTCCAACGCCTGGTCCAAGATCCAGAAGAAAATCACCGCCCAGGCCGGCGACGGCTCTATCGATGGCACGCCGGAGGCGCAGACTCCCAAGGCTACGCCGGCGAAGAAGCGTGCTGCTGCTAAGGCTATCGACGGCGAGTCGCCTGCTAAGAAGCCGAAGACGCCGAGCAAGGCTAAGAAGGTCAAGGACGAACCTATCGATGAGGATGTGGTGTCGCGTTCTCAGTCGGAGGCTGAGGGCCAGGGCGAGGAGGAGCAGAGTTTTTTCTAGGTTGTGCTTGAGCTGTAATGATGGAGATTGTGTTCTCGGCGGCTTTGGTGACTCCACTTGGACCTGGTGCTTTGTGTAAATGCTTGGAGATTGTGAAGCGGCGTTGGAAAGGCCCTCGGTCATTGAAGATATTGCGTACAGGTGGCGTGTATGTACAGCTCGAACAATGACTTTCAACATCTTGTCTGTCACATGCTTCCCTACCCATGGCACGTGAAAAGTGAAGCGCAGCGATACACAGGCAGCAGTTCACTCAGCCCGCCACGGCACCATAAATATTTCTTCTCATCCCCCACCCATGAACTCTTCTCCCTCGCCACAACCAACACAACCACGCAACTGCCATCTCCTCCCGTTACGCAATCACAACCACATATCTACTGAGACGTGCTCCCTCTCACTGACACAATACTCAAAAACAAACAGCTAGCATCCTCGCCTCTCACGCAACCCCACCGCAACCATGCCTCCGAAATTCGCCACCAGCTCCATGGCGCTCAACGACCGCGAGCATCAGGCCATCGTCGCCGCTTTCAAGCACGACCGTAACGCCTTCGAGATCGACTACGAGGGCTACGCTGCGACTCTCGGCCTCGCTAGCGCCGCCAGCGGCAGGACTAGCTGGGGCAATTTGAAGAAGAAGCTCGGCATCACTGCTGGTAGGATCTCCCTCGTGTGTCAATGCTGTTGTGATGTGACGCTTTGCTGACTCTCTCTGCGGCAACTACAGATTCCAAGGGCTCTGACGGCGCCACCGTCATCAAGAAGCGCAAAGCTGCCGGTGAGGCCGAGGAGGAGAACGACGAGGTTCTCGACGACGACGACGACGACGACGAGGTCCTGAAGGCTCCGAAGAAGAAAACTACCAAGGTCGCCAAGGGGAAGAAGGGCAAGAAGGCTGCTGCTGCCGCTGAGGTCGAGGACGACGACGCGGAGGAAGTTCTTGAGAAGGCTCCGAATAAGAAGGCCAAAGCGACTGAGAAGGGCAAGAAGGGCAAGATGGCTGCTGTCAAGAACGAGGATGATGATGACGAGTGAAGCGGCTTGACGGCGTTTCTCAGTGGCGTGTGGCCTGTCTAACAGCCATGGAGGGAATTACGTTTGCTCTTGTCGGCGTGTGGCCCAATGAGAGAAGTTGTTCTTGGAGACGAAGTTTTCTGGATGAGCATCAGCAGAATTGAATAACTTCTGATGCCTGATTACCTGGCGACTCTTATTCCACAGCTCGCGTTCACTGTGCATTCAATCTCAATACCTTGTCCTACCTCAAACCCCAGCCAAATCAATGAACAAACACCTCCAAGCTAACCTCATTGCTCCACCCAGCCTCCTCGCCCATCTCCTTCCAAGCCCTCTCAACATCCACCTCCAGTACCTTCCCACAAACCTCATTCACCCTGACACAGCCCACAGGCACCGGCCTTCCATGAATCAGCACCATGAAATCATCCTCCAAGCGCCTCGCTTCCAAATCCGAAACGTACAGCCCCAGAACACCGAGCGCTTTGAGCGAGACCCAAGTGCGCAGCCGGCCGTTGTCTTCGACGTAGACGTCGCTGCCGCTGATCGCTGCTGAGCCGGTCATCTTGCCGAGGAGGCCTAGGACTGACACGGAGAGCGATTTGGAGCGCACGGTGAAGGAGCGGAGGGGGTGCGCGGTTAGGATCTCCCAGCTGCGAGAGTCGAGCTCGATACCGACCATGTTTGCTGTTGGACTGCTGCTGTCGAGAGTGCCTTCGCTTCGGTGCATGGGCTTGGAGATCTTGCCGGTGGTGAAAGCGGAGACGACGTAGGAGCCTGTTTCTGTGCCTGGGAAGGCATCGAGATGGACGAACTCGCTCAGTGGCTGCGTGGAGACGTTGAAGATGCCCAAGATACCGGTTCCTGTGTGAGCGCCGCCGACGTATGTTGAGATCTTTAGCAGAGCGGCGGCGGAGTACTCGTTGTAGGGATCTGTGGCTTTGCCGACGAGGTGAGGACGCAAGATGACGGACTTGCCACGGATAGTAGGCGCGGTGAGCTGATTGAGGAGGGCCAAGTTGTGCTCTCCTGGGGTGTCGGTGAAGTAGATGGGACCACCAGAGACGGCGCGAGCTGCTGCGTGGAAGCTGGCCCATGGGTGGGAGGTTTGGAACATGTCCCAATCTGGCAAGACGTTGAGGTGCTGCGTGAGCAAGCTGTTATGAGCGTTACAGAAGATGTGCCAGGGATGCGATGCATCGACCTCGGGGAAGAAGTCATCACTGTTGGTATTGTTAGAAGCCGTGGTTAGACAAGGTAGAGACATCTAGAAGTCTGGACATACCTGTTGCGGACGAGCAGGCGCGGTTTGTTACGAGGCAGCTGACTATGGAAGAGGATCTCAGGAGACTGAGACATGCAGCTGATGGCACGAGAGGAGAAGTGTCGCAAATGCGCTATCGTCCAGGAATCCTGGTATTGTGTGATCATAGAGCGACGATCAGGAGCATCTTGGAGCATGCTGAGGAAGAATTGGGCATCCGTTTTGGCGCTGTCAACTCCAACGCTGGCGAGGAAAGCGTAAAAGTCGTTATACATGCGTTGGCTATCTTCAGGCGCAACGACTGTGAACTTGCCGCCGGCAACACCAGGCTCTTTCTCTACCTCGATGGTCTTGTAGTTGTCTGCGATCCAGCCTTTGGGGCTCACACCTCCCCAGTAGCCCAGGATGGCGTGCCATACTGCGATGTGGTTCACGTTTGGGTGGCGCTGTCGTATCTCCGTGGTAAGCTTCTTCAAACCATTTGGGAAGCCTTCCTTATTGGCCTCAAAGTCGGTCCAAGCGCGTTGGAATTGCGTCTCTCCAAAGGATAGCGACTGCCAGTTATCGTCGATGATGAGGTTGGTGATGTTTATGTTTTCTTTCGACAAGGTGTCAAGTGCTTGGGATACTTTGTCGGCTGTGAGGTTTTGGCCTAGGCCATTCCAGGTGCACTTTGAGAGTGAACTTGGTCAGCAAGTGATTGAAAAATCAGGCGTGGCTACGAAACCAGACTTACATATGATAGGCCGTCATACCACTCTTCCAACCATTCCGGATGGACTTTCTCTTCTGTGAGTGCGTCGATCTCTTCTTGTGCGGTGACCGAGCCATTATCGGCAATCACCTTACGAGCATGGTACATGACAGCAGAATTTGCGACTTCGAAGCTTTCAGCAGCAGCAACCAGCACTCTGCTTGTGCTAGCTTCTGCACGATCGTTGCGGCCTTTGATGATCAAATTGCCATCTTCATCGTTGAAGAATGTTGTCGTCACGTCCTGAACGCCGCTGATGGCCAGACAAACAACGTGCATACCATCGGTGCGGAGGAATGATACGAGCACGCCATCTTTATCCAGCTTGAAAGTGGTCTTGCCCTGTCTGGGTGCTAGCCAAGGGCTCCACAATCTGACGAGACTGAACCATCGGCTAAGCTGGGAAGCCTTTCCAATTTGGTGGTGACTCCAACCCGAGTCTTGAGCCTTCGCTGGGTCGACGGGTGATGTGAGTGAGTACAGAAGAGTGTTGTCAGTCTCTGGTCTCTCATTCTTGATCTGGATGTCCGAACTGAGCCCAGCGAAGAAGTGCTTCAAGTTGTGTTGGGCATTGTGCTGGAATTGCTGTCCTTGGTAGTGAAGTTCACCGTCTGCAATGCCAGTCGATTCTTTGACCCATTGCCAGCCTTTCTCCGTGGCCATCTGGAATTTGATGGTGAAGCTGATGGATCGGGCTTCTTTGGGTACGCCTTTGAGTTCGCCTTCGAACCAGAATCGTGAGACGCGAAGATCCGTGGGTTGGGCAACCAGCAATACATCTTCGTAGTTCCTAGTGGGCTTGAGGGCTAGTTCAGACCAGTCATAGTGGCCCTTGTGATTGTGGTAGACACAAAGCTGAGGATCATTTTCGCTGATCAGACTGGGGCTGGTTGTCTCGAGAAGCACGGCGAATTTGACACTGGTGGTCTCTCTTGCGATCTGGGTGACCTGGGCAAGAGGTGGTATACACGTAACTCGAACATCGGCGCCATCGTCGCCTTTGCCCGGATAGAAGGCGGGTTTCCTTCGAGGTGGCAATTGCTCAGGAAGGAGATCTGTCATTTCTGAGACCGGGAGAGGAGGATAGACGCGCTGGCCAGTGTTGGTATCACAGTCTGTGGCGTATTAGATTGTCTCATTGGCAGCAACGACCAACTGTTCACGCGGTCAATGAGAGCAGCACATGGCACACGTACAGCCGAAGGAGATGCCTTTCTGTTTAGCTCGTTTGATGACCATTTGGGTGCTGTGTGGTCCAGTAGTGGGAAAGACGAGATGCAAGAATGGGATGGTATATGGAGATGAAGCAGAACCTACAGACAGCACCTCTACAAGACAGACTGGTAGCACGCGTACTCTTGAATGGCATCACTTGAGCGATCGATCGTCTAGCAGGCGTCACCTACATGCAGCAAGCACCTCAGCTCAGCACCTTCTTGGACCCTCATGAGCTCTGTTCCGAAAGAGGAAAGGCTCCTGCCGGTTGCCGAAGCTTTGGAGCTTTTCTCAGTCGCCGACGATCACTTTTTGCGCCAGCACTGAGACTGAGATTGATCTAACAACTGTGCACTCTAGCACTGCACCGCAATGTTCGAGAATATCTGCTCACTACCGCTGTCGGGCGAGCTGTTCGCCCAGGCAGTCCACCCTACAGAGCCATTGATCGCGATCGGCCTCAGCAGCGGCCATGTTTCGACATTGAAGCTGCCACCTCTGGATGAGGATGGAGTACCGCAGAACTCTACAGGCAGGCGAGGCAGCAATGGTACAGACATGGTCGAGACCGCGTGGCGCACCAGGAGACACCAGGGTAGCTGTCGCAATGTCACATACAGCATCGACGGTCGTCAGCTCTACTCCGCTGGCACCGATGGTCTTGTCAAGGCCGCCGACAGCGAGACTGGACGGGTTACTGGCAAGATTGCTATTCCTACTGCTGGTGGAGAGATCGATGCGCCTACCGTGATCCACGCTCTCAGTCCGCAGACCTTCCTCCTTTCAACCGACTCCGGCGCTCTCCACCTCTTCGATTTGCGCGACCCGGCACCTTCCCTCCCGATTGTCGACAACAAGACTGCCTTCACAACTGGCAGGCCTTCCGCAACTCACTACCCTCACAGCGACTACATCTCTTCGCTATCTCCACTCGCCGCCTCAGCAGAATCTACGTCCGGCTTCAGCAAGCAATGGATCTCCACTGGTGGCACCACTCTGGCCTTGACCGATCTTCGTCGCGGCGTCCTCGTCAAGAGCGAGGACCAAGAGGAGATCCTTCTTTCTTCGCTCTACATGACGAACCTACCGGCAAGGAAGAGCAGAGGCTCTACACACGAGAAGGCTATCGTTGGTGGTGGGGATGGCGTGATCACACTGTGGGAGAAGGGACAATGGGATGACCAGGACGAGAGAATCACTGTCAGCCGCGAGAAGGAGACATTGGACTGCATTACTGAGGTTCCGAGCGGCGTTGGTGGCTACGGCAAGAAGGTGGCTGTAGGTCTTGGAGATGGCAAGGTCAGATTTGTTACGTTGGGACAAAAGAAGGTCATCGGTGAAGTGATCCACGATGAGGTCGAAGGTGTCATTGGTTTGGACTTTGACGTCGGCGGAAGGATGATCAGTGGTGGTGGCTCTATCATTAAGGTGTGGCAGGAGCCGTTAGCTACTCAGGGCGAAGATGATGAGGAAAAAGAAGAAGAAGCAGACAGCGACGATGAGGTTGAGGCGGGTGCTGCGGCAAAGCGACCTGCTGCCAAATCCGACTCCGATGACAGTGATGCTGGCGGAGCGGCGTACGAGAGCAGCGAAGACGAGGGAAAATCATCCAAGCGAAAGAAGAGGAAGAGGGGCAAGGGACCTGAGAAAGGCGCCAGCTTCACCTTCTCCGGACTGGATTGAGCGTGTTGATTGTACGATTTGCGATGATACCCATTGGGGTGGTGGGTAGGTTTGTTATACCAAATTGCTATTTTTGCCATCCACTCTTGTGCTCAGGGACCACGGTCTTGCTCCATTCACTCCGGAAGTTCTTGGCAAGCACGTGCCTCCTTGTACTACATTGAAGGCACATCGAGGGGATTCTCGGTCGCATTGTCTGCCCATTCTAGCGCAAACACCACAGAACATTTTGCGCTTGAACCTACGGAGACAAGATATCGCGCCGAAAGAACTCCATTTGCACGTCCATTTGCACGCGATCAACAGCAAAGCGCAATGTCCCCATTCGTCCACTCGAGTGACACCGGCATGCCAGAAGAGCGCACCGTTTCCAGCGACTCTCTAGCAAGCACGAAAGTCCTGGGTATTCCCGAACTTCTACAAATCATCCTTCACGAAGTCCCTGTCGAACACCTCACAAGACTACGCCCCGTCGCTCGCTTGTGGAACAACAACATATCCGAAATCAACCACATCGAACCCGTCAGCATCGGCCACGGCGACGCAAACTATACATGTCTATGCAAAAACGTCTGCACAGACATTCCTCACTACACGAGTCGCTTCGCCATCCGAGGGAACCCTGTCTTCAGATACACCCACATCTACCGCACCACCACCAAAGACCACAAGGGCGAAGACGTCACCCCGACAACACAGCGCCACTACCGCGGACTCAAGCTCAAGTCATGGGACGATACCGAGAAGTTGGACGAGAGCGCCAACCACTTCATCACAGATCCGCCCATCACGATGGTGGCGCTCGGCAATTCTTGGTTTGGGTACACGCATGTGAAAGCTATGCTGAGGGTGCCGAGTGGTATCCGGGTGAGCGATCTGCGGGATGTGTTCATCAAGATGTTCATGTTCAATGCGGAGGGTTACCATGCTAGGTATGGTGTTGGAGGGCCCAGCGCTTGGTTTGCTTGTACCTCTGAGATTGTCAGGAGCCCCAGTGATACAGGCAACGGTGAGGGCGATTGCAAGGATGAGAACGACTAGAACGATGTTGGAATGGGTTTGGCAATGCTGTTTCTTGAGACTTGAGAAGTACATCCAAGACAGGAACGGCGATTGGGCGCGTGAGCAAGAAGTTGTTTTTCGAGAGAGCAAAGTCGCCCTGATCATCAAAGTTTTGACCTCCTTTCCAACCGCGTACTATCCACCCTCGGGCCCTCATCATCTTGCTCAGCAACCCTCAGATCCGGAAACGAAGCTGGCATGATCCGCCGCGGAGACGTCCCAGGGACACAAGAGTACTTCTCAAAATCTGTCATCTTCTCATGATCGCGCAAGAAGTCTTCATCCAGGAAACACTGTCCAATCACGTCTTCGGGTGGCGATTCGAGGATAGCGAGAATGGCGTCGGAGAAAATTGTCGGCTTGCGCAGATCGCTTTTGTCGGCTCTGTGGGATTCAGTCGCTGCGGATTCAATCGCCTAGACAAAATGTTTAGCGAGATCTTGGTAGCATGGTAGGTAGGAGAGATATGCTTACGGCTGCTGGCCAAATACTTGAAATCGCCATCCCACCCCTCCCTTCTCTCTTCCAATCCATCGAAAGCCCAACCGTCAAAACACTCATCCCGACTTTCCCCATAGCATACGCCGTCTTTCCACGGAAGAACCGGCTATAAATCGGAGGACTAACAACGACAACCCTCCCTTTCCCACTCTCACACAAATGTGGCAGACACGCCTGCACACACCCATAAAGCCCTTCGGGATTGACCTGCTGCATTAACTGGAAGCGTTTCATGGGCGTGTTGGCTATGCTCGACCACCATATCGCGCCGCTGTTGTAGACTAGGACATCGAGACGGCCGTACGTTGCGATTGTGGATGCTACTAGTTTCTGCACGCTGGACAAGTCCCGGACATCGACTGAGATTGCTGTCGCTTTGCCGCCGGCTTGAGTGATTTCGCGGGCTACGGTGTTGATTGTGGAGGATGGGGAGTTGGGGTCGGGTGGGAAGGGGGAGCATTGCGTGGCGTCTGAGGTTGTTTTTGCTGCTACGATGACTGGAGGACATGCTGATCAGCATAGAGTTGTACACTTTGTAGAATGTGGGCATGTCTCACCAGCATATCCGGCTTTCGCGAGATGGATGGCGACTTGTCTTCCGATGCCTCGTGATGATCCGACGACTAGAGCCACTTCTCCTTGATGGTTGACTTTGGCCATGGTTTCTCAATCAGCAGTGTTATTTTGGTCTTCTATGTAAGCCATTCGAACTACGCAAGATCGAGGGCTTTACGTCTGTATATATCAACACAAGTTCAAGCCGAGGCTGGTGAAGTCGGCGTTCTACAGGCTCAGTAATCACAATATCACATCATGGTGTTCGTGCGTAAAAGTTCCAAAGCATTGGCAGCTCAAGTCTGGACGTGCATAGCTATGCCAGACCACGGACCTCCTTTGTCTAGGCCAGAATCAATTGTCATCCCCATGCGGTGAGTGATTGGCGCCCTTGGTCGTTTCGGCGATAGGGATCATGAGTCGGTTGTGCGCGGGGTCGTTCTTCCGCTGCGGCTGCTCTTATAGTGGCATCTTAGAGGCCCTGATCAAGCAGTTTGATTGGCTGTTCAAGGGAACGTTGAATGTGCATTGTGCTACGAGCCAAGGGCGCACAGAGGGAGAACAGCATCAAGAGAATGCTATTCAATCCTTTGTAGTATGGCCGAGTACTGGCCATATCCTCCCACAACATCGCATGTCTTATCATGTTTGCCTTGCCCTACTTTTTTAACGAACACGAGCCGAGCTGAAATGCCCTCCAGAAGATGACGTTTTAGACGGGACCTTTCGGCTCGAGCGACGACGTGAAGACGACAGAAGTGGGGCATCGTGCACTGCTTCCGGCAATTACCACGTATTTAAAGAGCCTCGCAGCTTCTCACGACGACACGATCTTCGCATCCTCGTCTCCAATCAAAACCACATTCCAAACCAGCGTCAGTGAAGACCCCTAACGGCCGAAGAAAAGGTCCGGCTGACACTCAACACAGCTCAATCACAACCGCAAAGATGCCCGCAACTACCACTGGTAAGAAACTCATAAAATAATCGTGCTGCTTGGAACTGTGTTGATCGGGTTGCGTAGTGCTCTACGAGAAGGGAACCAACTTCAACATGGACTACTACCTCAAGACTCACATGCCCCTCGTGCAAGAGAAGTGGGGTTCTTACGGCCTTAAGTCCTGGAAGGTACATCACGCCCATCTCTCTCATTTAACCATTCGCACCAGGTCCATTTGCTGACAAAGTAAGGTCATCCAATTCGGAGATGACTCTCCCTACGCTGTCCAGGCCACCATTGAGTGGGGCAGCTTGGACGATTTCAAGAAGGCCGCAGGCAGCGACTCCACCAAGGACGTCATGGACGATGTGAAGAACTTCTCCAACACCTCCCCCAAGCTCTTCAGCGGTGAGGTCGTTGGCTCCAAGTAGATGTGGATGCTATGAGCTTGTTCTTCAAGAGCCTACCTCTAGCGACATGTAGATGACTCCTACAAGCAATGAACGAAGCCACGGCCTGCCCATGTCTATTCTCAACATTTCTCTCAGATTCGTCCGTTGCTATGTTGCTAAATGTGCACCTTGATGGTCAGGACAGCTTACAGCTTAGCAATATCTTGTGGCATAGGCCCGATGAAGCTGTCGTCTACTTCGCGCCAGACGCTTTCCTTGCTTTCATCGCTCACAAGCAACGGCGCCACCATCCTCCTACAAGTCTGATCAGCAGCTATCTCATATCGTAGCACAGGGGTTTCGCTTACCAGATATTCTGATATTCGGGTCTCTCTTCAATCCTCCGCATAGCCGCTTCGTCGCGATATCTCACGCAAACCAAAACCTCCCTCGCGGCTTTCTTCCTTGTGAACACCGCAAGGGTAAGCACTCCCGAGTCACTCCCTCGACTCCACCCTGCAAACTCGCCCAGCCCTTTGACCACAGCCTCCTTCTCGCCACTCCCAGCGCAAGTCATTTGGTGGACCCTCACAAAAACTCCACCATCGCTAACCGCCTTCTCTTGAGATCTCGCGAGAAAGCCAGCAGCCAAGTACCACGCCACCATTGTTTCTTTCTTGTCGCATAGCTGTTGGTCTGCGACCAGCTTCTCAAAGGGTTGGAAGAATGTCGTGTCATTGAGCTGGTCCTGTAATGCAGCCTTGGACGTGTATATTTCCATGCCGCCCACGACTAGATCATCGTGTGCAGAGCTGGCTGAGGGTAGAGGGGTGAAGTAAGACCAAGCTATGCAGCGAGTTGAAGGTAGTAGGTAAAACCCGCGAGCTCCTTGTCGTAGACTGGCGAGGAGGGTCGATTGTTTGGGCGCGGAAGCTGGGTGCATGGTGATGAAGAGGGCTATGTGGTCGACCATTGTGATGATCTGTATATTGGTATGAGTTCTCTAGAGGCTGAAGTATCCAAGACTTGGTGGTGTCGACTGAGGTGGCGATCGTGGCGCTTGAATGTGGTGGAGATGTCGAGGTTTATTTAGCGTTTCTTTGCTTTCATGTCATCTGTCTCCCGCAGGACGGGAACAATGACAGTTGCCTGGTAACTGCCATATCTTTCGGTGGCACTTGCACACCTGTTGCGATAGTAGTTAACAACTTGAGTCTCTGTAGATCGCAGATCGGACGGAGCGGGGCAATTCGAACCGCCATCCGAGGTGTAGAGATAGCGAGCGAAATGTCACATTGGAAAGACTCGGGCTTTTCATACTCAATACAAACATTCAAGATCGTAGATAATAACATACTTTCATTCAATTTCGTACCATCCGCACCTCATCACATCCTAGATGTAGGACTCATGCTCTGGTGCCTCGAAGCTACTGAAGGGTAGCACTGGTATCCTCCGTGACGATGATTATCCTCAGGTTGCTTCTCACGTAACGAATAGATCGATGGTGGCCTGTTAGCCTCCAAGTCTCTGATCGGGTCTTCGCACTCTGAAGGACTTGTTCCAATCTCCTTGTCTTGTGCGCTGTACGACGGAGACTCGGCCACGAGATTCTCTTCGCTTAGATTCGTGACGTGATCCGGCTTGCCTGCTTTGACACTCGACAAAGGTATGGCCACACTTCCACGGCTGGAGTCAGAGCTTTCGTCGGGTAATCTCTTGCCCTCGCGACGTGAGTTTTGGCGACTGTCACTGCGAGCCGAAGAGAAGACACGAAGCGGGTTGGTGAGGTATGTCCGGAAGAACACGCGGAGTGCTGGTGCACTGGCACAGATGAGCGAGAGCTGTGTCTCAAGCTGAGCCCAAACTAGGACATCGTAACCGTCCCATGTGAGGTCAACACTGTGGCCGACTTTCTCGAGGTAGTACGTTCGCACTGAGCCTGCTGCGACGGCAATGAGGCCGAGAGAGAAGATGATGTTCAGCGCAATCTTCTGACGCCGCGGAGCATCGAATTTGCGAAGTATGATGCAGGGTAGCAGGACCGAGTAGAGATCGCTTGCAATGCTCATGGCTCCAGACATCACGTTGGTGTATTGTGTTTGGATGCAATGGAAATCTTCCTGGTAGTACGGATTGAAGGACTCCCAGTATGCCGCGGTTGGGGAGCACGAGAAAATGAGCATGAAGATGAACAAGAGAGAATACACTGCGGTGATGGCGATCGCAACGAGGATTCCCCACTTCCAGCGCATGTTGTAAGTCCCTTTAGTCAGACGTCGATAGAACAGGAGGATGGAGCATTTTGTGAAGCCGGTTGAAGCAAGATAAGTGACCTCTGCACACCAGCCCATCATGGCTAATGGTACGAATTGAGTCATTGGGACGTCCCAGGTATGAGTTCCAGAACCATATCTCTCGGTGCTTAAAAGGGTGAACACCGTGAACGCTATTGAACCCAACCACCCTGGAAGGAGGAGAGCCTTGGTTGATGTCAGCTTTGTTCAATTAGCAGTCATGGGGAAAGGACATACATCGTCAAGACCAAGTGGTCCGGCCTGCTTCCTCGCTCGCAGGTAAAGTCTCAAGATGACCGCTAGCGAGGATGCTGCTTGGAGTGTACCAGCATATGCCGGCATCCAAGACCGACGGACTGGGTCGATGTAGTTGGGCGTTGGCCATGACAGATAGACACTAGGGTCAGGGCGGTGCAAGTTTCCTGACATGATTGAGGACGGCTCGAGGTAGAACAGATAGCGATGTGACACATCCTGTCTCAATTGCAACGGGCACCACGATGTTATACACAATCATCGAGACACCATGCAAGGGTCTGTCGAGATGACGAAGAGTCCCCCCACGCTGTACCACACTGATGAGTACGAACAGGTAGCAAGACCCATCGCCAAAGTACCAGATCTTAGTTCGATGCAGTGACACCTGCCAAAGATGAAGATGCAGTGGTGCATCCGACACAAAAGCGCCATATCGCCGGTACTGAACTGGCAACCTGCATTTTACCGTCGTCTGAACGCCTGCAAGGACTGGGGTGGTTGCACAAACGCCACTTCCCCGGTGCAGCTAGGAGCGAATAATCCCTGCAGGTTGAAGCATACCGGTCCCGAAGCGGTCGGGCTCCACCATACGCAACACGCCGTGGCAGGACCTGTATTCGGTATTAATCGTCTCGATTATGGATCTGTCAAATCTCTCGTGCTGCAGATCGGGCGTGCGCTGCAGGTCGGGTGTGATGCCACGGCTGCCAGCGTATGATCAGAGGATTTGACAGGTGGTTGGATCTGCTTTTGACAGGCATTGCGGGTCGCTCGCCACGCGAGGAAACGGCTGATTCTTCAGAAGCTGCAGCCATGGCTGAAACAAAGGTCTAGGCATGTTGCGTATTGGTTGCCTGGTGTCTTCTTATGCTTTCTCGCGTGCACTTTGTTATTGGAATCTCATGTTGAGACATGTTCAAGGGTCGAAATCAAGGAGGTGCGCGGCTGAATTCTAGTGGGGAGCCCTGCAAGAACCTTGGTCGTGGGATCCAATACACCAACGCATTCATGCACCCAACGGTGATCCAATTACTACTCTACCACAATTGAGAGAAGTCGCAAGAACCTGATCGTACCTTGGAGTGCAGCCAGCTAGTTGAAGAGGGGCTCAACGGCACATATAGCACTGGTTCGCCTCAGCCCGCCATGCGTTGACCTGCATGCCTGGATCCCGACTCAGGAAAAATCGACGGGTGCATCACATGTTCCCAGCTCCCACTCGATCGGTATCAGGGCGAGATGAATCTGCCGATACGATGCCGCTATTATCTTGCGCGTCCCGATGTATCGAGGCGGTCGCATGAGCAGGAATCTGCATTGAGGGAATACTTTACTGGGTGCTTACTTATCGTCGGACAGCTCCGTTCTCGTAAGACAGCCCTCAAAGTACGCTACTACCCTTTCGTTTGTTTTTATACATGGGTAGACGTTAGTCAACCATGCTATGCTATGTATTGACCGGCCCTGCCATCTCCACTCGACGTACGGAATCCTCTTCCGATGACAGTTGCAAGGTTGCTGAACAAGGGAGGTGTAAATTCAGTCATTCCAGCGTGTAGGCTAATGCTGCTACCAATCCGCCTCATCCCACGCTCTTGGCCCATCTCACGGGGATGGTATCCTGACCTTGTTCGTTCTAGAGCCGTCAAGCCATTAGAATATCAATTTCGACCACTTCAACCACTCGACTCGGGCACCATTGCAGCTATCACTTTCTCTTTTCGGCTTTCAGCGCCGCGAGTTCTTTGCGCAGCGCTTCCATAGCGATGCTATCTGCCTCTCGTTCCCTCATAACGGCCTCGTCGATACTCGCTTGCCAGCAAATGTCTAACATCTCGGAGCCTTTCCCGAACGCCTCCTGCTTCCACTTGGCTGCCTCATTCTTGTAGGCCTCAACCTGCTGCAACAAGATGACCCTCTCGTTCTGCGCGAGTTGCACACGAGCGCCATCTAGTTGGCCCTGACGGTACGCTTCGGAGGTCTCCGACTTGAGTTCGCGCTTCTCGACGTTGAGAGTGATGACCTGCTGCCTGAAACGAGAGCCATCCTCTGTCAATCGCAGGCTCAGGTCACGAACTTGGCGCTCCAGATTATCGTTGCCTTTGCGCATTGCTTCCAGGAGACGATAGTTGCGGTTTGAGTCCTTCTCGAGCTTGTCACGCTCAAGTGTGAGCTTCTTGATTGTGCTCTTGTGCTGGCTGAGCTCGTCTTCCCATGATGGTTTAACAGTGTGGCCGCTGTTTACACCAGGCGCAGGGTCACGGTCGTTGGCTGTCTCGTTGACAGTCTCCTTGCCAGTCGCCTTGCGAGTGTCTTTGCCAGTCTCCTGACCAATCTCCTTTCCAATCCCCTCGGACTCTCCCTCATGACCGCCATGTTCGACACTTGTTATTGGGACATCGCGATGCTGTCCAAGGAGATCCTCGATTTCGGAGTCGCTTACATGATTGGTATGAGATGCCGCCGACGGCGTCTGGTCATCGGCCATTGATGGCGCCACCTTGATCGTGACGAATTATTGGAATCACTGACAGGTGGAGTACGTCGGGTTGTGCGGTAGGCACTTTCGCTGCTGGATGTGAATTCCGGTCCTCAGATATGGTGTGCGAATTTGTATTTTTGCAAGCAAGAAGCGAGGAAAGTGGTTCGCTTTAACTTGTCGCGGCACAAAGCAGAGGCGTTTGCTCATGCGGGCTGTGTTTGATGTTTGCAGAAGACAAGCGCGGGCAAGAAGTGACTTCCTGTCCCTTCTTCCATGGCAGTGAACAGCCTTCGACATTTGTAGATTACACTTAACTACTCAATGTCTAACCATGACTTGTCTTTCTGGGGCGTAGATACACACACCGTGTCACACTACTCCACTGCTTCTCAGTTTTTAACCTTCTAGTTCGTGGCATCCACATCTCCTCCCTCGGATTCTGTTCCATACCATTTCTTCGCTAGACTTTCGCTGGCCTCCCTCTTGCTTTCCAATCGCTTTCAAGCTTCGATGCCCTCATATTTGTCTCTCAGAGATGCAACGGATTCCCTTTGGCGAAGCATTGCGATGGAGGGTACCAAATCTCTCAGCAAAGGAAGGTTATGTTCCACGTGTGCATTGATTTTGTGCATGGATTTTGTCTACATGTCTAGCTAAGCACCTAGTCGCTTTCACAACGAGACTGATACCTCAACCCATGTCCAAACTTGAACAAAGGGTCCTTCGTATCGAAAGGCTGATCCTCCAAGCTAGCTGCCACAGCCTCGTCACTTCTCGGAAGGTCAAATGGCAGCTGTCCCAGAGGCTCCGCGCCATCTTTACCAAATACCACATCTAGGAACGCCTCCGTGCTGCTTCCATATGTCGCGAACAGCGCAGCTGCACCCTCGGCGACTTCTGGCACTGCAGCGGGTCGGTTGAAGTTGATGTCGACTATAGTCGGGACAGCACTGTAGATCTTGACCTGCCTTGCCTTTTCGTCTTCTGTGTATTCGAGACTGCCAGACTGGAGATCAGTGCCTTCTTCGATTGGATCCGACGGCGCAATTGGTGCGTTGAGGCGCAGCAGTGCGTAGTCTGCCTCTTCTGGGCTTTCCACTGTACTGTAGCCACGAGCTTCGATGAAGGTTGCGTTGAAGCCTTCGACATAGAACTTGGCGCTCGAAGGGATGCTGCGCAGAGGCAGTACATCCTCCTTGTTCTTGAGCAGAGTGTACGAGTGCTTCTGTGCCTCCAGACCCACGCGGCGGAAGTAGGAGTTGCCGACAGTTTTCGCAGCCTCCTCAGGCACTACGAAGGGGTTGTCGAAAAGGCCGAGGATGAACTTCTCCCGGAGAAGCTTGCGGACTGATACATCCAGCCTCGCCTCTGACACAACGCCAGTCTTGACCAGTTCGACAACAAGCTCAGGGCGAGCCTCTCCACCCAATTGATCGCAGCCCGCATCGAGGATCCTGGCCACGCGCTCGACCTCACTCAACTGTCCAACTCCCCAAGCCTTGGCGTCCCACGGCTTGCCAGCAACGGTAGTGTCAGTAACGAGACCCCAATCGGTGAGCACGACACCTTCGAATCCGAGTGACTCCCTGAGTAGACCAGTAACGATAGGCTTGTTGTAAGAGAATCCAACCGACTCGTATTCTTCGAGACCAATTGGTCGGCTGTAGTAAGGCATCATCTGCCTGGCGCCAGCTTTGATCGCGGCCTTGAAGGGGATGAGGTGGTAGTCCAGGTTCTTGGTAGGGTATGTCGTGTTCATGCCAATGGCAAAATGGGCATCCTTGCCATTCTGCGCAGGTCCCGCGCCGGGGAAATGCTTCGTGACCGTCGAGACGGAGGTCCTGCCGAAATCCTTTCCTTGGAAGCCCGTGATATAAGCAGTCAACATCTCAGCCGTGAGGTTGGCATCTTCTCCAAAGCCGTTCCTGTTTCGGGGCCAACGAGGCTCTGTCGCCAGATCGACTTGAGGGTGCAGTGCAGCACGGATGCCGACTGCAAGGTATTCTTCGCGGGCGATCTCGGCAAACCGCTGGACCAGATCGGCATCACGGATGGCTGCAAGACCCAAAGTCTCCGGCCACTGCGACAAGCCGCCAGCGCTGAATCCCGTGCGAACGTCTTGCGTGAAAGCATGGCGAGGGTCAGTCGAGATGGTAATGGGTATGCCCAATCTTGTCTCCAGTGCGCGTGATTGGATACGGTTATGCCACTCAGCAGCTTCCACGGGGTCTTCAATTTGACTGGCAAAGTTGAAGTGGGAGAGCAGTTGGGTTCCCACAACGAAGTCTGTACTGTTCATCTCCGGATTCGCCGGAGTTAGAGTTCCATTCGGACCTGAGAAGATGATGAAGTGGAATAGTTGGCCGGCCTTTTCCTCGATTGCCATGCGACTCAGCAAGTCATCGACTCGAGCTTCGGTGCAAAGCGACGGGTCTCGGTACGGCAGATGCGCCGTGGTGTTGTGATACCCTGTTGGTATGGTGCCATTGATATCAAGTCCGAAGACCGCAGGTGCGGCTAAAGCGCTACACAAAGCAGCTTGTCGTAAACGGAGGCAGACCATGGCGAAATGAGAAGAGTATGAGATTCAACCTTGATGATACGAAGCCTGCATTTGACCGGGCACAAACGCAGCCCTTCTTATGTTGCTATCATGCTCAAAGACCAGCCGTAATACATACGGTAGACTCCGCAATGACCCCACAAGATCTTTTCTTCTGCCAGGTCTTCACGTGGCATTGTCGCTAAAGGTCTGCTTGGCAGCGGCTTGGAGAGCGCCGCCATCTCAATCGGCATAAGCGACCGGTATTGTATGTCCCCACAAGAAGCAACCTCGGATACTTACATTCCCCATGGGACATGTCTGTGGAGCCTTTATCGGTTTAAAAAGCCCCGAAAGCAGAACATACACACGGTCGCCGGCTTGATGGGTTACCCGGTTCGGTTCGGTTCGGTTCGTTTTGGTGGTTCGAGTCATGGTTTTTGCGTCTTCGTATTTAACAGGTCGCAACGCACATTGAGTTGTCAATCGTTACAAGGACTTGCCTGTAAGCTAGTCAGGGCCGATTTCTAGGCACAAATTGTTGCTCAATAGTTCCAATAAGTGAACTTCGCCTTCCATTCAAGAAGCAATGAGCACCGGTCTGACATCTCCTATGACTATGGTGAATAGACGCCAACGTGCGTCGAGTAGCTCCAGGCTTTTCGGCTCATATATCTAGGCTGGTGCCCAAGAAGCAAACTGCCGTTGTAAGGATGGAGAATATACCAAGCCACTGAAGTATGTCCCTCGCTGTTCGAGTGGGCCCGGTGGAAACTTCGTTCTATTGGAAGAGACTTTCCTCGGGTGATAAGTATCTCGTCTGCTCTGAATAGTAGCAACAATGTCAAAAGATCCAAGAACTGTCCTCAAAGCCGCAAGCCTGGTCTCGAGAAGAGGCATTGTGTTGGGACGAATGAGCAGCCAACAGCCGGAAATCTTTATCATGGCGAATACTGACCTACATGATTGGGTGTCATGCTCGTGGTTAGAGGTATGTACGCTCGATCTTGTAAGACGAAGCAAGTGATACATCCTTCCAGAAGACGAAGCTCATCATTCTCCAAACTGAAATAAAAGCGAAGAAACGTCAGTGCCATTCGCCCGGCTGCCATAGCGGACCATAGCCGTGGCAAGCCCCACACACGAAGAAACAAGCATTGGCGGAGGTAACGTCCTCCAGATTACGGGCCGGGAGCATATGTTTGTATGCATACCGTAAGAACAATAATACCTTCGTCAAAACACTCCAACAGTGGGTCTAAGTTCCCGCAGTAGACCATGGAGAATCGACACAGTAATCATACCAAAGAGAAGTTCAATTCGATCTCAGCGGACAAGACAGACCATATTGCAAGAAATCGCCGAAGGTCTTGTTAACTCCCTCGGCGAAATGCAGACATACGGCCAACAAATCATCAATTGGAGAATGCTCCGACATCGTCATTGATCATCCTCGGATGAAGATCATCATCAGACTCGATCTCTATCAATATCTTTCCTGCTCGTAGGTGCTATCAATATACCATTATTCTCATCATAATCCTCTATCAAATTGCCGCACTTTGACTGTACACTTGTCTCGACTTGAGAATACCAACACTGTACGAAGGCGTATCTAAGCATATCAACTCGCCAAAAACGAAGTGGCAAAACACTAACATTATCTTCGAGAGAGTCAGAGAGCCATTGAAACCCCTCCAAAAACTTAATCAATCAAACACGCAAACCGCAACAATGGCCTCAGCAAACACAACCAACATCGACCTAAACTGCCTCACCATCGCCGAGCTCGAGCGCATCGCCCACGACAAAATGGACAAGCAAACCCGCGACTACTACAACGAAGGCGCAGACTCCGGCAGCACCCTGCGCGAGAACCTCTCCGCCTACACCAAATACCGCATCCGCCCTCGCGTGCTCCGCGACGTCTCCGCCGTCGACCCCAGCGTCTCCATCTTCGGCCACCAAAACCGCGTGCCGTTCGGCGTAGCGCCCACAGCAATGCAGTGTCTCGCACATTCAGACGGCGAGACCGGCACGGCAAACGCGTGCCGCGATATGAACATCGCCATGGGCCTGTCATCCTTCGCGACCAAGACTCTCGAAGAAGTCGCCGAAGCAAGCCAAGACAACCCAAACGTGTTACAATTATACCTCTTCGAAGACCGCAACCACAGCATCAAACTGATCAACCGCGCGAAAAAAGCAGGTTTCAAAGCCGTCTTCCTCACAGTCGACACGCCGTTCCTAGGCCGCAGGAATCTCGAGCTGCGGAACCAGTTCAAACTCCCGCCGCACTTCAAAGTTGCCAATTTTGCGCAGGATCAGGAGCCAGCGCTGCAGGATGAGGTTTTGGACGGGGAGGAGAAGGCGCCGAAGCGTAAGGCTGGTCCGACGAAGTCTCAAGCTGGGAGGATGGAGAATGGGAAGTGGGTGCAGCCTTCGGGGCCTGTGACGTTCCACTCGCATGCTGCGAACCCGACGCTGAATTGGGAGAAAGATATTGCGTGGTTGAAGGAGGTGTGTAAGCCGGAGATGGAAGTTTGGGTCAAAGGTATCGCGACAGGAGAAGATGCGCTACTGGCGGTGCACCATGGCGTTGATGGTGTTGTGGTCTCGAATCATGGTGGAAGACAACTCAATGGCGCATTGGCGACTCTGGATGCGCTACCTGAGGTCGTTGAGGCTGTGCAGGGCAAGATTCCTGTACATGTTGATGGTGGAGTCCGACATGGAACAGATGTGTTCAAAGCTCTGGCATTGGGTGCCGACTTTGTCTGGGTCGGAAGGCCTGTCCTGTGGGGACTTGCATACAAGGGCGAAGAAGGTGTCAAGCTCATGCTGCGCATTCTGAGCGACGAGTTCAGGCTATGCATGGGTCTTGCGGGCGTTGTCAATGTCAAGGAGATCACGAAAGAGTATCTTGCGAAGATCGACACGAGTGGGTTTGTGTCGAAGTTGTGAGATGCGGCTGCCATTCGCGCAAGTATTCCTGAACAATTGTTGTATGTGCGTATTCATGGTATTCGTAGCTATCGTAGTTCATGCAAAGAATGCTTTCTTCGGTCTTTTTGGTTCGGTGGAACTCTGACCGCTATTCACGCCGCCACGTGGTCGGCCACGCTTCTTGCTGCCACTCGCTGGCATAGGGCTACTCACCCTACTGGGGGGCGACGGCTCGGCCGTCTGAACAATCTCTTTGATAGTCTGCCTCGACAGACACCCATCAATGTGCTCATTAAACGATTTCTCCTCGGCAGCTTGAGGATGGCCACAGATAGGGCAGTTCCACTGCTCCAGAGGTGGCTTCTTTGCTCGTTCTTCTTCCTCTGCTTTCGCACGTTCTTCTTCAAGCAGCAGCCGCCATGCGAAGCCATTGTCATGTTTGCGGGCCTCGAAAGCCTTGCGTTCTTCCTCGTCATCGGGAATCAACCCATCGGCTTCGTCTTGCTCTTGTTGCTGTGACAACTTTTCTAGCTCGTCTATCTCGTCCTGTCGTTCTTGCTGTGCAGCGTTCTCGAACTCCTCATCCGGCCATTTCTGCCAGCCATCTTCGTCCAAAGCGATTTTGGCAGATTTGGTGCCTTCTGGGTTGTCTCCTGACTCGCCCGCTGGCTGGCGTGCACGGCCAAAGAAATCCACTTCGCCCTTCTTTGTGGAAACGAGATGCGTGCATCGCAAACCCATGAGTCTCAACGAGAGTTTTGGGATCTCCTTCTCGATCTTTTGGAACATCTGTAATCCAAAATGGTACAGATCGTCCGCCTTGTTCACGGCTTTGGGCGGCTGGAACTGTCGCGTGTACACCTCGTATGAATGCAACTTGACCTTCAAGACCAGGGTTCGGCCTTTGAATTGAGTCCTCTCTAGGTCCTTTTCTAGCTCTTCTGCGATCCAGCGTAGCTTTTGACGCAGCTCCTGTGGGTCGGACATATCGTGGAATGTGCTCTCCGTACCAACGCTCTTGCGCTCAAATTCTTCTGCCGGTCTGACGTCTGTTCTTCCAAGGCCGAGGTATACGCCCATGAGGAATTCGAAAGCCTTATCACCAAAGAGAGCACGCAGAGATTGTCGATGCGCGTAAATGTCTCCACAGGTCTTGACACCTATAGCATCCAGCTCTCGTTCAAAGACTCTTCCGATACCATTGACCTTTCGAGTCGGCAGGTCACGCATGAAAGCAAGGATACTTGCGCGATCAGAGGGCACTCGGTACTGCCCATTGGGTTTGTTCTTGTTGCTGCAAATCTTGGCAATTTTCGCATTTGCAGCAATGCCCGCGGAGACCGTAATCTTGCTCTCTTCCTTTACTCGTGCTCTCAGCTGGCTAACAGCCTCGTCCGGTGTCAAGTTGTGTTCTTTGCAGTATTCCGTGATATTCAGATACGCCTCGTCAAGACTGGCAGCCTGGTAGCGTGGATCGTACACCTCGAGCACAGCCCTAATTTCTTTGGCCTTGGCGGTATATTTGTCGAAGTTGAGTGGAACGTGAATCAAGCCTGGACAGAGCTGATCGGCAATGAAACCAGCCATACCACTACGGCATCCGAACTTCCGCGCATGGTAGTTGCAGGTGGTCAGCACACCTTTGCCCACAGCAAATGGCACATCCTTCAGCTCCGGCCGATCGAGTTCCTCCACAGCTGCATAAAATGCATCGCAATCCACGTGTACCAGCACCTGGCTGAGGTCGCGACCAAGTTCCAGCTCAGCAATATACTCGTCCGCTCTCTTGAGATCCCTCTGCAGGCCGCCTGTTGCCTCCACCAGCTCGATTTCGCGGTTTTTTGCCAGAATGCGGTTGATCTTGATTGTCAGATTTTTGTCCTTGTTCTCTTCGTTATTGAAGTACCGGCTGCCTTTCGACGCGTTGTAAATGATCTCAGACACCTTCTTCTGGTCGACTCCATCTTGACCAGACTTTGTGAGCGAGGGCCCAAGGAGATGGTATTTCAGGGAGTGGTGCTGGCTGGCATCCGGAAGGTCGGTGGTGGCGTCGTCTCTCGCTGCCTGCGCTTCGGCGGCGAGGTCTTCGTTGTGTCGCGGCATGTCGATATGATAGCCATGCCTCTAACCCTGTAAGCGCATCGACGAGAAGGCGTATCGTGTCCGCAAAGATCCAAGTGCAGTCTCGCTGGTAAGCAGGACACATGACGCACGAGAGTGGAAGTAGAAGTGGTAAACGCGAAAGGATCACGAAAGTCACGAGACTAGTGGATGTCAATTTACTAGCGCTGCATGGACAGCCCTGCATAAAGCAAATGGCTTGTCGACAGTGGACACAGACATCATCGCCGAGCCGCTCGAGAGTCGCCGGGGTTTGATGCTTGTGCTCTAGAACTGGACCATGCACAGACTGGCAAAGGTGAACGCCGACAACATCACCACCAAGTCACTACCACACCACCACCACCAATATATTCTGCACCGTCTCGGCACTCTGCACTCTCTAATTACCTACGCCGCCGACCCTCCCCGTTGCCATGATCACATTTGCCTTCGAGCTGGTTGGCATTTCAAATTAGACTCGCCCAGGGTCTTCTTCACAACCCAAGAACAACAACCAATACCCCTCGCCGTTTGAAACACGCCCCATACACCACCGTTGTCAACTCCTCGCAATACCCGCCGTCGCTCTGCTGCATCCGACCAATCCTCTATGTATTCGCCACGGTAGCCTCACAGGCCAGGAATGTCATCAGACCGCAACGCCCAGGGGCGTCCACCGCCTGGCAAGCCGACTCTGCCTACATTGGCTGCCAGGCGAACTGGAGCACCACTCACACCGCGTGTGGCCGCCAATGCAACTCCTCCAACAACCGCCGGGCGCACGCCGACTATTCGAGCTGCCGCACCGGCTACCACAACGCGTCCACGCCTGCCGCAAGTAAGAGTCGCAGACACCGCCGCCAACAACAACAAAGATGGAGATCGGAATGCAGGACCTACACCGCGCGCATACGTCCGGACAACACGTGCAACAAGCCCGAGCAATGTCTCGGCCTCGTCAGGCGTGTCGCCAAACAACATAAGAGGAAGATCAGTAGTGGCGGCTCCCCATGGTACCAAAGAAAGAACTGGCCATTCCGTTGGCGTGGGCCTCGGTGCTGGAGCTCAAAGCAGACCAAGAGTTGGACAAGCACGGAGTGTAGTGAGTGACGGTGGCTCATTGAGAGGCCCGCCAGCACTGCTGCGATCACCCGGACAAAGCGACTCAGGCCACTCGCAGGTCGATGGCGTCGACAGTCGTTTCTTCCACGCAAGTGATGCTACAAAGCAGGAACCCACGGTCAGAAAACCTGAACCGAAAAAGCCGTCCGTCTTCTTCCATGCGGACGGTTCGCGCGAAGCACAGCTGGCTGCGGCCAGGGCGCCACCAGTGACAACGCCCTTGAAAAGATATTCAAATCCTTGGCCGCACCAAGACAGTGATCCCGAACCGATTACGAGCCCTCCAGCATTGCTTTCTCCAACGCTAAGCACTGTGTCCATGTCTTCATCGCCATTCTTTGCGCCACTTCCACCAATAAATGAACCAAGAGCGCCCTCGCCAAATAAAGAGAACATACATCTGTCTTATAGGAGAGGCGCTTCGCAAATCTTTGGACTTCGACCTTCGCCGATCCCGGCGTCTCGGCCAATTCCTGAGCAACAAAGCCCAAATGAGCCCCGGCGTGTGAGCCTGGAGCTCAAGCCCTACTCGGCATCACATCGCAAATCGACAAGTCTATCGTCGATAGACTCAGGTAGCTCTATACATTCGCGTCGACGGTCGGCAACAACTCTGGACCCCAGTGCGAACGCATCATCGCCACTGTCCAAAGAGGCGGACTTCTCGAATTTGCCCAAGATAGGTAAACAACCTGCTGACATGCCGTCTATTGGAGCCTCACTGGAGCAAAATAACGACGTCGGAACCAGTATTCAGGATGAAGGGCCTCTAAGTCCCTCAAAGAGCGTATCGGAACTGGCTGCCGACGCCCGACGCGAACGAAAAGTACTGGACCTCGAAATCTCCAACAGCTCTCTTCTTGCCATCAACTCCAGCCTCGAGAGGGAGGTCCGAAGGCAAAAAGCCGAGTTAAAGCGATTCAGAAGGCTGTCACGGGCTGGCAAGTTCGGCTTCGCACCATATGAGCGCACGGCAAGGTTGTCAGAAGGATTGTCAGTCTTGGGGGAGGAGAACGAAGAGGACGATGAGTTTGGCTTCAGTCCAACCGGGCTCCCCGACGCTGAAGACGAGTTCAGCGAAGACGACGACGACGAGACTGAGAGTATCACCTCTGGAGGTGAGCCTCTGTCACCAGGCGCGCGCGAAAGCAAGCAAGAAGCACGTCTCGCCAAAGACGAAATAAGGCTCCGGGCCGACATCTCAAAGCACAAGGAGCTCCTCGTCCAAAGCCAGATGATGAACCAAAGCCTGAAGAGATGCATGTACGCCACCGAAGAGATGATCAACGAAGGCAAAAAAGCGCTGCAATACAACGTTCGCGTCAGCGATATCAGGCTTGGAGGACGCATTCTCACAGACCACGACGACGATGACCACGACGACGATCACGACGACTACAGAGACGATCACCGCACCGACTCAGTGCCGGACACTGAGCTCGAAGATGATACTCTGCAAGGCGCCGATATGCAAGCCAGGGGCTTTCTCGACGTGTGGTCCAGTCTAGGTGGCAACAGTTTCGAAGGCAGCGAGGGAGGAGACAGAGATAGTGGCATAGAAGTCGACAAGTTGTCGCATACATCAGCTCCAATGGGCGGATACAGGATAGCGCATGCAGATAATGGGCGGCCGCCGGAGAACGATCATTGGAATCAGCGGCGGTGAATGGCGAATAGATGGAGCGCAGGAGCGCGTAGAAAAGACCTACAGAGTTGCAGAACAACCAGCAAGTCGAGAGCAGGATTCGAGATGAGAGAGATACGATCAACAACGGCCGATACATTCTAAATTTCCAGAGGGCAGAGCGAGGCCAAAGAAGTGCGCGTTAAGAGATACCCTTTGCATCCCTTTTTCTTCTTTCTCTAATTCTTTTGCTTTCGTTTTTTGGGCGGTTAAGTACTTCTCCAGTAGTAGCTTAATGAACATTGCGCATTGTCGTGTGAGAACGGCGGACAAACATCCCACGGCAGCGTGGTTGCAGATATCTTTGTTCTGCATGAAGTCTGCAAATATCCTCATTGCTTCTGATGCTGCTACCGCCAGGAACGGGCACAGGAACGTGGTCGCATGCCATTGAGACATCGCTAAAGGCTTCTCAGCGGTACTTGCACTGCTACTGTCAAGCATGCATCTGCACGTTCATGCTACACCGACGAGACATCCCGCGTATTCCTTTGAGCCTTTGCTCTCAAAGGCGTATCAGAGCATTGTGGACGGCGCAGCAAGCGCGTAAGTTCGTTATAATTACACGCTTGCTCTAAGATACATTGGCTCTGGGGTGCGTTGCGCGACAAGCAAAGTACGGTCACTGAGACCGTGCAAAGAAAAAAGCTATTCCGTCTCTTCATCGACAAATCCACCACTGAGAGTTCTTCTGCCATAAGCAGCCATCTTCGCCAGGGAATTCACCGCGAACCACAACTCCGCTGAGCTTCTCGCTGTACGAGTCGGAACAACCATGCTTCTCGAGCTAAGTGCTCAGATCCATTGCCTCCAGCTGCTCGGCAGGAGCAAGGGGTGCCTGAGCGCTCGTGTGAAGGTGCGGCGGAACGTCCTTGCGAGTGAGCCCCGTGGCCTTGAGGTTTTCCTTGGTCAACTGGTGGTCGAAATCTTGCTATAAAGCGTGAATCATGAGTCAGCAAAGTATTACAACCATCATGTCTGATTGTGTCCGCCACTCTCTTACCCAAGCGGAAATTCCTGCAGGTTTAGCTCCATCGAAAGTCGAGTCGTTGGCCTCGCAAGGCTTGCCTGCAAATTTGAGACTGCTGGTGCAGATCGGATTGTCCTCCAGCGGACGGTTCTTAGAGTCAAAAGTCAGTTACCCTGTCGTCATGAGCATGTGCTTTCGACTTACCTGCTTGCAGACCTTCATGTGCCTGACCTGCTTCTCGATGTCCCGCTCCAGGCCCGCGTCTGGTTCGAGCCCGACCATCTGCCTAAGAGTTTGTGCAGACTTGAGATCGGTGAGCGCTTGTCTGCACATCCCGTGTTTGGCGTCGATGAAAGCCATCATATGTCCAAAGCGTGCTTTCGTCTCGTCCGGTACGCGGCTGCTGTGAAGCATGGAATGGTGAGCTTCCAGCACACGCGCCTCGGCGGACTCATCTGATTCCGAAAGGAGGCTGAGGCCAATCGATGCGATGATCAGATCGATGTTGAACAACGCGAAAGACTCCAGCCAGTCCAAGCACCAGCAGCCGTTTGTCTCACTTTTGCAGTACTTCTGGTTGTACGTGTACGCAATACAATCGGCCCCAAGATGACGGAGGACCATGTCGTTGCCCACCAAGAGGCGAAGGGCATCGTAGAGCGTCATCGCAAGTGTGATTGTGCAGCAGCTCTTGGAGGAGCGGGCCTTGATCATCTGTTCAATGGATCAGCGTTTGTCTCTCGGTTACCAACACCTGCCTTCCTCATGGCTTACCTCGTCCACTGCAGTCTTGAGCTCACGCATAACCTCGACCAGGTCCCAACCGATTGCGTAGCCCCACACGACCTTGGGCATCATTGCCTCTTTGCACTCCGCGGCAAGCCAGGGGTGACTTGGAGCGATGATGTCCACTTTACGATCTCCGGCGACCTTGCGAAGCTTCGTGAGGGTGTTCTCGACGAAGCCTGGAGTTGTTGAACCGTAGGTGTTGTTCTGGAACTTGATCAAGGTAATTGAAGGCTTGCGCTTCTCAGAGAGACGTCGGTAGCTGAAAGCACTGTTACGCGGGACATCGATGATGGTCTGTACGAGAGCTTGTGTCAGCGAGATGATTGCCATTGCTCCGGGGTGGAGCTCTTTTACTTACGAAGGTGGGATCCGGATCCAGGTGGTTGATGATACGACAGACACGGATCAACGCAGGAAGGTCATCGGACAGAAGTAGCTTCCGTTTCTCGGAGACCGGCACTCGACAGTGTTGGCAATCACATTCGGTACCCCCAGGACTCGTGCGTTGGGGTCCCTCGAGCCTCATGTAGAGACTGTGCTCGGAGAAGCCGTCAACGGCAGAGAAGTTCTCAGAAATGATGGGACGGTGTGAAGCTGCAACTGAACACAGACCTCTTGCTCTTTGATCGACAAGACAACGAATGTGTTCTCCCCGTACAGGACTTTTTTTGCTGTTCACCGTGACGGCACGGGTCAGCAGATTGTCGGGAGTGAGGGCCTAGGTCAAGGTCTCGACGCTTACCTTCAGCATGAACTGCTTTGTTGGTGCGAAGGATGTTGACCTCAAAGCTGTAGTAGTCAGCCCAACCTTTGGTGTCCCAGAGTTCGCTGTCGCGCTGTTGCTTCACGTTGCGACCCAGGAGCAGGTAGCGGTAGATGCTGTTGCGGATTTCGCGTGGAAAGACACGCTCAGAAGCACCAGCGGTCTCGATGAAGGCCGTGTTGCGCTGGGTGAGCGGCGAAGCGTTGAGGTGTTGTTTCTGTTTAGCGGTGCCGCCACGTTTGACGTCCTGATCACCAGCCATTTTTGCTGACGGCGTGTGTGACGGGGTGTTGTGAGGTTGATGTTAGGAGTGAGAGGCGGAGTGTGAAGGATGGAGGACGGAAGTGCAGCCAAAAATTTGGCGTCTCATCGTTCTCATCGCACCTTCCTCAAGTGCGCCAGGCAGCAACCGCGCGTGATCCCGTGACCTGGCGACAAATGTGCAGACGAACATTCATGTATCCTGCAGGATACTGCTAAAAATGGCCCGGAGACTCGTTGGCGCAAACGCATTGTCTTTCGCAGCGGTGTTCAATTACACTGGCGGCCGATGAGAGCGCGCAGCTGCTAATGTTGCGGCTCCGGTAGCCTAAAGCTCGACTGAAACGATTGCTGTGAAGCCATGCTAGAATGTAAATTGACCTTTGCTCTCTCAAGTGATGTAATAGTTCCTACTGCAACACTGAGAGAAGGCTAGGTGTCTGCCGTTCAGACTCGCTAAATCCGTACTCATGCTCTCGCTTCATGTATCGTGCTACAGGGGCTGTCAGCAAATCAAAGCACGAAGAGAGCCATTGAGACACGGTGCAGGCAAAGGTCTTTCTTTATCAACATTATTGCTGCATATCATCTCTCCATATCCTCTGCCTGTCTATTTGTAATACTCGTGCACATGATGCTTCGACTTCCAACGCATGAAATAACACGCGAACGGAAACAGTAATGTGTTCACAGCACCCCAAGCAATCAAGACTCCAAAGTCAAGACCAATCCTTGAATGTAAATCGAATAAGACTTGACGGCTTGCCTCCACGACGTAGTGGAGCGGCCAAGCGTAGCCGAAGTGGTAGAGCCCGGGAGCTGCCAAATTTCTTTGTGTTAGCAAAGATGATGTATTTGCCAGATCTTGCGATCAACATACCTAATTCGATATCGTAGAAGGCAGTCGATACGTTTGTGATGACCCAGAAGATCAGCCATAAACCTGTCCAAGGCTGTCCGACAATCATGGCGACGTTCTCGCAGGCAAGGCCTAGTGCGATCATACCTGCAAATTTGTTAGCCACCACAATTGAATCATAATTAAATCAGGGAACCACGCGCCGAAAAAATTTATCATCCAGTAAACAGGGAACGTTCCGTGTCCATAAGCATTAGAGTTCATGTACCCATCAACAGTAGGCGTAACCTGCGTCGGATCGCCCGTGTGCGGCACTTTCGCGCCGAAGTTCATCATAAAAGCCAGCGAGATGAACGAGTAGGCCAACGAGAGCATAAAATACGCCGATATAGTGGCGCACCATCTCCACAGTATAAGTTGGTAGAACTTCAGAATCGGATGGCCTTCGTCGGGCTTGAGGTATTTGAAGTGAATCGGCAGGTAGAACGAGAACGAGAAGAACGACACGATGATCAGGTAGATCAGTCCGATCGATTGGGCCGGGATTCCCACGTATGGGTAGAAGGGTCGCAGGTTGTACATGCTGAAGCCAATGGCTGGGCTCAGCGCCTGAGGGGCCTGGACCAGGTTTTGCTGGAGTGTTTGGTTTGATGTGGCTTGTTGTAGGATTCTGTTTGTCCATTGTTGGCCGACCATGGATGTGGCTTGTGTTATGAGTTGTGAGATGTGAGGAAACAGGTAGCTGGACCAATTCGTGTCATCGCGTGCCTGCTGATAGACCAGCTGACAGGCTCCCATAGGATCGTAGCTGGCGTTGCCATTCTGGACTGCGGAGTACAGCAAGGCGGTTGCGTTCGGGTTGATGATGATCGCTGCCCAGGCATCCCAGTCATACACTGCCTTGCGTACGAGCAGAGGATCATTGTTAAAGTCCGAGGGTGGCATGGGTGTGAATCCAAGGTTCGGCGTTGGGCTTGCCACCATCTGTTGCGCGAGCTGCACAATCATCGGGCCAACAATCGGTTCGAAATCGGCATTGTCGTACGGAGCGACCTGTCCATCGAAGTCCACAACGTATACGCGCAGCCCCTGGATATTGGAGTCAATTGAGAGGAATACGCCCCAGTAGATTGAAAGACAGCCAAGGATAAACGCCATCAGGAAAGCGGTAGTGAAAGTCCACTTCAAGAACGCCTCCTTGCGCACATGATTCAGTCGCCAGTCCCAGAATCCAACCCTATTGTACATGTTAGCTGTATCGTGTCTTTGAATGAATGGCAGACTTACGAGGACGGTCCAGTCTCCTGCTTCTCCTGATCGCCACCATTCTGACCAGCAGAATCATTTCTTTCATTGCCAGTCGACTTTTCGCTCTCCGCCTCATGTCGCCTCTCAGCATCCCCCTCAGCAGCCTCCTCGGGTTTCCTGTCTGCAAGATTCGTCGACATGATGCCCTTGTTGTCGATACGATTATCCAGTTCAAAAATCAGGTAGTGCCCAAAAGAGAGGCTAGAAGACTATACATGAGCAGCGCCATCCGCGGCGCGTCAGTGGTACACGCCCCATCCGTAGAGATGCCGTCAGACCGTTACCAACGCGTGCAATGCGATGCGCGATCATGTCACCGTTTTAGAGCAGATGACGTCGTTGATTTTTGCAAGCGCCGTCACAAACACTGAACATTCCTCTGCATAGCCGAGACCGTTCCGTCAATTTAACGGGGTTTCCAAACATTTCTACTTTGGGAATCAAGGTAGGGTAAATGCATGGTGAAGGTATGGTATTCGTCTGCGTGGACCGACTGGCGCAATCAGCTGTCCTGCCATCGCGGTTAGGAAACCGCTTTGTCACCATTCAGTGCGCATAACTTTGCGTACAGCTTTGTTCGCTTCTTCAATGTAGTTGAATCGTTGGATCTCACTGGCAATGATGGTCATCATATATGCCTAGATCTAATGGCATCAGCATAATAGTTGTTGAGGACTCAATCGGCTTTAAAGATCTCTCAATGGTAGACGTGGCTGGGTGAGAAAGAGGCTATAAGTCTGCGCACGCTACATCTCCCAGATCTCAGCACTGTTATCTGGACAGCCAACACAACAGTCCGGAACAATAGCCCTGTTGCCAACAAGATTCCTGTATTGACAAAGGCTGAAACTCTTCAATCCAAAGATCCAAATACCAACCAACCAACCGCTATCGATGCCCTATCACGCCACACATCATCTCTCTCGCTTCGAAAACAACGCCGAGTGGCAAGGCTGAAGACACGTTGCATGCAATGTCATCGCTTACAACATCAATTCTCTGTACATGAACAGTACAAGATGCCTCAACTCATACCGGTGAAGCACAGTCAGCCACTGAGCTCGCTCGAATGGCACCATCGCCCGGCCACGCCCAAGCTCCTGCACGGATGCGCGGTCAGCACCGGTATGGGCAAGGCGATTGTAGATGATAGGTAGTGAATGGGCAGAGCTACGTGCATGAGCCAGCGCAGCGCTTGTGTTGTGGATTGCGACATCTATGGGGTTTGGTCACTGATATGTAGCTACATTCCAATTGTTTGACTGCTGAATGCCTCATCGCGAAAAGCGCAATGATTGACACGACTACGACCATGGATATCAGCAGCTCCGTGAAGGAGCAGTGTGAAGGCACGACGGTGTCTGAGATATCCTTTGGCTCAGTCGAGGATGTATCGAAATCTCCCGCCACAGAAATCGCTTCTCTCGCCGAGGAGAAGGGCCAGGATGTCGAAGCAGCATGCGCAAACGAACGAGGCGAAAAATTGCGGGCGCACTGGAGCCGGGCTCGACAATTGTTCCGCATTTTGCGTGCTGTCGTGTTCACGGTGTATCGCCAGCTGCTCACGTTAGTCTGTGTCGTCAACCTGGTCGCAATTCTGGTCATCGTGGCCCGCGATTCTCGAAACCCTCTTAAAACAACGGCCACTGCTGCGGTCGCCAACCTGACAGCCGCCGTCCTCATACGACAAGACTACATCAGGAACATCCTCTTCAGAACATGTTGGAGCATTCCACACACTGCGCCACTATGGCTTCGCAGGCGACTTTCCAAGATTTACGAGAACGGCGGAGTGCACACCGGTGGAGCTGTATGTGCCATCGGGTGGCATATTGCTTTCGTGTCCATCTTGACAAGAGATTATGTCAGAGGCCGACACGAAGACATCGCGCTGCTTTCGCTCTGCTATGCCTTGTTGGCCATCCTTGTCGCAGTCGCCGTCCTAGCTCTTCCGCAAATACGTGATCGCTCATAGTCTAGGAGGGTGGTCCTGTGTCCTCATTTTCTGGCCAATTTTGGTTCTGTTCGTACGATCTGAAGCAAGATCTTCCGCGAGTATGACACTGGCTCATGCACTTGCAAATTCAGCGGCGTTCTGGCTTCTGGTCATTGTCAGCATCCATGTCATATATCCGTGGTTATTGCTTCGCAAGGTGCCTGTCATCAAGGTTGAACATCTCTCCGACCGCGCCGTGCGAATCTACTTCTCGCCAAAAGAGTCAATACGACCTCTGCACGGAGTGTCCATCTCCGACGCGCCGCTACGCGAGTGGCACAACTTCGCCGCTATCTCTGATACAGGCGGTGCAGACGGAGGAGCAGCTTCGTGTATCATTTCAAAAGCTGGAGACTGGACAGCAAGAACTGTCAGCCACCCAGCTGATTTCTACTACATGCGTGGCTGCCATATGACGGGCGCACTGCACATGGCGAAAGTCTTCAAACGGGTGTTGATCATGGCCACCGGGAGCGGTGTCGGACCTTGTTTGGCGCTTTTTGGACGCGCGCCTAAGACCAAGATTCGGTTCCTTTGGTTTGCTTCCAGTCCCCAAAGCACTTTCGGCGAGAAGATCGGGCATCGCGTGCTGGAGCAGGATCCTCAGGCTGTGGTCTGGGATACCCGTGTTGGTGGGCAAGAGCGACCCGACGTAGTTGCCATGGCACATGCGATTTACACAGCAAAGGAGGCGGAGGCCTTGTTCCTCATCAGTAACAAGAAGCTGACCAGAAAAGTTATCCGAGAGCTCAAGGTGCTGGGTGTTCCGGCGTATGCTCCAGTCTTCGATTCGTAGACCAGAACCTTCTGCCAATTAAGCCGGGCGGGCCTGAGATGTTGACATGCGATCCAGCGGCACCCTCGCGTGTGGAAAGAGGAAGGTTGAATGATTCGCCATTTGGTCTATCCTTTGTTGGAAGGTGTCAGGCCAGCCTCGGTAGAGTGTTTATATGACGATCTCTCGTAGCCCCACTTGGCCGGCGCCACGCGATATGCAAGCATGTCGCCAAGCCGCAGGATGGTGGCGGGCATAAGCTTATCTTTTCGCCGATGTTATTTGGACATAACGACATGACGAACGAGAACTGATGAGCACCCATTCGCCTTTCTCAACACAGACGTCTTGCCGAGCAGTGCGTCTGTTGCTCAGGCGATATCGACATCGATCTAATTTCTGTGCTCATAAAAGATAGAGTGAAGTCTGCATACCAAACCCTGTCCCAGTGGCGATCACGCGATAACAATCCTGATTGACCTTCCCTATTGGGCCGCAGACCCGGAGACCCTCTTGCGGAGATGCAACGCTACTATGCGGCTAACGAGTGCTTGCAACCACTCAAGCATGCCGTTCGTGCCTGGCGAAGCTTGACTGAGAGCTTTGCGAGCTTCGCTTGCGATCAACAATAAATATTTTGGTGCTCGCCCCGTCGAGTCCCTTGTTTGAATTGTCTTACCCAACATCTTCATCCCATTATCCCTTAGCAACGACATTGTTGAGTTACAATGGCAGTTCGTACCCTCACAATCTCGCTGAGCGCTCTCAGCGCTCTGCTCGGCGCAAACGCTCTGCCTACTGTCGAGTCTGCCAACTACCAGGTCAAGGAAACCCACGCAGTTCCTCGTTCCTGGAAGGCCACCGGTCCCGCCAACAAGAGGGAGTCGATCAACCTCCAGATCGGTTTGAAGCAGCGCAACGAGGGCCTCGTCGAGCGTCACCTCCTTGAGGTCTCCGATCCTGACCACGAGCGCTACGGCCAGCACCTCACTGCCGCCGAGATCGCAGACATCGTCCGTCCCGAGGATGCCAGCGTAAAGCAGGTCCACGAGTGGCTCGCCTCCCACGGCATCGAGGACATCGACTACTCCCCGGCCAAGGACTGGATCTCAATCGTCGTCCCCATCGAGAAGGCAGAGGAGCTTCTCCAGACAAAGTACTTCAAGTACGAGCACCTTAACGGAGACTCCGTTTCACGTGCACCCGAGTGGTCGCTTCCCGTCCACCTGCACGAGCACATCGATGTCGTCCAGCCCACCACATCATTCTTCAAGCCCAGGGCTGCCGTCGAACACAAGGTTTCAGGCCCGATTCTGGACCAGGAGTCTGCTGAGGCTCAAACCTGGTGGGAGCACACCGGCAAGTTCCAGTACGGCGAGCACAGCGGCAAGGGCAACGTCTCCGACCCTAGCTTCTGCAACGTCAGCTTCACCACCCTCGACTGTCTCCGTACCCTGTACGGTACTATCGACTACAAGGCCCAGGCCGCCGACAAGAACAGCATCGGCATCAACAACTACCTCAACGAGACCAGCCGTCGCGATGACGCCTACCAGTTCTTGAAGCAGTTCCGCCCCGAAGCTGCTCAAGCCGCCTACGATTTCGAGTTCGAGATCATCGACAACGGTTCCAACTACCAGGGTCCTAACCTCACCAAGGTCAGGGAAGAGGGTACTGACGTCGAGGGCAACCTCGATGCCCAGCTTGTCCTCGGTGTCGGTTACCCTACCCCCATGAAGGCCTACAACACTGGTGGCTCGCCTCCTTTCAAGCCCAGTCTTAGCACTCCCACCGACACCAACGAGCCCTACCTGGCTTTCCTCAACCACGTCCTTGCCCAGGACAACCTGCCCTACGTCTTCAGCAGCTCTTACGGTGACGACGAGCAGACCATCCCCGAGGCCTACGCCAGACGTGTCTGCTCTGGCTTCGCTCAGCTCGGTGCCCGCGGTATCTCCTACTTCGTCTCCTCTGGTGACGCTGGTGTCGGCGCCGACGGAACCTGCAAGAGCAACGACGGCAAGAACACCACCGAGTTCCTCCCCAACTTCCCTACCAGCTGCCCTTGGGTCACCTCCGTCGGCGGCACTGCCAACTTCAACCCCGAGACTGCCGTCGAGCGCTTCGCTTCTGGCGCCGGCTTCAGCAACTACTTCACTGCGCCCGACTACCAGCAGAAGACCGTCAACAAGTACGTCAAGAGCCTTCACGGCAAGCACGATGGCCTCTACAACAAGACCGGTCGCGCCTACCCCGATGTTTCCGCTCAGAGCAACCGCGACGTTATCGTCTGGGCCGGCGCCGTCAGGACTGTCGGTGGCACTTCCGCCTCGAGCCCCAACTTCGCCGCCATCATTGCTCTCGTCAACGACGCTCTCCTCGCCAAGGGCAAGAAGCCTCTCGGTTTCCTCAACCCCTGGCTCTACAGCAAGGCCCACAAGACCTTCACCGACGTCACCATCGGTTCATCTTACGGTTGCGAGACCGATGGCTTCCCCGCCCAGAAGGGTTGGGATGCTGTCACTGGTTGGGGTACTCCTGTAAGTTTTCCTCACAGTATTACAATGTTACAATCTGGCATTGAGCTAACGTGTTTTGCAGAACTTTCCCAAGCTGGTCGACGCTGCGTTCAAGAAGGACAAGAAGGACAACAAGGACGCTCAGGACGATGACGAGTAATGCATGAACATGATGTGACGAGATGCTTGGAAGTAATGCGAGCCAATAATAATTCAACGCTCATACTGACACTAATGTCAATCTTCCTGTCGTGCACTCTTTCCACAAGCGCTCTTCGTACTGCTATCCTCGCACAACTTCTTTGAGAAATAGTGCAATTACCATCGAAACGTCTTCGTACACCAAGCCAAAGTATCATCACAACAACGAAATGAATACAGCTCCCTTTTGTGCTGACCTTCACCGGCTACCCTCATTGCACCCGAAGAACTCGCGACACACTGGTGCTTCGTTGCACTCAAGCCATCATTCCCATGCTTCATTTCCCCATTAATTGCTGGGCAGCTCCAATCTAATCACTCAGTCCAGCTCTGCTCTCTCTTACTCTTCCTCTCCCGCGTCTCAAGCTCTTCACTACCGCCTATGTGACATTCGAATCTTTGACACATGTTGAAATGCATCTCGCCATGGCAGGCTTTGCATGGAGAACCACGTCTTTGGTGGTACGATGTTGGAAGCTCATGGCTGTCGCTGTGCGGTGTGGGGAGTTCGATCCGAGGCATCGTGTCGCGCATGGAAAGAAGCAGGTTTCACTCGCTACATCTGTGGGTGGGCGCGGAGGTAAGGTTTCGTGCGAAGTCGATATGGTATAGTATAGTAAATTGTCTGACTCATGCTCAGGTGAAGATGTAAAGAGCAGCGTACGCCAGCACCATGACTGGTATCAAGGGCAGCATCTTCACAGGTGGACAGATTTGCTGGTAGTTGGAGTGCTTGTTGTCGCAGAAAAGTGGGTCCAGTATACAACGACGATCGAGTGATTTAGATTTTTGGTATTGCGAGTTGTAAGGTCGATCCCCCGAAAAAAGGCGAAACAGAGAATCTCAGAAGACTTATATCACCACGAGAACCGAGACATGCATGCATGCCCCACCTGACCGCCTTCTTATACCTACTTACAGTAGTATGCATGCATGCAGCAAAGCCGCATACCTCGTACGATCACAAGATTACACCAGAGACTGCAAGCAAGCATCATCCGCACAAGCGCGGCACGCAGCGGAATCGTGTCATTGTGCATGACCACGAAAGTCTCGAAGTCCAGGATACATCAAACAGTAACACGGTTAAGGTTGCCTCGGCAAGGCCGGTACCACAAACAGCGAGAATGTCTACATCTGAATATAGTCGGATTGTTGAAGTCTCCGTGGAAGATGCGGAAGGTCTGCTCGGGTTCTCGGGTTCTTGATGTCTTGGAAGTGAGGGGCGTACTTTACGAACATGGGTGGCTGTGCGGGAGGTAAGGTACGCGAGGGATTGGTACAGATGGTGTCATGCACGTATATGCACGTACACGCGAGCTTCGTTTTCGTGAGAATCAAACACTCGGCAGAGGGCGCGCGTACAAAGGGTACAGGACGTGAAGCTTTGGTGTAGCAGACGCCGGAACAATCGGAAATTGTAACAATGGTGGTATACGAGATGTTCCGAATAGCATCATCTCGTATTCATCGTTGGCGTTGTAGCGATGCAATCGAACGTGTGAGAACGCAGCTTTGGTCACCGCCGAGATAAAGCTTCACGACGCGGGAGTTCGGCTCTCGGGAAGGAAGGCACGCACATGTTTGTGAATGGGGATTCTAGCAGCTTGAAAGAAGTTTAACCCTAGCAACAAACGATCATCGTTCATGTGTCTTTCGACTTCGCCTCGAGATCTGACACGTCGTTCGAATTACCTCTACTGTAACCCCATTGCTCGCGATATGTATCGGTGATAGTCCATTTGTTCGTTGCATACTCGCCTGAAGGCAACGATCCAGCTCGTCCAGCAGGCCTATCGATTATCGATAACGCTAGCGTCGAATTCCGCTGATTCGGCCTGTTTTCGCCCGTTTTAAGCGGCAAAAGATCGAAGAAAATCAGGGCAAAGACCCACCCCTGCGTGCAAGTTAGTTATTCCATGCTACCACCATCCCGCCATCAATAACACCCTTGCCGGGGTAGCTCAATTGGTAGAGCGTGTGGCTCTTATGACAGCAAAGAGATCAACCTCAAGGTCGTGGGTTCGAGCCCCACCTTCGGCTATTCCTATATCAAAGCTCATCTGAGCAGCTGTTCTTTTTGTCTTTCTATACCAGATACTCGATACCAAACATTTTTGCTCCACCGACCGCGAGCAGCTGGCTGCTCGTTGTTTCTTGCATTTTGTCTACAATAATCGCAGTAGCTACTAGCTATTGATTGGCTATATGCAAAGCCAAAACGTGTCGCTTATTTAGAGTCGCTCCCGACTCGCTCGTCTTGGATCGAGAGACTCTCTCGTTGGCATTACCATCGGATGTATACAGTGTGTCTGATGTCACTAGCTTTTTGATGGCTGAGATACTTGATTGACTGTTCTTGATCAAGATCGATTAGTAAGATTGCTATGTCGGACGTAACGCGTGTGATGGAATATCTAGCCAGTATGCGACTTTGGCTTGATCCGGTGCATAGTAGGGTGGGTCTCGTTGACTAAACATCAGAGATATGCATCGCTTTGACCTGTTGTTTACCCAGATATATGCTCTTTATGTTTCGGGCTTATTCTATCGCCATGTTGTGTTTGTATCGACAAAGGCAATCTCTGAGTGTGGGTCTATTGATTGAGCTTTGCTGGATTCCTGATACTAACAGCGAAATTCTCAACCGAGGCAGGCGAGGAGCCAAAAAGCGTAGCACTGATATTCGCCAGCCCTTCATGTTGTCTGTTTCATCTTTTGGATATCTGAAAGATGTATTTGCGACAGTTTACATGTAGATCGATACATGTAACGTACATGTATTTCGACCCTGGTATTGACGGGATAGGGTTGGGGTTGGGGTGAAGTCGAATATGACCTCCAAGCACGTACGTACACATGTGAAGAATGAAGCCGAGCTGAAAAGAGCCATCAGTGTTAGAATTCTGCATACTTAGAGAACACGCGTCAGCAGATGCCACTCACGAAAGTATTCAAAAAAGGCAATCGCCTGCAAAACAGCAAAAAGATGAAATAGACGATGCTGGTGAGCCAGCACCGGAAGACTTGTTGATATTGAAGAACTGTCATATCATGAGATGCTCCTCAACAGGGAATCGAACCCTGGTCTCCCGCGACTTGTCGGTGTTAATGACAAGCGGAAATCATAGCCACTAGACCATTGGGGATGTGGTGTACTGTTGTACACCAATGGGTGGAATATTTGCTGGCTATGCTGTTTATGGAAGCTGTTCGGCATCTCGTGCACTGGAACACCGCAAAGCATCTCCGTGCCTTTCGCGCTGTCCTCTGTATTTCATTCCCTCATGTGTACAAACTACGTTCAACGCCTCCTTGTTGCAGTCGCGGGAGGCGTCTCGAAGGCATCATCGTCACTGATCTCGTCGTCGTCCGGTTCCTGCAGTCTTCTAGTAGAAGCGGTAGCCCTGGCTCCGGCCGCGCGCGAAGGGCGACTGCTGGCAACTGGTGTCTGACTGTTGAAGCTGAGTTGGGTCTGGCGAGATGGAGCAGCCTTTCTCGTTGCAGTCGTCTTGCTTGAGGCTGAAGCGGCGGTTGTCCTTTTCGCGGGTGCGCGCTTTGGTGGGACCGATTCCTGTGTCATGAACAGGCCTCCTTCCTCGTCGTTATCGTCGTCCAGGTTGATGACTTCGTTTGCATCTTCTTCATTTTCTTCGTCGGAAGGCGTGGCGGCTTTCTTCTTGCCGCGACCTTTGGCAGGAGCTTTGGTGGCCGGCTTCTTCGCCGCGGCAGCGGTCTTGCGCGTCGTACCAGCCGCAGCCGTACGGCCACCCCGGCCTCGAGCCCGTGAACCTCTGCCTCTGGCTGCAGTCGTGCGAGATGGTGCAACGCTCTCAGCATCGTCGTCGTCATCGTCGACGTCCATCGCATCTTGGTCCTGGTCATCGCGAATGACCGAGTCCGGATCATCTTCCCAGTGGCCGTCGAAATCAGAGTCCCATCCGTCCGGTTTAGGCCTACGATTGATACGCTTTCTAGCCATACGATCGCCCTTCTCGAACTTCTGCTCCCACTTATTCTTCAGCTCCTCCATCATCTCCGCAATGGCGTTCTCATCTTCCATATCGCCATCGTTGTTAACCAGATGGTCGACTTGGTCACCCATGGTGGTCATGATGAACTCTTCCATAGCGTGCTTGTCGTCTTTTTGTACGAACTGTTGCACCGCGTCGCCGAAGGCGCTCTGGGGAAGAATGGTGAGATTTTGTGCTGTGAGGAACTCCTTGACCAGTTCGTCGATCTTGATGGCGTCCATGTTGAGTTGCGCCATGGAGTCGGCATCGGGTACCTCGATTGCCTCTTTGGGCTTGCGGATGCCAGCGGTCTTTTTGCGATGATATTGGATGATGTCGTTGGTGTTGGCGACTCTGTCGGCGTATCTTGCTGAGAATCGCTGCGGGTTGTCGATGATGTAGCTCCCACCCTCGGGCGCTGTGTACTCGACTCGCAGTCGGATGAGAGGCAACGGTGGGACCAACTCCTCGTCGGGCTCGTCATCGTTTTCCTGCTGTAATTCAAGCCACTCGGCGTCCGCTTGCTCGATGAGCTCGTCAACATGCTTCATACAGAAGCGGTCTACTGCGGCTTTGTTGTCGCCACCCTCGAGACCTATTTTACGCATCTGCCGATCTTCCTGAAGCACGACTTCCCTCATCACGAACGGGCGAACTGACTTCAGTCTAATGGGTTCGTGTGTGAACTCTTTTCCAGTGATGCTCAAGATGGTGATGTGCTTGGGTACCGTCTCAGGCTGGCAAAGAGATGTGGCGACAGAAGATCCAGGCTGTATGACTTTGAAGCCGCGCTCGGTGCTCGTTTCGGGTTCGATCTTACACTCGTGTTCGTGACCCCAGACGATGAGGTCAAGGAACTCGGGCAAGAAACTCTCGGGAAGATAGCCTGATTCGGTGTATGCGTGATGGTTTTGGTGCACACTTGCGAGGTTGAACCATTCGTCCTTGTGCAAGTTGGGCTGGAAGAATCTGACGTTTCCGTCACGGAATGTGCGGAAGAGGCGCTCGTCTCGGACGTTGCTCATGCCGTAGAGAGCGAGCTTTGTGGAACCTTTTTGGAGCAAAACAGGCTTGACTTGGATGTTGTCGGATTCCGGCGTTCGGCCGTAGTAGTTGAGGAGACCAGACATCTGCAAAATGTCGAGAGCAGCCAGATGTCCTTCACCGGACGGGTCGTCATGATTGCCGTGAATTGAAAACACTGGAATGGCGACGTTAATGTTTTCGTCTTCGTAGTTGACATGATTGAAAGCGCTATTGCTGTCAGTGAAATGCATCAGACGAAGTTGATGTCCAATTATTGCTCACCCGGCGAACTGCTCGCTTGCGTCGCTGAGCATCTCGATCTCACACGGCTTGTCACCATAGCAGTTCTGCCTCAGACTGCGCATGACCTGGTACATCGACTTGCGAGACGGTTTGTTCTCGTGGAACAAATCGCCGGCCAGAAGAACCATGTCGACCTCGCGTTCCTTGGCTAAGCACATGATCTCGTCGAAAGCCTTCCAACTGTCGTCGCCCCTGATAGGGTCGCGCTCGTTGTAGCCGACATGATTGTCCGTAGAGACCAGGACACGAATTGTGTCAGGCGCTGTTTGATATTAGCTAAATGCACTCATACATGTGTGGCGATCGAACACTTACAATGCGCGGACGGCATGATGGTTTGCGAATCCTGTGTATGATGGATCGGCAAAATTGATGTCGTGGTTACAGCATCGCAGGAAGAGTCGCGAGTCTTATGTAGGCGGTGCACCACTTCCTGTAGAGGTTCGTGGTCTTGTAGCCAGTGAAGGCGCAGTGATTGATTCGCTCCACCAAGCCCAAGCTTCTGGCGACTCCAGGCAGGCGCGAACACGCGCGGTCACGTGCGCTTCACAGAACTCCCGAAGGAGATCCCGCCCCGCAGTCTTACATCTGGACCACCACTACAGCGAACGACGAACGGCCTGTGAGAGGTGCATATCGAGAGATTGAGAAGCAATGAGACCCTCAGGCGCACTGTTTTCGCGCTCCGTCTGGAAAGGTACAACCGACAAAATGTGCTCCATTACTGATCGATCACTGACAATATTTGAACAGGCCCTCACATTGTCCCGTATGTCCTTTAAAGATATCACGCCTCTCTCCAGAACCACCTCCTAACGATACAACTCCAGTTTGCCCATAGTCAGGCCAAAGGCTGGTGAGCGTGTGCCTCCGGTCAAGACTCAAGCGCGAGCCGCAACGATTCTTCCCAACTTTGTCGGCCTGATTTTCCAAGTACACAATGGCAAGAACTACACCGATGTGCGGATAACGGAAGACATGGTGGGACACAAGCTCGGAGAATTCTCAGCGTATGTACGGTCCTGTCAAAGAAGGAGGAAGGGTCGGTCTGACACTCAGCAGCACAAGGAAACGCTTCATGTACAAGCAGACGAAGAACAAGTAGAGGGCGAGAATGGACAGCATAGAAATGGCGCAAGTGCATCTTTGGACGATTATACCACCGGAGAGAACAGTGTAAAATATTTGTATACTACGGCGCTTAGGATTGAGGAACCTACAGCGGTTAAGAGGGTACAGGAACCACAGAAACCAGACATCTCTTCGCAACATGCTTTGTACACGCTGTAGGCTTGCAATCTCGATTGTTCTCATTTGGTGTCTGCCACAAGCTGAGTATGAGCTGACTTCGCAGAAGATGGAGGGTCCGGTCAGCTGCTGTCAAGGTATGGCGAGCTTCAGCCGGTTTCTGCACGAGGGTATCAGTGGAATGTTGGACTTTTTGCCCTCGCGACGGCCGTGTATTGAATATACTCGGTCTGATTTCTTCAGACCTCGGGTTGGGACCGCTCTTTCCAGCCATACAGCGCATGGTGGGTGACTCCCAGATCATAAAATCACATGCGAAGCTCTTTCGCATTGCTGGTAGAAATGCACCTGACCATTAGCAGGAACCATCACAACAATGCGCAGTGGTGTTGCCTTTGCAAGGCTCAGCCTCTGCCGTCTTCGTCCCATCTCATCGAGTCTCTCCATCATACCGTACCATCAAACACCACACTCTCGTTCAAACACTCGCTTCGTTTCCCATCGCAACCTCGACCATTCCCAACTCTTGCTAATTGTCTGTTCGCCACTCGTTACAAAAAGCGTTTTCGCTGCCGCTCGTTACTCCTCCGTGTCGCCCTGGTACGTTCCAATCCTCCCATGTTCATCCAGTGCCCATTGACTGACAACGCATGCACCAGCCCGTTCGTTTCCCTTCAGTGCACCCGTGCCTCCACGTATCACACCCCATCGCAATCACCTTCCACTTGTGTTCTCCGACGTTGTCTGCTCCGCCATGACGACGGCAGACAGGACCACGAGGCGGGTCTATCCAGCCGAACAGCTGCACAAACTCCGTGGATCCTTCTCGGCACCCAAGCTTCGCGAAGCAATTGAGGAGCACGATGGTGAAGATGCAGAACTTGTCAAAGGTACCTTGCTGTCTCGTCTTCCTCCATCTCCGCACCCTTCCCTCTCCCTCCCTCCCTCCCGTCCTCGACTCACTGCATCTCTGCCTCAGGTGGAGCCGTTAGTCAGCAATGTGCTTGGCACCGCGCGATTCACCCTTCCAACTCACTTCACTGAAGCACCTCCACCTGCACTCAAACCAGCATACCATACTGCCACTGCCATTCATTCCCCCGTTCTGCACCATGTCGGCGCTTCCTCGAGAACCGAGCTTCACTCTCCATAAAGAGTGGGTTCTGAAGATTATCGAGACGCCGTCGCCGTCGCCGAAGCGCAAACACGCGCGCGAGCATTCGTTAACAGATGAATCACCAGTCCACGTCCTTCGCGAGTCCAAATCCTTCGCAGCACGTTCTTTTCGTTCCCGCAGGCACGCAAACAGCGTGAACTTCGCGTCAAACAAGTTCAACGATGAGAACATTGCCCTTTTTGGGGATGCTAACCAAGGTCCGCCGCCGCCAGTGATTGCAAGCTCCAAGCTTCAAGTCCTCGGAGAGATTGCGAATAACGGACAAGCAGCAAAATCAGGTCCCTGGCGACTCCGCACATCACCCACGCCGTCCATCCGCAAGTCGAAAATTGAAGCTCTGGTAGAACGCCACGGTTCTCCCCAGCATGTACGGGTCACTGCAGGCGGTCGCATCGTGCCCAGTGAGCAGTCCCCTCTTTGTCACCCGCGCTTCGGCTACAGCGCCATCAAAAGCAACGGCACCCTCATCAAGGTTGCTCCGAACCACGTCGGCAAGACACAGCAATGGATCAGCACCACCAAGGATGGCTACGTTGCACAAGACGAAAGCGGACGCCTTTGCCAGATTGTCAACGGCATGATTCTGCCTCTCAACGAGGAGAATGGCGCTGTACGTCTGTACGTGCCAGCGCCCAACCTTAACATCACTCAGCGCGGTCCTTCTGCTGGCACACCTCTCGCCTTCCAGGACAGCGTGTCCCATGGACTCCACCCAGACGGCTCATGTGGTGCACTCCCCACTGCTACGCAGCCGACTGCTGCCGCCCAGAAGAATGCTCTGGAGCTCGAGTACTCCAAGCTCGAGAAAGAACTCAAGGATCTTGACAAGACAGAGGTCCTACACGGTAGCACAATGGCGCAGACTGCAAAGGATGCGCTCTTCACGAAGCGACGCGAATTGGTCACTGGTCTGGACCGCGTACGCAAGTCTCTGAAGTCTTTGAAAGAGCTCTCCCAGAGCTCGCAGGTCCCGACGTCTCCAAAGGCAATGCGTGATCGCCACTCCATGTTGCCGCAGGGAGACCGCCTGCCGCCGTTCCTGCAGCGCAGTCGTCAGGCCAACGGTGTGGGCGCTCCATCAGTGCAATCTCCGTGGCAGACTGTCGGACATCCCGCCTTTGGTCAGCTTCCGCCACTTCAAACTGGTGCATCATTCACTTTGCCAAACGCGATGGCATCGAGCGCGCCGTTTCCTGCTCTGCCGTACCAAATGCCTTCGCCTGGGGCTTTCATGCCACCTCCGCCTTTCGATGGCACAATGGGAGCGCCTTTCTCTGCCTATCCACCACCGGTGGCGCTGTCTGCCGCAGTGCCGGAGCCTCAACCTGTTGCAAGTGATAACGCTCACACCGAACACCACATTCCTCAGCAAGACGGTTCCAGCTCTGCTTCGGACGTCAAGGTCGCTTCGCCTCGCCAATCGCATGCTCTACCGATCAGAGACCCGGAGACGAAACAAATTACCAACATGAAATCGATCTTGAACCCGATGAGTCCTGTCTACAAGCCGAGCGGTGGTATGCGTCAGTCGAGCGCCCGTCCTCGTGGAGCTAAGGGTCACGAACCGTTTGACAGAAGAGGTCCCACACCTCTCGGCTTTTTGCCCACTTCCAAACCAGTAGCGAGAGGCTCATCCAGCGCCGACAATGACGAATCAGCTAGCCGAGGAAAGAAGAAGGTGGTCGTCGACAGTTCCAGTGTGTCCAGCGTCAGGACGGCTGACTTCTTCCCTCGTAACACATGCGACTACTCGATGCGCAAACACGAGTATCCGATCCCGGCCGGCGATTCGGAAGACAAGGAAACTGTCGAGCTCGAGAATTATCACAGCATCAACACCGGGTCACAGTCACCAATCACCCCGAAGCGCGATCTTCACAACTCGAATTGGAATCCAGATATCCCAGATGGTGCGTTCGTGCAGTACACATCTCCACAGGCAGAGAGCTACGCTGCTCCAACAGCGCCTCCTGGAACTCCAATCAGCGGTCCTCATGGCGATCAACAAAGACAACCAACTGTGAAAGTTGGAGGCGTGGCTTGGGACGAGCAGTTGCAATATCTCAACATTGCGCAGATGCCCGATCGCGTTGCGCACAATCTGAGCCCGAAGCACAAGCGCAATTATCGCTTCATCGAGGAGCACCCAAGCCGTTATGGAAGCGAGGACCTTTCATCCCCTGGACCGGAACACCAATGCCGCGAGGACTTGTGTACCACAGCAAGCCTGTACGATGCCGACAATTTGCCCGACAAGTCTCGTGATTGGATTGAAGGCCATCAAGCTGGTATGCACCGCAAGCCAGTTGGATTTGACCGCATGGGCGATTTTGTCGACGGCTACTGTGCAGGGTTGCTCAAGTCGCAACCCGTCACTACTGTCTCCACGGGAATCTCCGATGGGAGCCCAGCAAAGCCAGCTTCACGCCGTCCCACCCCCGGTCCCACCCAGTCTGTTCTACCTCAAAGCGATCGAGTTACTAGTGGTGTTGTCACTGCAAGACCTCCAATGGAGCTCAGCCTAAAGAGCCTGGACTCTCTCAAGCAAGCTGTATTCGCTCCGCAGAACGAAAACGCTCTCATGACACCCGCTGCAGACAGCTCCAATACAGACAAGCCTACCTACCACCTCAGTGCCTGGCAGAAGTGCCATGAAAAGAACGGCGATCTCGCTATGCACAAAACGACTTTCCCCCAGCGTGCCTCTTCTCTTGCTGAGCCCCAGCATCTTCAGGCGCAGCCGGCCAGTGGTCGCTGCGAACCGGGTCAGGACTCAATCGCACAGAAAGGCGCGTCGTTCACGCAAGTTGTTGAACATCAACAGGTTCCCAGAGCTCCGAATTTGACCCCCAGCCAACCTCGTGTAGTCAGTGGCCATGCACACCCAAATGAGCGCGTGAACAGCATCACCAGCATCGACTCGACCATCCACCGTCCTTGGCCCGGAACTGGCCCTCGTGTGATCACTCCATTCGATTGGAAGACGTCGAGTTCGGTGGCACATGCCGCCAACCTTGCTACTGGATACTTCGCACAGTCTCAATATGACGGTACGGCCATGGATCTTGATGACGAAAGTGACACCATGCTGACAAGCGGCATCTCAGGCGCGCCTACAACTGACCCGAACCATGCTTCGGCCAGTGGCTGGCAGCACAAGCATCGCAACGCCTCGCTCGATGGCATGTCCGGTCCTACCAGCCCCGGCAGCCCGGTCACTACGTCTCCAAACCTGTCGCCGAACACCTCTCCAAGACTGCTTCCCACCCGGAGCAAAAAGGGTACCGACAGCCCTGGCAAGAAAGTCTCGCCTACCAAGAGCCCTTCGCCAGCCAAAGCCAAGTTTGAGCACATTGCCAGCAAGGTCGGCATCAGCGTGTCTTCAGAGAAGAAGGACAATCAAGATGCTTCGCCTACGGACAAGAAGAGGTGGAAGGACATCTGGCACGGATCGTCGAAAAAGACTGGCAGCAAGAACGAGGGCCAAAGTGGACCCGCATCTCCGGCACGTTGATCTGGATGTTTGTCCAGCAGCAGCACAGCAAGTACACCTTTGCCGGCATTTACTGTCAACCTCTTGAGCGCTTTCACGTCACCTTGTCAGGAAACTTCTCAGAGCAACTTTGGCTACACGGCACAATTCTCACATCAGCTTCAGCGCATCTCTTCCAGCGCATATGGCCCTTGGCACACATACCCGCACTGGATCCTCGATACAACAATCGCCATGTTCACGCATCAGTCCTCATGGTAGCGCGAGTATTCTCCTCGTATCATTCTCGGCAGATTGAGCATCCATATCGTTAATGATGCCGTCTCATGCAGTTGATATGACACGGTATCATTTTCGAGCATCCATCGGCAGACAGCCGAGCATTTTCTTTGTTTGCACGAATGTTGGCTTTTGAAGCGTTCTAATGGTTAATGTTAATACGACAGTTTGTGGCTCGCAGATTGATAGTTTAGTTTGGATCAAATGCAAATTATGTTTTGGAAAACCTCCATTGCTTCCATGCCTCATGCCTCTTGATGACTATTTATCACCGTGAAGAACCCGGCCGGACTTTGGTCTTCAAGCGCGAGTCTTCTTCGGCACTTGAAGATCGGCTTCACTAGATTTCTCGCACGGCCCCAAAAGGGGGCGGCTGAAGATGGTTGGTTGTGAACTTGTGGGGAAGGATTGAAACCTTAGCGATCAAATCAAATCCTATCTCTCCCTGTCCTGGGCGAGCTGCATGCCTCCGTGTTTCACTACTACCTATACACTTCACTACTATTACTGCCCTGCCCTGGATATCGCTTGGAGGAAGGAACCGCTGGAGACGTCTGTGAAGAAGAAGTGCACGTGCGCTCTGGTCTTGCACGTGGTATTTGTCGACATCTACGGTCTAAGTCTACAGGTTACCAGCTGTCCGGACAACGAAGCCGAGCTCGAAAGGAACACGTACCCGAGGCTGCCAGGAGCCAGCAGCACGTCGCTTGAAGGCCTCGTGAGCCCTAGGTGCCGCAGTGACCACAGGTGACTGTGAAGCGGCGTACCGAACACTCGGTATTCGATATCAGCACGCTGATATCCTAAGGCACTCCGCCAGCTAAGGCATCGGTCGGCTCTATCTAATTGCGCTGCGCCACATATCAGGACAGCACCAAAGCGTGCAACTCGTGGAGTCCCGAGCACAATGTCATTATATTCGCGCTCGTCCTCGCGCCCAAGCGCACACGCCTCCTTCCAGAGCGTGTCCAGCAGCAATTCTACAGGTTACACAAGCCTGTCCCCCCCGCTAACGGATACGGATGGCCGCAGGAGCCCTTCATCGGGCGGCAACACCAGCGTTTCCACGCAAATCGCTCTTCGTAACATGCGCAGACTCGAGGCTCGCCGCAACATGGAGGAGACTCACTACCTGACCCAGAAGGCTCGCAACTGCAAGCTCAACCCGCCCGTGGACCTGCGGGCGCTGGACTATGTCTCCACGTACGACGACAACCTGGTGTGTCCGATTTGCCGCTGCCCTTTGGTGGACCCGGTGCTGCTGATGGACTGCGACCACTGCTTCTGTCGTGAGTGCATCCGTCAGACGTGGCCTCATTCGCCACTGGGCCCCAAGGGAGACTGTCCGACATGTCGGATGCCGGCGAAGCTTGGCCCTCGTGCTTCAACAACGAAGATTCTCGTCAATATTCTGGAAGATCTGGTGGTCAAGTGTCCGAAAAGCGAGAATGGCTGCAAATCTCAGGTCAAGCGTGGCGAGGTGCAGGATCATATCGCCATCTACTGTGGTTACTCTATGGTTGAATGTAAAGACTCGAATTGCGGCCAGTCGATCCAAAGGAAAGATTACGAGCAAGGATGCTTGCATTACACCGTCAGCTGCGAAAGCTGCAACCAGGAAATGCCCAAGGCTGAACTCGAGAGTCACTGGCAGGTGCAGTGCCCGGATCGACAGATTAACTGCGACTTATGCAGTGCACTCATACACCACAGGGACAGAGACCAACACCGCAGAGATGCCTGCCCTGCTGTGAGTGTACCGTGTCCTGGTGCGACATTGGGATGTGTGAACAAGAGCAAACGAGCACATCTCGAAATTCATACCAGAGGATGCGCGCTTGCAAAACTTGGGCCTGTGTTGGAGGCGCAGAAACAAAGAATGGATGAGCAGGAGTCTGCGCAGAAGACCATCAACCGGAAGCTCGAGATTCTGGAGACTGGATTCAACGCAATGCAGGACATCATCTCGGCCAACCAGTCCAATCCACCAGATAACGCCAGCACAGAGACTTTGATCTTACCGTCACGGCACCAGAGATCGGACACCACAAGTACCAGAATTGCATCCGCAGATGATTACGACTTCCCAATACCGCCATCTAACCGAGGCTCAGCGATGGAGGCAACACCAACAGTAAGCACAGTGAGGTCCGCTAGCACAAGCAGAGCAGAACCACCTAGAAGAGCAGCGCCTGCAGCACCCGGCCCACGGCCATCAGATTTGCCACCCTCAGTTACTCAAGATTTCGATCTCGCATCGCCATTCGCCCAAAACAACGCAGACGGCCCGTATACTTCGCCTCTCCACCATCTTCTATCGATGCACGAGAATTTGCGCGAAGAAATGGCTCGCATCTCCACCGCAATGCAAGAACTCGATGGTCGTCATTCCATGCAGATCTTGAACGAGAACCTCCGCAACCGCGAGGAAATCGCTTACCTGGGCGGCCAAGTCGCTGGTATGAACCGACAAGTCCACTGGCTTACTTCAACCCAACTGCAGCGCCAGCAAGGAGGCAATAACCCTCGAGCACCCTCTACAAGTAGTGTCGGTCGCCCAGAACGTGGCGACGCCGCTGACTCGAGCTCAGGCACCGCTGGTGCAAGTTCCGGCGTTCAAGTCGCCGTGAATGCCATGAGCACAGCAGCTACCGCGCTAAGGGGAGCCGCGAGAGTGGTCAACGTCGGGCCACAAAGTCCAACATCTCCTAATATGAGAAGAGGGATGAGCGAGGAAGGGCGCACGAAGCTTTGATTGTGTCGCCGTTTGGAAAGCCACTTTGGGAGGGACGGAAGAGTTTTGACGATATGTGTATGTATATGGAAGTATAATATTGACGCACGGGTATGATTTAACACAGCTTTGCTTCGTTTGGTTGTAACTTGTAGGTGCACTCGGACTGGTCTGACCGTTGTTTTGGAGTTTGTGTTTGCCACGTAATGGCTACTCCTTTTGAGCATTGCCAAGGGCTTGTGGTGGTAACGGACCAGCTTGTTGGTTGTGCGATGCTGCTGTGGTGCTTCCGGCATCGTTAAGGATGTGCAGGGCCTCGGGGGCTAAGTACATGCATGCAGTTCCCGAACAACGCACTTCGGTGTACAGCAGAGAAAACATATCACTACCTGCATTGACTCTCCGCCACAAAAGCAAACATCTATGGAGACGCAACCAGGGACAGCCTTGCTCATGCAACCGTCCGGAATGCCAGCCGAAACCTCAGCAGCGTTGGATCTACAAGTCAGAAATGGTCTAGACTCTTACTCCATCTTTAGACCTTTGGGTCTCAATTATCAGAGCTTCGAGTGCGACTGCCACGCGGCTGAATCCATTGACTGAGACTGCGAGGTCTATTCTTTGGGTTGCGGTCTGGGCAATGTCTGACAGAGAGATAGAACCGATCAACCCTGGGTAGGCAAAGTTCTCGCGGTAGATGTCCACGGCTATCTCGAAAAGGCAATGCATGTAAGCGACGACTCGAGTCCTTCCCTATACATACATATTCCCTGAACCGATATTACATCCTGCACCACGCCACGACCTATCGATTTGTTATCTAGACGGCTTGTGCCTTGTGCCTGGTGACTGCCGTTGGCTAGGGCTGCAGTAGCGCCGGCTCGCTGATGGCCGAACCCGGCTTGGCCTGGTCGTGGCTTTAGGGCTAAACTTCACATGTGCAAGAAAGGAGTTGCTGAATTCCGCCGATGTCATCACATGTTCCTAGGAGCCTGCAGAACCGAAATGGCGTGAAGCGAGCAAGGCTGAGAACTGATAACGAAACGCCACTGGATCCTTTGTTGGTGTTTGCATTGGAAGCAATCATGTTTGTATTTCTCTTACTGGTGGTCCAGCCACGCAATGAATTCAGAGTAACATGCCATGGCTGTTTCCGCGGAGAGATAAATGCCCTATCTCTCAAACCTCAGAGCGTCTCGTGTCGCCGATCGCGCTCGCTTTGCAATAGTAGACTTGGATCCTGATTTTAAAATCGAGGATTGTGGTGCTGGCTTTGGAGACTTTTTGTAGCTCAAATTAAAATATACAACAATTGTCGAGATCGATGTATGTTGTGACAAAAAAGGAAAAGGATCTAAAAAGTCGTGAATGTATCCATGCCATACGTATTACAACGGATTGTGCTTTTCGAATGTTTGCGTCTTGCTTGTTGCAAACCGCGTCCGGTGCCTTTTTCTTTCATCAGAGCAGCAGCATGCCGACGAAAGAGGTAACGCCCAAAAGGCCCATGCCGATGGTCAATCTGACACCGGCGCTCTCGCCGTCCTTTCCGCTCTTCTTGCTGGGAGCCTTGCACTTGCCGGTGTTGTCCAGCTTGTCGGCGCCGTCAGTGATCTCGGCGGAGTACGTGGCCATCGAGGCGACGTTGAGGGTGGTGGTTTCGACGGATTCGGTGGAAGTGGCCACGGCAGACCAGCTGGTGGAGTCGGTGCAGGTGGCGGAGCTCTCGGCGATGTCGCAGGTCATGTCCATTTCGAAGTCGAGGCCTGAGGTGGCGGTGCTACCGTGGAAGTGAACTTGGCTGGGGCCGACGGTCATGGTCATTGCCTGTTGGATGTGGGTTAGTATACATGTTCATAAGTGGTTTGTCGCATTGTAGGGAAATCTTACTGGAGCGTCAGTACCGCAGAGTTCAGTGAAGGCGTTGCCCGATCCGGATATGCATTGCAGAGCGAGGACAGTCGTGCCGGGGCAGGCGTCTACAACGGAACCAGCGTAGGTGAAAGCGCCTGCTGAAGGGCCAGGTTCAATCCATGTGACCTGGGTGGATTGCGCGGTGGCAAAGCTAAGAAGGAGCGAAAAGGAAAGAGTAACGAGTGAAAGCATCGTGGCCTGCGATATGAGAAGCAAGGCCGACTGGATGCGGTTGTGAATAGAAGCGAAACGCTGCGTGTATAGGCTTGCAAAGCAAAAGCAACAAAAGGGACTGGAACTGGACTGCGATCTAGGACCTACAGAAACGTTTTCTGGAGAGAGGCAGCAGCAGCACCAAACTACTGCGAATGGCCGCCGTTGAGAAATAGAGGGCTCTCCCCCATCTCGTTGCCCCCAAGAGTGGGCCGTGACTCGCTAGATGAACTGAGCCACCAAGGCGGCAGAGTCGGGCGACTGGGATTATTGGCGCCAATGCTGGTGGATTTTGTGACATTTCGAGCGCGGGCCTCTGACTTCTGTGGGACCCATCTCCCGATCAGCCACGCCGTCAGCAGAGCACGCGAGATTGAACCCACCTAGCAGTGTTGTTAGCTCATCGGTTTCTGCCAACCGACGATTCTAGCCAAAAGGCGTCACTGCAGAGATGTCGTGGGAGGCTCGGTGGCTTTGCTGCCACGGAATCTGTCGCATCAGCGACGATACACCGACACATGAAACCGGGGCCGGCCGGAGGCATGTCTGAAAATGAGCTCGGCGCGGCAGAGAGAGTGGAATAGCCTGTTATCATCACTGATCCTTCACGGCCTAACCCCCTGTCGCCGAACAAATGGCCAGTAATACAAAGTGCTCGCATGTCGCCTTGCTTGTGGTTTGGAGGTGAAGTCAGATCTCACAAAACGCTTTGAACTCTGGGGCTCGTATTCAGACGCCATTAGCGACGCCATCCACGATCGACGTCGACCGAAGTTCCGGTAAGGCTGGAAGACGCTTTCTTCCACAAAATTCAAAGTTTCTTCACCGTGTCTCACCCTACGCCGCGGACTCCAGTCCGTGGGCACGGCTCGGAAGGTCGAAGAATATCTTTGACGCGACGCGACGCCTTTGCTGGGGGCGCCACACTTTAATAATATGTTAATACACAATCGTCATCAGTCTTGTCTAGGATGATATCAAGCCGAAACACGACCTCAGTCCTCGTGGTCCATCTGGAGCACATCCCACAATAGCGATATACCCAACTGGACTACACGAAATTCTCGTGTATTGGTCCCCAGGACACATGTCTGAGATCAGGACACGATGCGATAAACATGGAAAATTATTTGAGAAGACGACATGTCAACTTCAGACTACTATATCCACTATTTACAGGCATGGACTGGTTCTCGAACGTTTTCTTCGTTGCAAAATATCTCTGCTTAGGCAGAGTACTAAGAGTGATGTTGTGCTAGCTTCTGGCTGTTCACCAAGGTATATCTACACAACGACAAAGGACGACTAAATTGCTTCAACGTCAACAATTTCAAACCTTGGGATGGCTGAATGTTTCAACATCATCAGATTAAAAACAAACGGCATGAATACATACGACCATAGGTCAGTGAAAACTGGGCATCCCGTCCGCTCTGCCATACATAAGCACTGAACCGGGCGACTAGTACTAGAGTGGGTGACCATCTGGGAATCCCGCCTGTTGTATGTTTTTGCTATATGTCGCAACACACACGGATGTCAGTCAAGTTTTGCTATCTGTACGTGACTGTAGCTTTTAGACTTTGAAAGGAGCTTGAGCTTCTATTGTATCACTGTCGGTACGTAACAGCGCCCGTACCACAGGTACAGCGACTCTAAACCACGTGGATGATCTATACTAGCGGCCCGGGCGTATGTTCTTTCTTGTGAATGACATCGGACCACTTATATGATCTTGTATCGATAGTCTCGATGCTAGAATATATACTCATCGATATAACTCGACTTACCATATACAGATTGTGTGTTTGTACCGTCGAATGGCATTGCTCCAACAGAATTACAAGTAAATACGAATTCATAGAACTTTGTGTAAACGTTCGATATCGCAGGTAGAGTCTTATCTAGCATTGAGATCAATGATGTCTTACGATAACCAAACTCGATCCAAGCCATGGTCGTTGTTGATCGTGCAAGAAGTGCTGACTTGGTCGACAAAGTAACCCCAATCCCCTAACCCTTGTTGTACAGCGTATTCCAACTCACATGCGACGTGTACACCGCTGCGTGGTTGTTTGCCTCTTGGATGAAGAGGTTGTGGAGACTAAAAAATTGCTCAGACAAACCAGTCTAGCCTCAATCGTGTGTGCGGATCGAAGACGCATTTGTCTGATGTTCTGCTCGTTGGATCTCAAACAGCACATACATACATGTATGTACATGTGAATCGATTGACCGATAGGTGGAACTTATAGATTCGCGTACAAAAAAAAAAGCAGTAAAGGGCAGCGTATCTTCTCATGCATCGCCGTTGCAGTCGCCGCCTATGCACGTGAAAGGCACATCTTTCGTGCCCTCATCCCTGCGGCAAAAGTTCAACTTTGACGTCTGGAAACAACCAGAATGATGAAAGCTTGAGAAACTCTCCTTTGACCGCCCCACAAACAATTACCACGGCCAACAAAAGATATTCACTCTACATCCATCGAAACGGCAAACAAAATAAAAATACTTAATTGGACAAAAAAACTCAACCAAGCCACCCTCCAGCAAAACCACAATCTCACACACAACATGACCGCCGACGCCCCCCCAGACTCCCACATCGACACCGCCACCGCCCTCGCATACTGGTCCTCAACCGAACCCACCGTCAACGGCGTCCTCGGCGGCTTCCCCCAAGTCTCACGCATCGACTTGCAAGGAAGCAGCAACTTCTTCGCCAAACTGCGTCGGGCATCCAAAACCCACCCAGCGACCGCCGGCAAACTCGCGCGAGCCGCAGACTGTGGCGCCGGGATCGGGCGCATCACCACTGGCTTCCTCGCCAACGTCGCCGAAGTGGTAGACGTGGTCGAGCCTGTAAAGGAATTCACCGATGTGCTCAAAGCAGGCGAAGCAGGCGTGGGTGAGATTCTGAACGTCGGCCTCGAAGCATGGCAGCCAGCGCAAACATACGATTTGATCTGGAACCAATGGTGCGTGGGCCAGTTGCCCGACGCGCAGCTCATCGCGTATCTGCAGCGAGCGACGGCCGCGCTGAGCTCGGGCGGCTGGATTGTGGTCAAGGAGAATCTGAGCAATGATCACCGCGGCGAGGATGTGTACGATGAGACTGACAGCAGTGTGACAAGGACCGACGAGAAGTTCAGGCAGATTTTCAAGGATGCGAAGTTGAAGATTGTGGCGACGGAGCTGCAGAGGGGGATGCCGAAGGGTTTGTACGAGGTGAGGTCGTACGCGCTGCAGCCTATGTAGCTAGTCTAGCTTTATGTACGACGTATCACGACATGAAAGTTGGAGTTCAGAAATCCATGTGAATGTGTCGTTAATGTGTGCGAGATGTTGCTAACATTCAATGCTGTCGTTCTATGTATGCGTCCTGATCTTCTCTTGGATATCATCTAACAAAATTATTGAAAAAAGGAAACAGAGACCTTGAGTCAGGTCTCAATGAATCGAATGGACTAATCCACCTGCGCCGTAATCTTGCCATCCTTCAGCGTCAAGATACCAGTATACAAAGCGCGACCTTTACCGTAGTTCCTATTCCTCAAGTCAGCAATTGACTCGTGACCTCCAAAGGAAAACAGGGTGTACATACGCATGCCAAACTGCATGATCGCCATTGACGGCAACATCCAATCCACCGGGAGCCTGGAAGCCAAGCGGTCCACCAGTCTTGAAAAGCGTACCAGAGCGAATATACGGGCCCGTGATTTGGTCTGCAATCGCATAGGCCACGGCATATTTGGGCGTCGTGTAGCACTGGGGCGAGTAGAAGAGAACGTACTTGCCGCTCATGTAATTGAGCGCAGGCGCTTCGACGTACGGACCGTCAGCTGACCTGTCGTCGTTATTGAAAATCTTCAAAGGAGTTCCGACCTTGGTGAAGCCGTTGGTCACATCGACTTGCTGAATGAGGATCGGAGTCTCGACGACGGGTTCGACGGTGTTGCCGCACTCGCCGCCGTGACCGATGGCGTTGCCGTCGACTTTGTAGACGATGTAGCGTCTGTTCTTCTTCATGTCGTAGAAGCCGCTGATGTCGATGGCGCCGCCCTGCTTCACGGGGCAGATCCAGGGCTGGGCTGCGTTGTCGACGAAGGGCCCTTCGATGTTGTTGCTTGTTGCGTAGCCGAGACAGTGGATTGCGCCGTTACTCTGCAGCGCTGCGCTGTAGTAGAGAATGTACTCCCCACCCGGCAGCGCGACGACATCTGGTGCCCAGACCCTGGGGTGCTTTTTATTTATCCAAGGTGCGAGTTTTGGCATTGCGTCTTTTTGGCCACGGAATTCCCAGTTCTTCCAATCCCGCGTGTATGCCATGGGAACGTAGACCTTCTTGCCATCGACCGTCACCTCAGTGGCGTATGCTCTCCAGCCATCATCTGCTCGGATAACTGCAGGGTCTGGAAAATTTCGGCCACCAAGGCGTGGTGAGGCGGCGGCGTTGGAGAGACCGAAGAGTGCTGTGGTCGCAGCAAGAGCTGCGGTCAGTATTGTGCTGATCATTGGGGTGTATCTGCTGTTACGTGAGCGATAAGCTGTTGCAGGTGTAGCGATATTGGGGGCTCTCGGGTAGCGCAGGCGAGCGCAATGGTTCTTTAGGTCGGAAACGGTATCGTGTAGACAATGTCGGTGTTGCCAGTGAACGGGGACAACGATCGAGCAAGCAGCTTTATACTCATTGTTCCTCGACGCTGTCAGTACATGCCCAGCCTTGAGAAATTCTTGACACGTGAGCCAAGTACAAAGGATATCGCTCATAAGTCCTTTATGAAGAAAATTAGTGGTGCGAAAACTTCCTTATTGTTGAGTCAGGGCGGACTCGGAAGAACAAAGGCTGCGATGGCTACACCTCATCTTCGATAGGAGTGTGAGTGCTGAGAATGGGACTTTGCGTGCGAGTGTGGAACGGGGTATATCCTCGCCTTAATAGCATGATTATTTGAAGCTGTATGTACAGGTCGCTCGTGTCTGCTATGTGGTAGCTGACGTGGTTGTAGTGGTCATGACTTGCCAAGCACTACCGCATTCCTCGAAGCCGCAATTGGAAATCATGTCGGCTGTACCTCCTCGAGGGCGCCGTGCCAAGATCTCTTTGGCTCTGTGAACTGATGCCAAAATGTAGTAGCTATGGCGGCGCTGTGCTATACAGATCTCCATATGACCAGAAAGCCAGATTTTATTCGCTAGCTTTTCGAAGCGCTAGTGCCTGTGTTTTGCTGCAGGGCGTGGCACCACATCGCCGATTACGCGCATGCACTCGTGTTTTTCGTGGCGCCAGAGATACGAAACGATCGTGACGGTAGGCGCCCGGGCACGAAAGTCGAATGGTACAGCAATATGCGTGACTGCGAAGGAATCCCAAGGAGTTCCCCTCTCACAAATGATGCCGAGCCCGTGAGTAGAATCCTCTAGCACGGTAACACGAAGAGTTTTGCGAGCAAATGCGATATCAAATGATGCTCATAGGATCCCAAGTTGGCGATGTGCGATTTCAGTGCCACGGGCGATCACGGGATTCATCGTCCTCTAGATCAGGGAGAACACTGTCCGGATCCAAGCCCATAGACTCGCCGGTTCTTCGCACAACCTCCTTGAGTGCTTTACAAGCTGGTGAATCGCCGAAGTTGTCGAAGAAGCTCTCTCCAAAGTCGCAGCTCATGCCAATCCTGGGATCCAAAGGAACAGCACCAAGGAATTTGATGTCTGTGTCTTTTGCTAGCTGACGACCGCCACCAGTCGTAGCCCTGAAGATCTCTGACTGATGTGTGCAGTTCGGGCAGACAAAACCAGACATGTTCTCGACGAGACCCAGAATCCGGATGCCGGCCTTGCGGCAGAAGTCGATCTCTTTCCGCACGTCCAAAAGGGCGACTTCCTGAGGTGTTGTAACAAGAACGGCACCGTCAATACCAGACTCCTTGAGGAAGCTAGTCACAGACAAATGCTCGTCCGATGTACCAGGGGGTGTGTCCACCACAAGGTAGTCCATCTCGCCCCATTCCACATCTTTCAAGAACTGCTTGATCAAGCCGTTCTTCTTGGGTCCACGCCAGATGACAGCATCATCGCGATTGGGCAACATGAATTGTACACTCATCACGCCGAGGTTGTCGCTCACCCATACGGGCTCCCATCCAGTGTTCGTGACATGTATTGTCTCCTCCTCCACTCCCATCATCTTCGGGATGCTAGGTCCGCAAATGTCGGTATCCATAATTCCCACCATGTTGTCTGCATTACTAGCAAAGGCATGCGCTAGCATAGTTGTGAATGTGCTCTTCCCCACTCCGCCCTTTCCACTCAGAACGAGAATCTTGTGCTTGACGCCAGCCAGACGCTGCGTGATGACTGGGATGTCGGGATCCGGTCCTTTCGGCGCCGAGGCGCATATAGCCTGGTTGGGACATCCTGCGCAAGCATCGCCTTTGCCTGCGCTCTGTGACTCGGGACCAGGGCAGTGTTCGGGTTCTGGAGCGACAAGTGCAGGCGCTTTCTTTAGGTGTGAGTCGAGGGCGTCGTCCACTGGCTGGATCGGTTCTTCCAGTGAGGGTGCCATGTTTGCAGTGTTTTTGTTAAGTCGCACCGCCTCAGTACGCAACAATGTGTCTAGGGGTAAGAGGAATATGAACCTCAGTCACCAAGAAACATCTTTGTCGCTTAGCAATCGTCCAGCGATAACGGCGGGGTTTGCGCGCGCCCGCCACCGATGAAGTCAGCCGAATCATGACTCGCCTGGATGGATGGGTGGGTGGATATTTGAATTGTAACATCTTCAAGACCTCTCACACAACCAACTACCTTAGTATTGTTGTGTATGCGACTCAATATACGCAGATGTGCTGTTCGTCTTGGTTGATGGCACAAGATGCTCGCACGAGCTGTTTCCAGGCGTTTTGTACGCGCTGGCCGGACTGACCATCCTCACCATCTGCAGCATATTCGCCTCAGATCATACCTCGCTCCACCCTTCCTTCTCGATGACTATACACCTAGATACCAACTCCTCACTTCTGTGCAAGAATCGAAAAAGCGCTCAGCAGCGTATGCACACCTCCGCAACTGCAACCTTTGCCCACGCCTGTGTGGCGTCAACCGATTCGAGAAGACGGGAGCATGCCTTATTGGCACCGACGTGGTAGTCAATACTGTCGCACCTCATTTTGGCGAGGAGCCTTGCCTACAAGGACACAACGGTAGCGGCAGTGTGTTCTTCAGCGGCTGCAATCTTCGTTGTGTCTTCTGCCAGAACCACGACATTGCCCATCAGAAGAACGGGTTCAACATTTCGCCTGAGGGGCTTGCGGAATGGTACATCAGGCTGCAAGACGTTGGCAATGTGCACAACATCAACTTGGTGACACCAGAGCACGTTGTGCCCCAGGTGGTGTTGTCAATTCTGCACGCAAAGCAGCTCGGTCTGAGGCTGCCGATAGTCTACAACACTTCATCATTCGACTCCCTGGCTAGTGTCGAATTGCTTGACGGACTTGTTGATATTTATCTGCCTGACTTCAAAGTCTGGAACGCAGACACGTCTAAGCGGTTGCTCAAGGTGGAGAATTATGCCGACGTTGCAATGGAGTCTATCAAGGCGATGCACGGCCAAGTCGGAGACCTCTGCTTTACCAGTGATGGCATTGCGAAGAAAGGTGTACTGCTGAGACACCTGGTCATGCCTGGATACGAGGAAGAAGGTAAACACATCGTCCGCTGGCTTGCTGAAAACGTAAGCAAGGATTTGTACATTCATGTTATGGAGCAATATCACCCACGCGCGCACGTTGGCAAAGAAAAACGTGGTAGAGCATCAGCTCTTGCAGCCGAAAAGGACACGATTGACGGTCAGTCACCTATCTCACAAGCGAAGAAGCAGCTCCGCTATGCAGAAATCAATCGTGCCGTCAGTCTTGACGAGGTTGAAAGCGTGCGACGAGCGGCCGAACAGGTAGGCATCTGTATCACACCTTCCCACCATGTGGGCGATGAACAAGACTGACACTATCAGGCTGGTCTCTGGCGATTTGCCGAAGCTGCCGGGCACGGTGGATTCAACATATGATGCCAATCTTGAAACAGATGGCTGCTGGGAGTCAACGTGCTGCATGGTCACAACACGTGCGGCGACATGGGTGTCACGAGACCTTCATGTTCCGTCTCGCACTCGGCACATGTCATCGGATGCTCCCAAATACGGCGGCGCTTTGTTGCTCGCAAGTCCACATGGTTCGGAAACTTTCTTTGTTCGATGTCGCTGCCGGGAACTGTGACGATAAGCCAGTTTCATTTGCTCGAGCTGCGTGTACCGGTCGGCCACTGCTAACTCCTACATGCATGAGTTGACGATTTAGGGACTGACTAATATAACTCCTCATGTGGTAAGATAAGGCTGTAGGTAAAGCATACTGCTTCAGATCACACTCTATACCGAAGCCGCGGTGTTGGTAAACTTTCCTTTGTCCGCTTGCAGTCGCCCGATAATCTCGGCAAACAGGGCCATCAAAGAACTTCATTGAAGCTACCAGCTTGAGATTATCAACCTGCCGAGATAGCTGTACCTTGTCTCACTAGATTGAACCTCAAACCAAGCGCAAGAGGCGGCTCCTCAAAACTAAGCCCGCAATCACGAATCCTGCTGGACTCCATCATCAAGCTTACCTCAACAATATCACACCCACCCTGCTGAGCGCCAGAGCCGGTCTCTTGCGCTAAGATCTCCATCAACATCGTGTACGAGCGTCGTAACAATATCTTGCACGATGGCTTTCTTCCCAGTCCAGCCAAAAATTCTATCACTGCTTCACTATCAACACCGCCTCTACACCTCAGAACTGGCAGCGTCGTACCGCACGCTGAGCAAATTGTGCAAGAAGCTCGAGAGGACCGAAAGAGGTCTATCTGACTGGAAAGACCGAGGTCTCAAGCGCAAAGACAAGAAAAAGCTGGAATGGAGTCGCGCATCGACAAAGACAGTGGTCAGGGACGCAGAGGCGAATCAGGCGCTTCTGCACGACTACCTTCGCCAGTGCAGCGATCTTATCGCTTCGTATAGTCCGCATTTCTTTCAGAGCGCGCAAATGCCGTGGGGTGCTTCGCCTTTGTCGCCGACTGCTGATACTTTCGCGCCTGGAGGCGAAGTGCCGCCTACACCTTGGACTGCGGGACCCTTTGAAGAGAGAACGGCTTGGAGCCTTGAAGAGCCCCAGTACTGGGATCTGTCGATGCTCAGGGAACGACGACCACTTTCGACTGGGACCCCAGATTCTGGCTTTGACGAAAGCGCGGGCGTCAACGATACGAGCAGTTCCACCACCATCGAAACAGGCTCGTTTCGGATCGCGGCGCCGAGTAACAGGTCGTCGGTCTCAGACAAAGACGAGCTTCCCGAACTGGCGCCTTCGTCTCCTGCCAAGCCTGGCGCTGAAGCGCCCATGAGCCCGCATCGACGTCGGTACTCTGAGAATGCGATAGCGACGATCGAGAGCCGTCTGACCAACATGAAGGCGTCACGGGTTGAGTCTGTGCCGCCGTCGAACCGAACCTCGTCCAAAACAAGAGTCAGCAAGGAGTGACTTAGACTTATGTACGTGCGAAGAAAGGGCGGGTAATGTGTTCTGTTTCTGGATCTAGTTCGTTCAGGTAAGCTCTCGGGTTACCTTATTCAATGCATCACATGTATATGATATTGCTCCTCCCAAGTCTTCTCGTCACCATGTCACATCTTTCTTCCCATGGGACTTCCTCGCTTGTGAGCAGTCGCTCTTTTGGTTGGACAGGGCAACGCTGAAGACGATCAAACTTCACATTTGCTACCTGTCCTGTAAGGAGCAAAGCCCGTTTGCAGCAACGTGATACCAGCGACCCGGCTCCACTTCTTCATCAGAATAGGGTTGCAGCTGGGCTGCTGCAAACCGCTGTCGTGGCGCAGTGTCACAACGTGGACTCTTGCCGATCGTAGATGCAAGCCGTACGCCACAAAAGCCAGCCCCAGCTTCGCTCCCGTCCACCTGCAGGCGGTGCCAGTCTTTGCTTGTAACATATCGTGCACGGCAGCGACGGGGTAAGAAGTGGCCCGCGGGAACACACATTGTGACGAAGGTGTTCAGCCGCTATTCTCCGAAGCGGGGATTGTTTCTGCTGTGAGATGGACATGTTGTCTTAGATGTGTGTTCCTGCTGCGCTGTTGCTCCTTGCAGGGCGGGACTGGGGTAAGAGAGTCACATTTGGCTCATGTCTTGAAGACCTGCTGTTCTCCTCGAGATCTGACTAGTGCACCAGTGGTTGACCTGCTCTAGGCAGAGTTTCTTCGACCCGCGGACCTGGTAAGAGCCCTGTTTGTGCGATGCATCGATGGAGTACACCCCGCAGGGACAAGCTGCACTCAACTTGCCTTGCCAGATTCCGCGTACCAGTCTTTGGTGCTGGCGCCGGGTCCAGGATGCAGCGTTTCGCTTATTGGGCTATTGCGAAACAGAGTCTTCGCTGGCAATGCACGGCGTCATGCAATTTGCCAGAGGTCGCTGTGAGCTGTAAAGGACACGCCGAAAGTAAGTACCAAGTGGCTTGGATCTGTTTGGAAGTGCTCTCGGACGGATTTGGGAGCTCCAGTGCTGGAAGGTTATGTGGCTGGCTGAACGAGGCTATACGGCGAGTGTACTGTACACTTCTACCGTCCGCCTACCAGTAGGAGTGCTCAGCGGCTCGAAGTCAATCGCACGTGGACGACGGTGGATACATGTATCTAGCACCGCCTTGCAGCCATGGTGCAAGTCACGCTGGGCGAAAGAGTCAGCGAGCTTGGGAGAAGGCGCACCTGGCTCTAGGTCTACGCAACGCCTTCGCCAACTCTAAAGTCGATACATCTACACCTCTCGCGCTGCCACGGCTGACTTTCAGCGAAGCCACAATTATTCCAATGCAACTCGTTATATCTCCTATACATAACCATCTCCCCATTTCGCTGCATGTCTGTTCCACCCTTGCTCCACCATCCCCCATTCCCCATTCCACCTCCTCACTATCCAGCGCCCTTCCTGCAGGCCGACGTTGACAGCCGTTAAACCTCCACATCTGTACCACCAGCGCTACACTCGTTTGCTCTGTCGGCTGGGCTACCGCATACGCGAAACCCTGCAAGTTTCGTAACCGCCACTTTCTCCGTTGGAGCAAACGCAGCCAGACTCTTTACCATACTTGCATGCCGCACTGCCAATGTGACACCTCGTCTGGCGGAGAAAAAAAAGAATAACGTCGCTGTCAACCTCGTTTCGTCTTTTGTTCTCCTCCACTTTTAACTTGAGACGAGAACTTTTGTTGTGTTCCCAAGTTCTTCTTCTTTTGTCTTTGCTGAGATATCGTTTCTGCTTTTGAGCTGCTGTACAGCTTTTTCGATCGTTGCACACGGACAGGAATCTGGTCGTACTTGCTCTCGAGCATTGATAGCGGACGACTCGTGACTGGTCCACGACAAACGCCTCAAAGCCACCAAACGACTTGAACATCGTTGCTCACGATGGATCAACAGGGTGCCCACGATATGTCGTCCCACGGACCTCATTATTCGACCCCATCTCGGAGGCCAATATCACTTCCAGCCATGCCGGAAGCTTCCATAGTCTCCGACGACGAAGTGGCTCATAGGCAGAGTGGCACGCCATATGCCGCTGCAGAGCCAACGTTCCTGCTTGCCCAGCAGCAAACAATCCAGAGCGTGAACAGAGATCTTGTGATGAGATACCCGGCTGCAGCCGAGCTTTCACTTCCCAGTTGCAGCACGCCGTACGATCCACATGGTGCAATTTCCAGATCATCCTCACTCAACAGTGAGCAGCGAGTGGCTATGCCTGTGAAAGCATCCTTGGAAGGTAGCGTGAGCAGAGCAGCATCCTTAAGAGAACAGGCCAGTGCTTCGCGCCGCTCCTCTCTCTCGACTCTCCACGAACACGATCGTTTATCGGAACAGACTCCAGCTGTGAAGAGCTCGCCATCAGCACAAGCTCTAGCATCCTTGACTGCGCTTCCGAGAAGGCAAACAGTCAAACGCCACTCCTCATTGCGTCACCAGACCAGGCCTTCGGAAGTGAATCTCGATGTGCCGCCGCTGCCCTTTCGCACACTCGACCACGCCGCTTCTGCTTCCCAACTCTCGCCAGGGAAAATTAGACCACGAAGTCATCCGCCATCAAGGTCTCCAATGCCTGGACACAGCTCCAACGACAACAACAATCCTGTTGCCTATTCTTCTCTGCGTTCAGATGATCCGTGGAACCTCCCGCCCCTGCCTCAAAGCATGCCGCAGACACCGAGACTCACGCACACGGCTCCAAGCCGTGCGCCTAGTCTCACATTCAGGCGCTTGTCGAGTCTCGACCAGCTCATCACATACCGCGAGGATAGAGAGTCATGGAAGCGAGAATCGTACGCCTCGGCACAACAACTCCCACTGCCCACTGTCGCAACATGGGAACCGAAGACCCCGGTGCCATCGACGACAGTAAGCGAAATAGCTTATTCACATGTGGACGCCGAGAAGAGCCCGGCATCAGCCGCCGCAGAGTTCCACTCTGTACCTGACGTTCCTGTCCGGGCCAACAAGTTCCGACACTTTGCAGCAGAGGTTGGATTCTGCTTCTCCATTGCGATGACACAATTGCTCGCGGAGTACTTGATCTCTGGCTTTGCAGTCGTGCTTCCCAACTTCTTCGACGAAACTGCCAGCAATGATGCAGGCATGACAGGCATGTTCTGGCCGGCTGCTCTGCTGACGTTGATCTTGAGTGCCTTCTTGCTGATCTTCGCTCGCATCTCCGACATGTACGGCGGCTACGGTCCTTTCATGTTCGGGCTCATCTGGCTTGCGATCTGGACATTGATCCCCGGCTTCGTCAGTTCGAGCCTGATGCTGAACATCTCCAGAGCTATGCAGGGTCTCGCCATCGCCGCGTACACTCCATCCACATTCTCGATGGTCGGCAGCATATATCCAGAAGGGCCGCGGAGAAATATTGTCCTGGGCTTGTACGGGGCTTGCGCTCCGCTGGGACTGTACACTGGATTCTTGACTGGAGGTGCTCTGCCGGCTGTGGAATCCAGGTGGTATTTCTGGATCGCCTCGGTGCTAGCTTTCATCACGGCGGTCACCGCGTATCTTTCGGTCCCGCACGATCGGACTGACAGAAAGGGCCTCAACTTGAAGATGGACTGGCTTGGAGCATTCTTGATTACCGGCGGACTGATCCTCGTCACGTATGCTCTTTCGGTCCAGCCATACGCGAACGCGAAACACCCGGAGACCAATGGCTTCGCGTTTCGGATCGTCTGGGCACCATTGTCCAGTGGCACTGTATGCCTTGCGATTGCCTTTTGGGTGGAAGGCTGGTATGCGAGCTGTCCTATGCTACCGTTCGAGTTCTTCAAACCGCGAGGCGTGAAGGCGCTTTGCTTTGCGTGCCTCTTCTTCTATGGATCCTTCGGAGTCTGGCTGTACATCTCCGCCGAATAGTAAGTCATCATTAAGCCCAGTGAGGAAAAGTCAACTAACATGGATGCTAGTTTCGTCTCTCCCTCAGCAACAACAGACCCGGAAAACGTGAAAGGCATCATGCTGTCGCTGTACTACACACCCATGGCCATTGGCGGAATAATCTTCTGCGTAGTCGGCAGCTCCGTGCTTCACATTATCCCGATCAAGCTCTTGCTCATCATCTCTGGCCTCGCATGGATTGCTGCACCTCTCATATTCGCAGTTGGGCCGGTCCCACTGTACTACTGGTCCGAAGTCCTGCCCTCCATGGTTTGCGGCACGCTCGGCATAGACTTGACATTTACCATCGCCGCCATCTTCCTGTCTTCGTCACAGCCGCTGAAGTTCCAGGGAGTGGCGGGAGCTGTGTCCTCCATCCTCGTCAACCTCGCCATGTCTTTCTCGCTGCCGATTTCTCTCATTGTCAAAGAGGCGGCTGCGGCTCATGTTGCAACCGACAGAATCGACAGCAAAGCCGACTCGACATTATGGGGATTCCGGGCTGCTTTCATCTACGGTGCCGCATCGGCGGCTTGCGGCTTGGTTATTGTTGTCTTCTTTGTGAAGATTTCGCGGTCGGTGTTCAGTGGGAAGAAGCAGGAGGACGATGAAGAAGCAAGACCGGAAGTCTCGTCTTCGGCATCCTCTGCGTATGTGTCCGCGGACGGTGAGATGCGCTCGCAAAGCGTGTAGCTCCAGAGTCAGAGGTACCGGCTGAAAGTGAGGGTCAGTACTCAGGAGGCATTTTCGACCTCAGGGCTCAGGCATTGGTTGAAAGTGAGGTTGGACTTGGTTGGGAGTGGAGGCATGTGAGGTCCCACCGACTGGTCCCTTTCGGGCAGGTGATGTGCCCATGCATGTGGTGACAAGCATCGTGCACGGTATATTTATTTTGCTCCTTCGAGAAAAGTTTTGCTTGCGCAGGCGGTCGGCATATTGGTTTTTGCAGCAGACAGAAGGCAGCTTCACAGCGACGGCGTCTCGGCATTTTGTGTGATGATATAGGTAGCCTGCTATAATGTTATAGATACATGAATACAATGCATGCATGAAGTAGTCAGACTCGCCATCATAACAACACATCACCTCACTGCTGCTGCTGCCTATAGCCGCAAGCGAGGTCACCACATTCTCTCTCCACGGATCATCCCACGCGCGCTGCTGCCAAGTGCCACCTTCCGGCCCTCGCTCCGTCCACCTGCAGTGTGTCTTCAATGATATTCCAGGCCAATGGTAGGCAACGACTAGAAGCCGGCAGAAGTGAAGTGAAGACACACACATACAACGCACATGAACGCTAGTTCCCTTCACGCCTAAGCTCCTCATGCTGCCGCCCCACCTTTGCCCTCTCTACATTCCCACCGCGAGCCAGCGAGCCAGAAGATGCACATCTGTCTTTCTGCCGAGTGCACACGTCAATAAAGACTTTCGCTCTGCCGAGAAACCTTGGGGAGCTCTCCCACCTCTTCCGTACCTCAACTCTCTCTCTCCTACAATAAAATCACTCAACGTACCTGATCAACGCAATTGATCCTTCTCTCTTGGTATACGACCCTGCAGACCGACGGCTTCAACAATCATGCCGTCTGGAGATAGCAGCGGCCTCGGCGTCAACGTCGATGGCCTGCGCGAGAGGCTGCCCCACCACCCTGAAGCTCCCGTGAAGGCTGCGAATGTTAACGCCGCTCAAGATGCTGTGAAAGTGCTCAATGAACAACAGGCCAAAGAAGAGAAAGATGAGAAGGATAAGAAGACTTTTGGCAGGACACCGGATGGTACAGGTGCGTACACAATACCCCCAATGGCTGTCAGGCCGAGCATGTGTGGGATAGCAAGTATACATACAGCAGCAACAAGCAAGCAAGCAAGCAAAACAAGCCCAGCTCCCTCGCCTGCCTCGTCCCACCCTCCCCTGTTCAACTAACAATACTGATGCCATGGCAATACAGTCTTCACCGTGCCTCACACGGAAGACATGGTGTCCCAGCTCTTCGACCCAAAGTCACCCAAGAACAGCTCCGACATCGCCATTGTCACCGTGCTAGCCTACCTATGCGGCCTTCTGTACTTCCTCCCAGAGCGACTCCGCGTGCCCGTCTTCGCCGTGATATTTCTCTTCTGGCGCACATGCTACAACGGCGGCATCGGCTGGCTCCTCTTCCAACAATCCACCCATAAGCGCCTCACGAACTGGGCGAAACGCTCTGGTATTTTCGAAAACCCTGACTCCGGCAAAAATTCCCGTCCTTTCCTGTACAAACTTCTCAAGCAGGAGTTTGAGTCCAAGATTCCGAAGGACTACAAGTTCGAGGACGCTCCTCTGGAGTACAACACCTGGCTCCTCTTCCGTCGCGTCGTAGACTTGATTCTGATGAGCGACTTTGTGTCGTACTGCCTGTTCGCGATTGCCAGTGGCGGCCGCCCGGTGGGTGAGAATATACTTATGACCGTCGCGCGCTGGGTGTGCGGTATTGCTCTCGTCTTGTTCAACCTTTGGGTCAAACTCGACGCACACCGTGTGGTAAAAGACTTCGCGTGGTATTGGGGGGACGCGTTCTACCTGATCGACCAGGAACTTACCTTTGACGGAGTGTACGAGCTTGCTCCGCACCCGATGTACTCTGTCGGCTACGCCGGATACTATGGAATCTCCTTAATGGCAGCGAGCTACAAAGTCCTGTTCATCTCGATCATCGCTCACGCTGCGCAATTGACTTTCCTTACCTTCATCGAGAACCCGCATATTGAGAAAACGTACAACACGCCACCGCCACTGCCCAAACGCGCCGAAGTTGACCAGCTCTCTGGATTGCAAGACCGCTCGCAATACCAGTCACGCCTTTTGAGCGTAGGTAATGTTAACGAACACTCTCCGCAGCCTCCAAGCACCAGCCCTTCGCAAGGGCACAACCTGCTTGGCCTTGGAAATGTCGATCTTTTCCGCGTCACAGACACGTCTGTGATACTACTACAGCTTTACATGTACAGCGTCGCCTTCCTCACGCCTTCAAACCTCACTTGGCAAGCCTTCTTCCTGCTTGGCGCTCTCGCCTGGCGTCTCTGGTACTCAATCGGCCTCGGCATCATCCTCGACCGCCAATCAAACAAGAAGCGCTGGACCCGCCACTTCGTCAAGTACGGCGAAGGTATCGATGAAGCTTGGCGTCAATGGAAAGGCATCTACCACCTCAGCATGGTCATGTGCTACACAAGCTTCATCTGCGCTACCTGGAAATTCTACTCTCTGCCCGCCGACTGGACATACGGCATGACCATCTTGCGTCACGTCATCGGAATCGCTCTCATCGCACTTCAGATCTGGACTGCCACGAGCATCTACGAGTCGCTCGGCGAGTTCGGCTGGTTCTTTGGCGACTTCTTCCACGATGGACCCCAGAAGCTTACTTACGACGGCATTTACCGCTTCTTGAACAACCCTGAGCGTACCATCGGTCTCGCCGGCGTCTGGGGTGCGGCCATCTTGACCTGGAGCAAAGCAATCTTCTTCTTGGCGCTGTTGAGCCATACTCTCACGCTCTGCTTCATCCAGTTCATCGAGCGTCCGCACATGGAGAAACTCTATCGCCAGGGTCTTCGTGAGACATCTGGTGTGTCGAAGAACATTCAGCGCTCTCTCCCGCCACCTCTCCAGAAGTGGTCTGGCAGTGTTGACAAGGTGCTTGATGAGACTCTAGACTTTGTTGAGAACTTCATCGATGCCGCTCGACCCAAGCTGGCTGCTGGTTTCAGCAGCTTTGTGAGAGACTCGAAGACTTTGATCGGCAACTACCCTGCTCGCATTAGTATCACAAGACTCGAACCGCATCTTGCTGGCCTCGACCTCACAGATTATTCTCTCGAGATTGACACGACTGCTGCAGCTGTACACGCTATGAGCCCAAGGCTCAGCGGCCGTGAAGGTGAGGCTGGTCAGAAGCCGCAGAGCCGCACCGATAGCTTCAAGCGTCTAGTAGTGGACTACGGTGCACCGATCAAGGTCAAGTGGACAGCACCGCTCAACCACAGCAAGAAAGACTGGGTCGGTCTCTACATGATCGCCGACAACGCTTCCCGCGAAGTCACAAAGGTCTCCGCTCAGGGCAGATGGGTCGCCACCAACCCTGGCGAGATCGACTTTGCTCACGCCGACGAAGGCATCCTCGTGGCAGATACGCAAGTCTCCGCTTCCGAGCGCAAAGACGGCGAGCTTCGCGACTTCGTGGCCGGCGAAATGGAGTTCTCCGGCGACAAGCTGTGGTGGACGCAAGGAGTCTTCGAGTTCCGCTACCACCACGCCGAAAAGCACCACGTCATGGCCATCTCGCACCCCTTCGAAGTCCGCATCGACCGCTTCGACGAAGACGACGTCGAGGTTGACGCCCACGGCATCGTGCGCAGCGCTGTCGAGCAGGCCGTCCTGCCCGTCGTCCAGAACTGCTTCGACCGCGACGCCGACACCGCGCCGCGTACGGCTGAAGAGCAATTTGGCCCCGCGCTCGAGCGCGAGGGCAAGTATGCTAAGCGCGTTGTGTACGCTATCCAGCAGATGTTTGGTATTGAGTTTGCGCCTGAGGTGGTGCAGGCGGATGGCAACGTGCGCAACTTGGCGTGGCGGATCTGTAATGCGAAGAAGGTGCTTGCGCCTTATAGCATGTCGCATTCGAAGGGAAGGGCGACGCCGACGGGGTAGGTGGTGTTGCTTGGAGAGGAGTAAGGCATTCTTACTTCACGCATGTTGTGGGTAGTGGAGAGAGGTCTGGGTGGGGTTGGAGTGGGAGTTGTGGGCAATTAAATTGGACGGGATGTGTGGGGTTTGTACATGATGAGATGACGATAGAGGTACATATGCATTGTCCGGAAACAGTAAAAGGATGATTGGGTAGCGAGTCACTTGCAGGAGCAGATGTATACAGGGTGATGAAACGCCAATATGTGATCCTGGTGCTTTGCTGGGAGAGTGCCTTATAATGCCCACCCAACATACTTACTAATCAGGACTAGCGTAGAAAGCCAACTTCACTTCCAAAATCACCAGCACAACACTGCATTGCTCTGAATGAAGGTTACTAAGCGTTCGTTCAGTGTTCGCTGATGCTAGATCGAATTTTTCAAGTTTCTGTCGTGAAGCGGTGGTCACACACCCTCAGATCCAGGTTTCGATACAGTTGCCCCCATGTCGAAGTCGAATTCTTGGGCGGGAACGGCCGGGCATTATAACAAACTCCCTTTGCTGCATGTCTTCTTCGTGTTTATGCACGCACTTACATGACACGTACATCTACTAACCACGGTAGTTCCTTACTCTCACCAGCCCCAGGAGGATCGCATCGTCCCAAGTGTCATGCGTTACATGTATAGTGGTGGCGTACTTTCAATACCAAACACTGATCTTGGTAGCCGACACGGCTACCACCACCAACCGAACGCATTACTGGAAACTCCCATGCTCGCATCTCAAACATTTGCCGCACAAGAGGCTAAGCAGCTAAACATCAAACGCAAAAACAATGTGATTGTCCGTGCTGACTTAACTTGCCATGGAGATCGCGGATCGCAGCCGCTATAGGCTGTCGCACGCAATATTAACTCTCGCACCACGATGGGATCTGCAGGAACATCCGCCCTCTACTGGCCTGTGTGCTATGGAGGTAGGAGGCACCCGTGACCCAGCCGACCATTTTGCTAGTCCAGTACCTTGGTCACTCACTATCACAGCTATCTGCAAGATTTGCAAATCGCCGGCAACTCGATGAGCCGCCGTCTAACGTTCGCTTCAGTAGCATTGCGCAAGAGTCATGATAGCACTACTGCCCGCTACTGCAGGACCGAGAACCAGTTCACCGGGCAGGCGGGAACTGGTAAGCGAACATCCCTGCCAATATATGTCAAACACTTGCGTACCATATGCATCTCGCGCTGGAAACAGGCAGTCCAAGTAACAGGAAGCGTACCGATGGGCCAATAGTTTTACGCCATTCGGCACTCCCGCGCACGGCTGTGGCGTTTCTTTGCGTTTCGAAACCCGGCCCATGTCAATCTCGCCCAAAAGCACCAGCGCTAGAGATCAGGCCAGCGCGCTATAGCAGCCGTTCAACATCATAGCTGAGCCTGACCTGGACCAGCCTATCCACCTCCTCCTTTTCCAAGACCTGGAGACCGCGCGCGTTGGGCCTGACGAGTATGTTTGGCCTCCGTACACGGTTTGTAAAACCCGTTTCTTCACTGTCTCTCCCTCTCAGTTGACCGTTATTTTTGCTTTCTTGAACGGCACACGCCTACATACCACGCATCACTGTTGGAGCATCGTGCTCTTCATATGCACACAGTCTTTTGATACCCAGTTTCGTTCTCTTGCATACATATTTACTTGTTCTCCCACGGGAGACATGCCGGTCTTTACCACTATGAGCCTTCGCCAGGCGATCCAGGCGTCCATTCTCTTCCTCGTCGTGACCACAGCTGCGCAGAGCTGCTACTTCCCGGACGGCACACTTTCGCCAGATGCACCTTGCACCACAAGCAGCGGGCACACATCATGTTGCGGTTCCGACGCTCTATGCATGGACGACGGGCTATGCTTTCGCCGGGGAATCTTGAGCAGAGGGAGTTGTACGGACAAAAATTGGGAGAGCGATGCGTGCGCTGGATATTGCAGAACAGGTAGGTGAACAAAGCTTCGGATGAGGATTGGGAATCGTGAGCATTTGGGCTGACTGGTGTTCTTTGATGTACAGAAAGTCCAGGCGCGGGTATAGCGATTACGGCTTGCAGCGATGAGGGTGAAGACAGCAAGTTTACTTGCGGACTGAGCACGAAAGGCTGCGATTCGGATGATACCACATGGACACTGCATGGCAATGTCTCTCTGGTGCTGAGACCTTCGCAAGTTGCTGAGCTCACTGGGTCAGCCGTGGCAAGCTCATCATCATCACAAAGTGCTACAACATCAGAAGCAGCACCTAGCAAAATATCATCGCACGTCGAATATACGCCGACTCCGGCTGCAAATCCCACAAAATTATACACCTCGAGCGATATGGCTGGCCTCGGATGTGGACTCGGACTACCTCTCGGCTTCTTCCTCGTCGTAGCCCTATGCGCTCTATTCAAAGAGCGACAAAACCACACAGGTCCCAAGCTGATGTACAAGCTTCCGGACAATCACAACGAATTCGGCTTCCACCAACAACAACAGCTACAAAATTATCCACAACAACGACAACAACATTTACATCCAAACATCACACGAGCGCACTCAAATTACTCAAACTCCAACTTCTCTGTCGACTCGCGCATAACGTCGCATACCATGGACGTCGCCAAACCCGCAATTTCGCATTCCTTCCTGGACCCATACGACAGCATGAAGAGGGACGGCAAGGTCTCGTCAGAATTCCAGGTGCACGAGATGGACGGCGTGTCGCCTCACGAGCCTGCTGTGCGGCACGAGCTGTCTGACAAGCGCTTCTCGACACCCACGGGGAATTGAGAAGGGACTGCGGGAACAAGTTTCCTGGGTTCTGGTACGACATGACAACGGCTGGCTGTTGGACATGCAGGATGGACGGCACGTGCCTCGGCGGGAGGCATTACTACGATACGATATAATTTCAAGATATGATACCTTTTTTTCTCTTCTACTGTTGAATTTTTCTGCTGAGCTGCTACGGCAGGGCGGATGCGTACATGCATTGTTTAATTTGCGTACGACTGGGCGTGTCACGTTGCGTTGCCGGATTTATATGAGGGATTTGTTTGCTGCTTTCATTTGGCTGCCATCGATAAATCAGACTTTCGATAGCATATATACCTTGGTATATGCAGATTCCATCGAGGCCGACTCTGTGGTCATGTCAACGCAATTGCCCTCCATAAACACCAGCGAACTTTGACCTCGCTCTTGCCGATGCATTGAGCCACGCAACCAAGCAGCGTGCTTCCTGCCTTGCTCAGTCTGTACAGCGTAGCACCTTTCGCCTCAACGCGAGCGGAACCATGGATCTGGTAGCACAGGCGCTCTAATAAACCACTCATCGCCACGCGTAGCTGAACTCCGACATATGTAGACCGACCAACCCTTTCGCAAAGCATCACACGCCATGCACTTTTGCACAGTATGCTTGCCTTCACATTCAGCGCAATTTGGCTTGTCAGCATCGCATCCGCACTTCCTCTAAACACACCTTTACTCGCAGAATACGACTACATCATCGTCGGTGGAGGACCCTCAGGCCTCGTAGTGGCGAACAGACTTTCCGAGAATCCTAACGTCAACGTCTTACTCCTCGAAGCTGGTCCCGCGGATGTCGGCGAGGACATAGTTTACATTCCGGGTTTCATCGGGCACGACATTGGCGGGAGGTATGACTGGAACTTGTCCACGGTCCCGCAGGCGTATCTCGATGGCAACGCCAGATCTATCCCTCAAGGCCGCGCTCTAGGCGGAGGCACTCTCCTCAATGGCATGCTCTGGAACCGAGGCGGCAGAGCGGACTACGACGACTGGGTCCAGCTTGGGAATCCTGGATGGAGCTGGGATGACATTCTGCCGTACTTCAAGAAGAGCGAAACTTATTCTCCAATTCAGTCGAGCGATATCGCAGAGCAGTATTCTACTCGCAAGGACACGAGCGTGCATGGCTATGCTGGCCCGGTCAATGTCAGTTTTCCGAATTACACCTGGAATGCTTCGATCAATCTCTTCAGCGCGCTCAATGAGCTCGGCGTTCCTACTGCTTTTGATCCGAATGCTGGCGATGTCGCAGGAGCGAGCTACCTGCCATTTGATCTCGAGCCTGTCACACAGACGAGAAATACTGCTCGCCGAGCGTACTTCGACAGCGTTGTCGGCAGGCCTAATCTGTGGGTGTCAACGGAGAAGACTGTGACGCAGCTCTTGTTCAACGGAGCAGATGGAAATCCTGATGCATCGACACCGGTAACGCAAGAACTGTCACTTGGTCAAGGGACTTCTCCTGGAATCACAGGTGGCATTTTTGGCAACGGCTCGGTTTTGAACATCACCTCACTGCCACCCGTGCCGCCTCTCCGGGGCGGCTACGTGAAACGAAGTCGGTTGAGGACCGTGTGGACGAAGCTCAAAAGATCCTTGAAACTCTTCCGCCGCCAGAATAGCTCACAATCAGGATCACCCTTGACCGCTACTGGCGTCGAATTCGCTCCCGATGCACAAAGTCCACGACAGACTATTCGAGCCACACGCGAAGTAATCCTAGCCGCAGGAGCAATTCACACACCACAACTCCTAATGCTCTCTGGCATCGGTCCAGCCGACGAACTCGACTATTTCGGCATCCAAACCCTTGTGAACCTGCCCGGCGTAGGAAGCAACCTCCAAGACCACATGCAAGTATGGTGCTGGGCCCCCTACCACGACCCCTACACCTCCAACCCAACCTCCCTCAACAACGACCAGATCTTCGTCAACACCGCCTGGAACGACTACTGGACCAGTAGAACCGGTCCCTTCACCTCAGGCGCCATCGCCGGCGTAGCATTCCCCTCTCTCCCAGCAATCACCCACGATGCCGCCGCTCTCGCCAACCTCGCAGCAGCTCAACTACCCGCAATGTTCCTGCACGACGCCCCCGACAGTACTCTCGTCGCAGGCTACAGCGCGCAACTCTCGCTGCTCTCCGCCGCCCTGCGCGACAGCACGCGAGCAGTTTTCGAGCTCATCAACGCCAACGACGGCGACCTCACCGTTGCCACAATGCGGCCCCTAAGCCGCGGCACTCTCCGCCTAGCATCTTCCCAGCCCTTCACACCGCCCCTAATCGACCCCCGCTACGGCAGCAACCCCATCGACATCCAAGTCCTGCAACGCGCCATCGCTTTCAACAAGCGCATCATCGCCACCGACAGCATGGCGCAGCTGGCTCCGCAGCAGCTGTTCCCGTCCGCGGACGCGAGCAGCGATGAGGTCGTGCAGTGGATTCGCTCGCATGGCCAGACGGAGTACCATCCCAGCGGCACGGCGGCGATGATGCCTTTGCGGCTGGGCGGGGTTGTGGACCCGGAGTTACTGGTATATGGGACGCGGAATTTGAGGGTGGTGGATGCGAGTGTGATGCCGCTGGTGCCGGCGGCGCATTTGCAGGCTGTTGTTTATGGGGTTGCGGAGAAGGTATGGGTTTTTCCTCGATGTGGTTCTGTTTGTTAGTGATGTTTGGGGCGAGCAGACTTACTGACTGGCGATTTGCAGGCGGCGGACATCATCAAGGCTGCGCATGGCAATTTGCACGCGAACGCAGAGGACTCGGACTCGAGCAACATTGCGTCGCCGTCGCCGCCTGGACAGAGGCCGAATCCGATTACGACGCCACCGCCCACGCCGATCAACGTTGCTGTTGTGACGATAACTACCTTCGTGACAGTGTACGTGTAGCATGTCTCTGAAAGACCTGATTTGTGGTGAAGGAATGCTCGAGCCGGAATTAATCGGCCGTTGCAGCCTTGTTGGATGGGCGCTACTTGGTTCATGTTAATGTGTAGGATTACGAGATGTATGCGAAATCATGTTACAAGAAAGTGGTGCTAGCCTTCCAGTCGACTAAGAATGCAATGCAAAGCGTTTAGCAGAATTTGAAATGGTATTGGTTCCTTCGAGGTACTACAATTGATTTTGATCAATGGTTGCAGTCCTGTGCTACCTCTCCTCAAGGGAAGAAAAGAAAAAGGAAAAACGAAATCGAAACCCCTCAGATCTCCTCTGCGACTTAACCTAGCGTCGGCGGTAGGAGGTCCAGGGCGAACGTATTGTTGTTGGAAGAAAGAATTCTGACCTTACTCCGCGGAGCCGACAGGGTAGAACCACGCTGCGATGGCTGCGAAGAAAGTTAGTACAGTGCACGTAAGACGATTCATGAAGGAGCAGTGGAAGACTTACCAATGATCAGGTAGCACATCATCAACATCACTCCTTCGAGCCAATGTGACTTGCCGTCCTACACAAAAGGTCAGTGAAAGTACGATAATGCCGAGCATTATGAGTGGGCTTACCTGAATGAGGTAGTTGACGAGGATAATCGAAATAAAAAGAACCGCGATCTGGAAGCCATCGAAGTTGAGCGTCATGTCAGCGGGTTGACCAAGACCGATCCAGCCAATGACGACCATAAGAGGCAAGACGAGCAGCGCGATTTGCAGACTGGAGCCGACGGCAACACCAATGGCGAGATCCATCTTGTCCTTGATGGCAACTGTGACGGCAGTGGCGTGCTCGGCAGCGTTGCCGACGATAGGGAGCAAGATAAGGCCGACGAACTCCTCAGAAACTTTGCCGCCGGCGGTGATGGCGTCAATCGAGCTGACCATGTACTCTGCGCAGAATGCGACCAGGACTGTTGAGGCGGCAAGAGTGATGAGAGCACCGATTCTGGTCAATTGAGGGACTTCTTCCTCTTCTTCTTCGTGTACCAGGTGCTGCTGGTTGACACCACCACCGGACGCGGCAGCAGTACCAGCGCCCATGGTGGCAATACCACGCAGGACATCACCAGACTCCTTCCTGCCGGACTGCTTCTTAGGAACCTTCTGACTGGGCTCATTGTACATGGTGGCGTGCGTGCTCAGTTGGAAGAGAAGATAGCATCCATAGGTAATGAGAAGCAGGATGGATGTGCCTCGAGACAGAGGCGCTACGCCTGTAGTCGTCTCTGCAAAAATCCGGAATGCGGTTGGGATGATCAGACTGCCGATGGCAAGAGCCAGTAGCGATGATGCGGTTTGTGCCACAGTGATGTTGAAAAACTGTTCCTGTCTTTTGAGACCACCGAAGAAAAAGCACATGCCCAGGACAAGTAAGAGGTTGGACAACATTGACCCGACCTGTGAGTTGTTAGCGAGGGATGAAAGCGGGAAAATTGCAGGAAATCACCCACCAGACTTGTCTGAACAATCACAATCTTCTTCTGGGCCAGGGCAATAATCGAGACAATGAGTTCCACAGCGTTTCCGAAGCTGGCGTTCAGAAGTCCACCAAGAGTTTCTCCAACGTAGAGGGCCAGTTCCTCAGTAGCAAAAGACAACATCGCAGCAAGTGGAATGATGGCCAAGAAGTTGATGACGAACACCAAGATTCTGCTCACGCTCTCAACCTCGTGCAAGGCGATACCAACAGGGACAAAGACCAGCATGAGGTTGATCCACGATCCGAATACGGCCTTGAATTGTGAGAGAACTGTGAGTTTAGGGTGCTTCTTCTTGCGTGATTCTGATGTGTCGGCGCGCTGGAGATCTGGTTCGTCTTCCCCATCTTTCTTGCCCATGAATGGTATGAACTTTCGCATCTTTCGTTTCCGAGGTCCAGCGTCGGGGCCCACTGATCGATCGACAATTCCATCTTGTTGTGCTTCCGAAGGTAGTCGTGCGGAACCGCTGGAGTTGCTTCCAAGACCGTGTTCGTCTTTCTCGTTGAAAGTCTTCATGGGCTCACTCGCTTCCTGTGCGCGTGGAGGCATGTTTCCCGGTGGACCTGCAGGAAATGTGCCAGCCTTTTTGGTGCCTCCAAAGTCTTCCATCTCGGGATTGTCATCAGCGGGTAGCCTTTGGTCGATAGGTGAGGACATTGTGTGTGCTAGAGCTCCGCCATCCTCTTCGTCTGAGTGTCGTTTGGGATTCGAGTTGAAGCGACCAAACATATTGTAGGTTTTGTTGTCGCCATCCTGCTGATTGTACCAGGCTTGCCGTCTTGCGGCACTCTTGATGGAGTCTGAGGTGCATGTCAGTTGTTGCTTCTTATCGGACGTGGAGCAGTCATGAGCAAATTATGACGCCAGCGAAACATCAAATAAGCTTGTAGCATTGCAATGGAGAGACTCACGCATGGTGTGAAATGTGTGCGAGATATGTGACGGTGGTGCGAATGCTGGTCGTGAGGAGAGCTTCAAGAGACCAGATGTGATGTTGTTGATTGCTGTAAACACGGAGCAGCTTAAGGGGTGCGGTCTTCCAGAGAACGACTTTCACAATGCTGTGGCGACAATTGTGGATTAGGCCACGCAGATGAGGCGCAGCGAGTGGGTTTGCCCTCGACAGCAAGCGATGATGCAGAAGTGGAAGGCGAGGTTTGTCGAAGAGGTCAAGGTTTGATGCGTAAATGATTTGCCCTTCTCCCTTTCGCGCGTCGGTGGCGGCGCGTGGGTTGAAGCCAAAGCTTTTGGGTTGCGGCGGTGCTGTTGATGGATAAACCAATAGACGCACTACGGGAAATCCGAAGACGCTAGTTTTGATCAACACGTGCAAGGGATGGCCGGGCGTTTGGGACTGATGATTTCGCTTAGGGGAAGAGAGGCGGAGGCAATGCGTCAAATATCCAAGATTTTGCCACACTTACCCACACGCGTAGGAGGCGTTTCTCAGTGACTGACTGGACTGCTGTGCTGGCAGAGGGGCCTAATTCATACGGTATTCATGTTTGCATGGAAAGCGTGGCCTTGGCGGCGCGTCACGTTAGGCCGTTGGCAAGTAACAACATCTGTGGCATGACTGCAGATCTACATGTCATTGCGCATCGTCGCTGGGAGAGTCGCTCTCTGTGCCGTGCCGCAGATGTTATCGCACGGTCTTCCATTTTTCCTTTTCCGGCATACATTATGCCTGCTACCTTCAATGTTTCATCATTATTAACACTGTCCTACTACGTTAAACTGAAGTAACAACAACGACCCTTCGACATGCCTGATCGCAAACACAAAGGAATCGCTAGCTCTGTGGAGAAGGAGATCTCGACGTCAGGATCAAGCTCATCCAAGAAGACTCGCCAAGGTTCCAAGGTCGGAGGAAGTGGGCTTGCCAAAAGCTTGGAATCTTGATTTTCGACCAAATGGGCATATGTTTCAAGGGCTCAGCAGGTTTTATGCGAGGCGGTCTGGTCTGGTCTGGTTATATACTTTGCGCTATGGCTTCTACTTGTCTATTGGGTGCTCGAAGCTGATCTTGCTCTGTTATTAGACAAGATTGAGGTGGTAGGCAGATCGCGCCGCTTCCTTGGGTCTTATGATGCACAGTACTACACACAATTCTGGAGCGATCAGAAGAACGTGATGTGCTCAGCACAGACATCAATCTTGGAGCAATCAGAAGAACGTGATGTGCTCAACATAAATACCAAACCGACCACTAACAGCAAGCCCCCACCATCAAACATACTGCCACAACTCCGGATCCAGATCAAACCCAGACCAATCCGTATTCACCACATCTTCCAATTCCAAAGGCACATCCCCAGCAGAGTTTGCTATCGCTCCATCTTCTACCCCATCACCCCCAGTCCCCATTCTACTCTTCTCTTCAATCATAGCCGCCAATTCGCCTTTCGGCCTGGCATTCGTATCAAGGGCGACCCTTTCCGATTGCCCAGAGATGCAATACGAGCACTTCATCGGTAGCACGACGCGATGGTCGCCGTGGACCACTGTGAAGCAAATGCCCACAGCTTCTGCTTGGGGGCATTTGATGATTGGGAGGAACTCGCCGTGGCCGCAGGAGCACCAGATGATTTCTTGCGTGCACATTGTTCTCTGTCGGCCGTTGCTTAATTGATAGTTTCTGTCTGTGGAGTTGATGATTGCTTCGGTTTCGCACAAAAACGAGTGGAAGATTGATAATGGTGGATAGTGGTGGTTCGGTCGTGCAAGGGTTTCGATTAAAGTGATATTTGTGTTCAAAGCAGCAAACTATCTGATGCTATCATAAATTCTGGCCAGTGTTCTTGCGAGATCTTGCCGCGGTTCGGCCTCTCAGGACAATAGGTGAGTCAGTATGGCAATCAAAACTGTTGACGACTGTCACCCCTTTGCATACCGAGCTTGGTCCTGGCCCATGTCTAACGTGGGATCGCCGTGTGTCTCTGGACCTCCAGCGCAGTACAGGTGGGTGGAATGATGTTTTTCTAGTCTCGCGACGCAAGTGTATTCCAGGTCGGTATCCGACGAGGCAGGCTAGCGGTCAAGCATAGCGAGCATCATGACCGTTTCCATTTCCCGGATAAGCTGCAGACAAGCCGGGCAGATGCCTTCTTCGATGGCGCAAGTAACAGTCGGCTGCTCACAAAGAGGTTCGCACCGTTCGCGGGCAACGAGGGCGAAATGAGAACATCCCACGTAGAATGTCCGGATGAGTAAGCACATTTTCTCGGTAGCTGGTGTTTGTTCGTGGTTTCAGGCTTAGGGGTTGTAGAGACTTCACCGGCATCAGAGAGAAGATGGCATATTTCTACCATCCCAGGCCAGATCTGCACACGGCAGAGGGCTTTCAAGCTGATCGATCATCTCAGAATCGCTCTTGGGTTTGCTGGCCAAATTGATGTAGCAAGCTCGGTCTTCAAATATCCAGTGATCGTAGTGCTGTACACTTCAGCCTGCACCAACGGTATAGCGATCGATGACATTGAATATCCTGGAGTTAAGCACGTTGCAATCCTCTCCTGGTGCGCGACAGCCCAGTTCCTGCTCCAACTCATAGCCAGCCGTGGGACTAAAAGTGCGAATCGTATCTGCGGCGATTTGACAAGATGACTGTCCGCTGTAGTCGTTGTATTGTGCATCGATGTGGGGAGCAGTCGGGACAGTCGTAGAGATTTGGTGGCCGCCCATGTTCGCCGAGTGGACACCGCCTGGCATGAGGCCGTAATTTTGGGGCATGAAGTGCATGGGCTCCTGATTCGCTGGACAACAGAGAGAGGTGGGAGCCTGGGTGTACTCGACATTGCTCGCAGGACTCGGTAGTCGGTTTAGATACGGCGGCGTAGACACAGCCGAATGAGATCCGGCAAATGAGCCCTGCCGTGTTGCAGGCTGAGAGTCCAGTTGTGACGGAACAAAGGGTGCTGCTGCTGGCTGTAGCTGCTGGGTCGGGTCTGTCAATGGCTGACGCCCATCGCCTGGTCCGCATGGCTGGCGTGTAGTCGCCATGGCTTCCAGCGTGTCTGCCGCGACGGACCCTTGGTTGCCACTCGCAGCATCGATTTCAGTATCAGAGACTCCATAGGCCTTTAGCAGGTTGCGCAGGCGCCTGTTCTCTTCAACAACGCCCTTCGCAGCCGCCTGGATCTCAGTGGAAGCCGAAACGCCCACTTGCTCGCAGTTGCGATATCGCGTCTCCAGTTCTTTGAGGTAGTCCTTGCGCCTGGCGCGCGAACGCCTCTGGTTGTCCCGAATGCGGGCCAGGTTGGCGCTTTTCTGGGTGGCAAATGTCAGTAAGTGTAGTCATCACTGTGATGTACTGCTCCGCCTACCTGGCTGTCAGCCTCTGCATCCATTGCGTCCGCCATGGTGCTGTTATTCTGATAGGTGTATCGTCCGGCTGGAAGTGCTTGCTCGCTCACGTGAGAACATGTAGTTCTCAAAAACGACGTCACAGTCAGCAGCTGCCGGCCTTAAAACTCACGAATCGCCACGGCAAAATACGCGAACCTTTGGGGGCGATCATAATTCGGCATGGGCAAATGGCTGAAATGTGGTAGGCGTGCTAGATGTGGTAGACCAAGGCCCAGGACGTCAGTGCATTGTGGCTTAGCAGCTCAAACTTCCAGTGGTCCATTCTAGACTGAAGGAGTTTGCCGGTGCACATGCAGGTGACGTCTTGGTGGGATTGTTATCGATAAGGTAAAGGCTGTGAGAATGAGACACAGTAGAGAACATTAGATCTTTCGTGAATAGCATAGAGAATGAACTTTCTATGGCATCTGGTGAGGAATGACTTGACCAGTAGTTCTTCTGGTACGATGGCCACTGCCGAGGAAGTACGTTCGGGTTTCGATGCGAGTGAATTCCAACCAATGCTGGTGGAATTGGTTGGTATCGCTGTGCATAGTCGGCTTGATCCAAAAACTTCACATCCCTGCTCAACAGGCCACTGGCAGGCTATTATCTACCCAAAGCGGCCTCAGAAGAGCTATCAAGTATCATATTGCCGTTAACTGATACCAATTGCAACAGTCGTCCCTTGTAGACGACCAGAAGACAGCAACACAATGACCAATGAGCCCCAACACCAACCCTAATATCGATTGGTGATCTTTTTGACGAACACTAGAGGGAGATATCCAAAATGTACAGCGGGACCACGTTGCTTGAAAGTAGAAGTACATATTTTTATCCAACGGGTATCACGATTAATTACATCACCGAGCTTAAAACTCACCTCCAAGATCTAGCCTGAACGCCAAACTCTCTTCTTCTCTCAAATCAAAGCAGGCTTCAACGGTACCATTCCTCTTCGTCGTAATTCATCATGTTTGTGTACGGATTTGCTCCGTTCATCCAGGTCATCATGGCGTATGCGTTTGCATTGGCAGCGTTGCTGGTAGCGCCGCCATTAGGCATGCTGTATGGAGGTACGACGGGCGCGGCGGCGGCGACGGGAGGTACTGGTGCTTGGACCTGTTGTTGTGGTATAGGGAATGAGGCGCTTCCATCTCCGTTGGTTCCGCTTAGCCAATTTGTGGAAGGATCGGGCGGGTCCGATGTGTTCCAGTTCTCGAATCCGGTCGCAAGCTGGGCTTGATCTCGGTATGCCCAGTCTGAGCTGTCACGTATGAGTTGCTCAACGCCGCCGAACATCCCGCCTGGACTATTCCCGATAGGCCGAGACTGCATGGAATGAGATGGTCTGTGTTGTCGGTTGGGCGTCCGCTGAGGGTTCAGTACTGCTTGCGTATACTGTTGTCCTCGTAGTTGCTCAACGTCCGTATATGACACGTTTTTGACGGTGTCGCTAGTCTGCGGCCGGGCCATTGTCTCCACAGCTGCTGCAGACTCAGTGGGATAGTACCCGCTTTGTGCAGGCATGGAAATCGGTTGTCTCTGCCATCCTTGTGGTGCAACTGGTAAGCTCGAGTTGACCACAGCGCCCATAACACGATTCTGTTCGGAGGAAGGCGACGAGATGTCTCCAGTGTAGCTCCCGTACTTTGCATCGGTGCGAGCGAGCACTGTCTCGGCTTCCTCAGGTAACTCGATGTTCCACTTGCGAGCAAGCACAGCGAGTATACTGAGCGTGCGTCTGGCGCCAAGCCAGCCTTCCGCTATTTCCTCCAGGTGTTTGACTCCATGAATAATATCCCTCCGTGCGTTCTTGTCGGGTAGGTTGAGAAGGTGGATAGTACAAGCGGAATGTGCAATGTACACTGCTATGTTGCAAATTTGTCGTAAACCGTGGGATCGTTTGTACAAGCGCAAAAGTTTTGAGATCATAGCGGCGGCTTGCGTGCACAGTTTTCGTGGACTCACAGTATGTGGCAGAGGCGACGTCGACTGAGTGTACTTAAGGAATGGCCTGAAGAGATGGATGAATAGCAGCTGGAAAAACATGCTAGATTAGGGTCAGCTTTTTTTCTGCCTGCCGGTTTGGGGAATACTCACTGCATTACAAGCACGCTTGACAGACCACCTTCCTTGGGTTCCAGCTCCTTTGGTAAATCACGCCGCCAGCTTTCAAGGCGTGTATGAATGTCGCTTAATTTCTTGAGTTCAGCTGATTTGCCCTTGGCGCGAGCGAGATCGGAAGGGTTGTAGAAGTTCTGCAGAAGATCATTACTGATTTCACATAGCTTCGTGATTTGCAGAGCCACGGTCCTGGTACGCGCAGGCTGCGAGTTAGCCTGCGTAAAACCGGAATCTGTATATGGGCACCATGGGGCGGCATCTTCGTCTGGGAACACCTCTGGCTTTGGCACGGTGATCATGGTTGTGGGTAGTTGCGGGAGACGACCGAGGTAGTTGGACCAGCATTTGTCGAATAGGTAACATCCCCAGAAAGTGATTCTCCGCACGTCTTCTTCCGCCTCGTCTCCATTGACGTGCTTGTTGGAAGTCATGTTGCCAGAGTCAAGGTTAAGGCCCATGTCATTTGCCATGCGGAACGACATACCACTGTACACCCAGCCCTTGGCTTCTCTGCCGCAGCCTGCTTCTCTGACGGACATCAAAGCCATCGCCTGTACTGTGGCCATGCGTGGCTTCTCATGCTCGTCATTTTCCATAATCAATCGCTTCGCCTCGCGGAAGAAGTGGTCTCCAGCAGTCGCTGAGTCGTCTGGATCGTCCCGAGCTCCTGGGTGGGATGTGAAGTGACAGCCAAGTGCAAGCACTGCATTAACCAGAAGAGGGGTACAGTAGTATGTCTTGCCGACAGTGTTCGCAGGTGGTCGACCTCGCGAGAAGTCCCTCCAGAAAAGAGTCTTGGACATCTATATCGAGGTCAGCAACATGTACCATATTACATCCTGGGTGATAGCTGCTTACGGTGGTGAAGAACGTGTAATGCCACGTGAAATACATATTAACAAGATGAAGAACAAGCTCTGGGTCGTCAGTCACAGTCGTCCAGGACGTGATCGGATTCTCTTGCTGCTCGAATTCGTCCAAGTCTGTTGTCAAGTCGTTCTGCAGGTCTGTCGTGTGGATCAAGGTCGAGGTGCCGCCGACGTATTGCCTGAAGCCGCTGTCATCCAGCCTGAGATCCCCCATCTTCCCAAATAGCTGCGACTCGAAGGTCGTCCCATCGGCTGAGTCGCCATTGTATGTCCCCGAATCTCCGTCGTCTCCTGCATCCGCCCCATTTTCTTTTGCGATTATCTTCTCCGCGACATCGTCCAGGCTTTCACAGGAGCGGATGTCGCTCACAAGTCCAGGTACGTCCTCTTCTGGCCAGTTGAGAATGGCTTGTATTAATGTTTGCAATGTGGTGTTCTTCGTCTTTAGTCCGTCCGCGTCGTGCTTGTACACGCCTTTGCGTCGCTGGTCTGTCGCGAAATGTCAGCTACATGTCACATATAACAGTTCATACTGCAGCTTCTACTTTCATACCTGTCCAAGGCGAATACACACAAGGTGTATTGTATACCTGCGCGCATGCAGCGCAGCTCGGCTGGTTTCCATCACACTTGCTCTTGCGCTTGCGACATGCTACGCATGCAGTCGAGACACAGCGTCTCTTCGAAGGATCGTCCTCCTCTTGCAGCGCATGCTTCCTCCGACTCCGTTGCTTAGGCTTCACGGCAGCAGGTTGGAATGCTGAAGATGCCGGCAATTCAATGCCGACCTTGGTATCCTCCGCGCCCGGGTGCGCCATGATGCTGCTCTGGACATGTGCAGCTACCTCTCACAGGTGTAGCATCTCCTCGGAGATAGGCGTACGATTGCGCTCGCAGGTCAAGAGATGGTGTAGCGGCCTCGTATCGCTTGGTCCGATCGACGGGATGTTGCAAGACACGGCGGCGCAGGGTGACGTTGCAAGGCCTTATTTGGGCATGACTATTCTCTACCAGCATGGATCGCAAACTGCTGACACAAGACACGGCCTAGGATGACCAAGGCTCGGGTTCGTGCGCGGAGATGTTCGGAGAAACATGCTATAGCAAAGATGATCCTTGGTACGCGCCGTTTTCCCCTCCTCTGGACTCTGGATCCTTGAGGGGCATCATGACTCGCGTGAGCATTGACGACTTCAAGTGCCGGATGATCTTCACGGACCCCAGGACTAACCATCTCAACAACCAGCTTCTTGGACCAGATCGTACCATTCCATCGAAGACTGTTCCATCTCTTAACGGCAACGATATCGAGAAGCCCATTGCTTCTCCCACGAGAGCTCGATCATCATGCGAGGAAGGATTCAAAACGAGATCGAGCCACGCTGGGCCGTCAAAAGATAGCATACGCATAAGTATCAGTGCATGGAGCTGATGGCAGATCAGGCTAGTGTTTTGGCCACTGCTGTGTCCAGGCATTTTCCAGTACCGTTCCGATGGGAAGGATGGCTCGGCCTACAATATGCTTAGTAAGAACAGCTCTTAGACCACTCGAACAACCAACGATTTGTGCAGAGCCATGCACAAGACCTACACGCTTCAAGATTTCTCATACGGATGCCTGTAGACATGTACCTGGCCTCGGGTACTGTGATCTCTTTGGGATTGTTCTTAGTTGCCACCTGTAAGCATCGACATGGAAACAGCGCACAACCGCTAAGTCTGTGGTTGGCCATATCCGTTTGCAAGTGCTGGAGCGGCTGCTCTACTACATGGCCTCATCGTACAGATGGCATCACGTCCGTACTCGTTGGAAACATGGTGGCATACCGTCGCCAAAGCAGCATATCTTAGGGCATCTCCAAACCTCTCTTGCAGAGATACTATGTCGAAACAGGTCACTCTCACTGGCAAGCAAGTTTTGTACAGTCGTCGAAAGGTGCTGATCCTAGCACGTACGGAAGCTCTTGGAGCTGAGATTCCAGGTACGAACCGCTCAGTTCAACTCAGTTCGACGCTCTCATCTCATCACTATTGTCGCTCAGGCGCTTCATCTGCGGCTGATATATTCACTTCAGATGGTCATTTGGATCATTCATCTCATCAATCAAGCTTCATTTACGGCTGGTATATTCACATCGGATCGTTCATTTGGAGCCTCACCACCGAGATCACTGCCACATGTAAGCACTGCCACTGCCGCTGTCACCGCTGGCAGCAAATACTTAAACCCCCTTCCTCTCTCATCTCAACCTCTCCCACAACATCCACCTCCCAACGTCCCCCTCCCCCCTTCTAGCCCCATCATACCACATACCACACACCATAGCACGCTGCTACACACCCCACCAAGCACTACCCGGCGAGAATAGCCATGGAGGATCCTCCAGGCTCTCCGAAGATCAAGGCGGAGCCGCACGACAACCCCGACGGCCCTCTGCCTATCAACATCGGTGAGATCATCAATCTCATCTCAGACGACGAAGACGAAGCCGCAGCACCTGCCAACGTTCCTACCTTGGGTTCTCCGTTCCACGAACAGCCGCGTGAACCTGAGGCGGTCAACCTTGGCCCATCTATAATGTCTACTAAACCAAAGCCTGCCCAGCCGAGCGACAAAGAAGCTGCCGCAGCAAAGAGAGAAAGACTCCGGGCAATGGTCAAGGCAAAGCAGAAAGAGACAACTGAAAAACACCGCATCGCTGGTCAGGCTCAGCCTAAGCAGCGCACGCCTCTCGTTGACAGAGGGGAGCTCTTCGTAACGGAGAGTAACCCTGGCACCCCGGATCCTGAAGAGATCTTCCAAGCTCTTCAGCGGGAATTTGAAGAAAAGCGTCGCGATGGCACTCTAACGTGGCAAGAAGAAATCCAATTCGACAAAGCGAAAAACGCTGAACAGGCGCGGATCAACAAAGAACGTCTTGATAACGCATTCGATGGCTCTGACGATGCCGCTTCTATGGGAGAGGACCCGCGTATGAGTCCCAGCGTTGCCAGTCTGCCCGAAGACGATGACGGCGAGCCAAAGAAGCGTGGCCGCAAGCGTAAAGCAGATCCAGCAACCTCCAAACCACAGCCCAAAAAGCGCCGTGCCGCTCCAAAATCTGCAGAAGACATCATTGTTACTGCTCGACGCAAGATTGAGGCCAAAGCGAAAGCTAAGGCAGCCGGCAAAGGCAAGACCCAAGCTCCCAAGAAGGGTCGCAAGCCGAAACCCACTGCACCTGATCTTCTCAACACTGCCAGCATGCTTGGTAGCAATGTTTTCGAGGACGCCGCGCGCATGCGCGATGTACCCAACCAACCGACATTCGATCCCAGCGACAAGAGCAAAGACAAGGCTCTTCGGAGCCTCATAGCCAGTGTTCCGGAAGAGTATCGCCCTGTTGCGAAGACAGACAAGAAGTTTCTCGAGGATGCCATGAAAGACTTTACAGGCCGTGGCGTAATTAGCCCTGCCGAAGATGGTAACTGGAATCTGAAAGGTATCCGTGTAAGCTTGAAGTCTTATCAGATACTTGGTAAGTTGCTGTCCCTATCATACGGATGATGAAGCTCAAGCTAACCGATTTGTTGTAGGTGCGGCTTTTATGCGCCGCAGAGAGAACAGCTCAACTCCCCCTATGGGAGGCATTCTTGCAGACTCCATGTCCGAGATTACTCCTTCTCTCCGTACTCAATCATGGCTAACAATTCCACAGGGGCCTGGGAAAAACCATCACCATGCTGGCGAACATTGTCAACGGGAAGCCTCTACAAAAGTCAAAGTGCCGCACGACCCTCATTGTGGCAAGCGCCGCCCTGGTGTCTCAGTGGAGAAGAGAGATCGCAGAGAAGGTGTACACCGACAAGGAAAGTAAACATGGCGTGGGAAGGGTTAAGGAATATAACTCACAGCTGAGAAGCAACCAAGAGCTTGAGGAGCTGATGGAGTGCGACATCGTCCTGACGACCTATACGCAAGTGCAAAAAAGCTACCCAAAAGCTGAGATCCCGGCCGAGTACACAACTGCTGAGCAGAAGAACGAGTGGTGGAAGAAGCACTATGAGGAGAATAGGGGCGTTTTGCACAAAATTTCATGGTTCAGAATTGTGCTCGATGAGGCTCAGGCTATCAAAAACCACAAGAGTTTGACTTCCCTCGCCTGCAGGGCGCTCCCGGCAAAGCATTGCTGGGCCATCTCAGGCACGCCTTTGCTAAACGGCATCGAAGAGTTCTACAGCCTCTTCAAGTTCATCAAGGGTAAGGCTACTCCGCACTGTTACACCGTTTTGATGTACTGACCACTGAGATACTTTGCAGAGCCACATGCCGGTAGTATGAAATTATTCAGGAAAAACTTCTGCTCAAGTAGCGATGGCATGCAAAAGCTCGATGTTTTCTTACGCAAGTTCATGATCCGCAGGACACATCTTGACAAGCTCTTCTCTGCTAAGCTCCTCGATCTGCCTCAGCCCAAAGAAACGGTCGTCATGCTCGACTTCAACGAGATTGAGCGCAACGTCTATGAGATTGTCAAATCACGCTTCATTAAGCGTATCAACTGTATCTCAAAGGCAGGTGATCTGGATAAGCAATACGGGCACATCTGGACCATGCTTTTGCGGCTGAGACAGCTTACATCACACGTGCTACTCGTACAAGGCGCCATAACCGATCTGCTGGAGCGCGAAGACTTCGAGCGACTCTACAAGATCGCATCGGACGACCTTTCCGAGGAGTCTGAAGCCCTGCTTACGCACCTGCGCGAGCAATTGAGAGACAACGTTGGCACTCAGCGAGTCGATGGCAGAGAGGGAGCCACGATTGTAACTGAGACTGAGACGATCCCGAATCATCGGACCGGGTACAACGCAGGTTTACACGGTGTTGGTGGTGTCCATGGACTCACTTACAAATTCGACCGCTATCTGGACGACTTGCTGAACTCGGAATCATGGGAGGCCATTGCCTCGCGAACTCTTTGCTGCGGATGCAGACAGCCACCACTGGATCCTATGGTCACGAGCTGCTTCCACGTGTACTGTTGCTCCTGTCTCAATGATATGCAACACAGCTTCGCTCGTCGTGCGTTGGACCGCCACCGCTGCAACGAATGGGGCTCATACTATACCGACGCCAAAAAATGCCAGAAATCGCTCCAAAAGTTCTCTGGAGCCTACGACGGCATGACCGGAAGTACGGATGGCGGCGAATGCATGAGTATCACAGGGAAAGGCAAGAAAGCGAAGCTGCAAAGCTGGATCACGATGCGCGGCCAAATTTTACCTTCAACCAAAACGATCGCTGTAAAATCGCAGATCTTGAACTGGATCGAAAAAGACCCGAACGTCAAGATCATTGTGTACTCACAGTTCATCCCGATGCTCAACGTTCTTGGCCGCATATGCCAGACTGGAGGATGGGGCTTCGAGAAATACACTGGAGGCATGTCTCATGACTCTCGAGACAAGGCGATCAAGAGCTTTGGTGATCCCTCCAAGGACAAACGGATCTTGCTGGCGTCCCTCAAGTGTGGCGGCTTGGGATTGAACTTGACAATGGCGAATTGTGTGATTTGCCTCGAGCCATGTAAGTGGACTTGCAAAATCTCGAGTCCTATTGGTACACTAGCTAACATTTTTCTTGCAGGGTGGAACCGAGCAGTAAGATATACCCTATACGAGGTCTGGGATGCACGACTAACGCTTCTATATAGGTTGAACAGCAAGCTTTCTGCAGAGTCTTCCGGATCGGCCAACAGAAAGAGACTCATATGTCGCGCCTTGTCGTCAAGGGCACTGTCGACGCTGCAATCTATGCATTGCAGAGAGAAAAACAGCACTTAATTGACATGGCAATGGATGACAGCACGCGTAAAGAGCGCATAGGTATCCAGGAACTCATGGGCCTTTTCGGGAAAACCTACGAAGATGAAACCGGAACTCCGTTCATTTTCGCCCATGAGGACGAATCTGACGACAAGGACGACGACAGCTCACACTTCACGCCGCCACAGCGTGCGGCCGATCATGCGAGCGACGACGAGGGAGATGGTTTGGACGATGAAGCGTGAAGCTGAGATCAGAACCATCTCACCGGCACAAATGTATTTTTACTATTTCTGCACGGTGCGCAGAACCACAAGCAGCACCAGGGAAAGCAGAGATCACGACGGAACGACCAAACAAGCTCCGTGTATCTTCATGGGACTCAATGGCTCGGATTAGCCTCAAGGAAAGCCTTCGGAAAATGCAGGAACTATGGGAAGGGCATCTCTGCGGGATCATCAACTGTAAGTATATACCAACGATGCGCTAAAAGGCTGCAAGGTGATCCCGACGAGAGCAGAGATAGCGATATAGAAGAAAACCATTCATCCACAATTCTTGTGCACTTTTCAAAGCTTGAGGTTTGTGAATATTTTGAAGTGGAAACCGTTCTGAGCTTCATGTACAAACAATAAAACGCAATCCTGTCTCTCGAAGGCAGGCCTATCAGTTCTTTGAAGATTGCATATGGTACCACCACAATGTCAGCAAGAGATTGGTGCCCTAAGGTTGTGACTTCGCTAAGTCTTTGCGCTCAAAATGTTACGGAGACTGCCCTTAGTGGGCAACGACGCTCTGCTTCAGGGAAGTATGTTGCCATGAACGCAAATCTTATGTACGAGAGCGAGAAATTTGCTTCTCTGGTGCCCGAAGGGCACTTCTCTTGGACGATTTTCCATACTTGTAGCTGGGAAGTGCCACGAGAAATGCAGATGGCTGTCTTTCATGTAGTGTCGCATGTATGCACGTCAAGCGATAGCCTTGTTGCCATTGAGATGCTGCTGCCTTATGGTGCTCCCATTCATTCATTCCCATCGAATAGATGAGCTTCTAACCATCTGCATGCTCGTCGCTACACGGCGCGGAAAGCGTCACGGGGTTGAGCGTAAGAATATAGCTGAATAGCGGGTTGAACGGAGTCGGCTTGCATTGATCTCAGCGGCAGTTTCCATGATTGATGGTGCCATCGTTTTTTATCGCCAATCAAAGGTCAGCGTTACCGGTAAGGTGACTGTGGCAGGACATACTTTCGGACCTCCGCATCTGGGAGACTAATATGTAGAATGTGTACTTCCCATCTCAGGATCCTCAATCTTGACAATGCTCTCGCTTTACTGAAATGGGATATGAATGAATGGGAGCACCATAAGGCAGCAGCATCTCAATGGCAACAACGCCACTGCTTGGCAGGCATACATGATAGTACCACAAGTCCTACCCTTGACCGCCGAGATCGCTGAGGTACGACCATTTCCAGATCGCAACATTGCTGTGTCCATACGCACAAGATGCCTGTAATATCAGCGGTGAAGCGCAACGAGCATCTCGATGGTCATACGGGTCACGTCTTCCGTGGGAAAGAACGAGATCACCATAAATTACACTCGTGACCGCCCAGGATGTTGAACAAGTTACTCAACATACCTTGCTGCGTTTCTTTGGCCCGAGGAAGCACGATTCCCGCGAAGGATGGCGAAGAGTTTCTAAACGGTAGTACTTTAAGACACACCCATGACTGCTGAAGTTGCTGGATCACGGCCTCTTGCAAATCGGGATCCCGCCAATTCTTGCACGTTCCAAAACGCCACGCTTTGCACGGCGGGCGGCGAGAAGCATCTCGATGGTAATCTCATCAGCGTTTCAGAGATCGCCGATTGTGGCCTCAAAGAACCATCCAAGTCAACGTAACATTGTGACTGAGATAGGAAGAAGCATATGATCGATAGGCAGCAAGACTTTTATTCTTTTCCACCCAAATATCTATAAACTACACTGAAATCCTTGCCTTTGCAGTTGCTGTCTTCTGAAACGGCAGTGTAAAGCTCTCGTGCCCGCTCGCCAAGGTAAGGTGAAACGTCGGCTTCCTCAGCTGCCACGAGCGCAAGCTTGAGATCCTTCAGCATAAGCGCAGTCCCAAAGCCGCCCTCGTATCCTTTGCTCGCCGGTGCACCCTCTATGACGCCCGGCACTGGATTGTTAACAGACGACGGCCAACAGGTCCCAGTTGCCGTGTTAATCATATCAGCGAGCTTCACGGGATCGAGTCCCCACTTGACGCCCATGTTCATCGCCTCACAAGTGGCGATATTGTTGAGAGCGAGCAAGTAATTGTTTGCCAGCTTGCCCTTGAGTCCACTCGTAGGAGGACCGAGGTGCACGACTCGCTTGCCCATCAGCATGAGGATCTCGCTGACACGGGCGACGATGTCTTCTTCCGCGCCAAGCATGAATGTGAGCTTGCCCGCAGCAGCGCCGACGACACCTCCAGACATGGGAGCGTCGACGAAGCGGCCTTGACCGCTGTTGTGTGCTTGTTCGGCTACGGCTGCTGAGGTCATTGGGTCGATCGTGCTGCAGTCGATGAAGAGGCGTTCCTTCGTGATAGGTGTCGCTGTGAGAAGGTTGTTCTGGTCGAGAATCTGCTTATACACAGCCTTGACGTGTTGAGGTTCAGGCAAGACGGTGATGATGTTTTCCTGCAAAGTATATTGTCAGCGTGATGATCTTGAATCTTCATGCTCAATGTACAGTGTGGTTTCCTCTCGAAACTTCAGATTTTGTGGATGGTTAATATATAATCACTATGCAGCATTGCGCTGAGGATCATTGATAGAACAATTAACATCACTAGAGAGGGATTGGGACGAGGCAGGACATGTCATCTCTGCCTCGAACGTGGTGAGACGTACCGTTTGCTCTGCAACTTCTCGGACAGTCTTTGCAATAGTGACATTGCCGACCTCTTCCACAAATTTCTGAGTGGCGGCATCGTTCACGTCGTTGATAACCATTGTGTCGGACTTGTTGATCTTCTCGCGAAGGTTCTTGGCCATTGGGTAGCCTGAGATATCTCGTCAGCAACAGCACTTTCATGTAAGTCTCCAACAGCCACAAGGGTACTCACCCATTCTGCCCAACCCAATGAAGCCATAGCTAGCTTGCAACCTGTTACCAGTGGCGAAGCATCTCCGTCCAGTCTGCACGCCCAACGACCGCACGCACTGCCTCCAAGGCGCAATTGTCCTTGTTGCTCCGCTCATCTTTGCTTGTGCTGTATGTGTGCTTTTGCGTCGTCGGAGTGTCCAGCCGCAGACACACACTCCATATGTCGTTCGTCGGTAGACCGGTTACTACGCGTGTGGTCGAGCGGCATTAATTGGATTGGAAGCCGTCGGTTACCGAGAACACGTGAGGGGTTGCTCCCTCGGCTTTGTCTTGTTCCTGCGTCATGACGGCCAGCGTCAGACGGGTGGGTTTGTTGTTCACTTCATGTTGATGGTGAAGGACGCTTTTCGCGTGATTGAACGTATTTGACGTTCTGATGTGTGATGGTTCTTCTGCTGTAGGATGGTCTGCGAAAGTTGAGAGACTCGCACGCGCGAAAACCGAAAAGTGCCAAGAGGATTGGATAGATCCACTTTCGCACACGTGACGTGTTGATAGCTATGACGACTGAGCCATTAGGAGGGAGGTCCTCAAGAACGACATCCAAATGTGAATCAGATCTCGTAAACAGTGGCTCGGTTGATATTGACGGCAGGAGCTTGAACGTATGACTTGACAGGCAACCATACAAGTCACCACAGCATGAAAGCAGAGTATAATTCAATATCACATTCCATTACTCCTCCTCCTAATTCTACACCCAGTACCACAAAGGCACCTTCACGGTGCATGGCAGACCGCTCTGCACCACCCCGAGACCGCAATAGCCTCCAATAGCACCGCCCATGTCCAACAAACCATTTGATTTTCCGTGCCTTCTGCACAAAACACACAAGCAAAAAGCACAAGCAAAGCAAGCCAATCCCCTACTAGAAAAAACAAGAGAGGCAAAGAAAACCTAGACAGACGCATCAAGAAACATAAGAATGGTATCTTCCGAGTAAAGGTCAAAAATGGGGTGGCCGAGGTTGTTCTCGAAGAATTGGAAGTATGAAAAGGTAACTGTGACAAGGTGGGTTCTCTTTATGCCCAAGGGAAAGCAGCCAGAAGGCTGGGAATTAGCGCGCTGTTCGTAAAACGTCAGTAAGAGTTGCGAATGATAAGATGGATGTCACAACATACCCAAAGGCCAGGCCGGCCGCAATACCAGTAATGGCTCTCCTCTTGATTTTCTCCTTGCGCAGCTCAGTCTGCACGGCCTTCACTCTCTTGGGAGGCAGTAGCTCAAGTTCCTCTTCGTCGTCCTCAACCATCTCCTCTGCCTTTCTCTTGCCCTTCGCAGAACCTGAGCTGGTTCCGTTGATCTTCTCGGCTTCGTGCACCATTGCGCGGGCTTGCGCGAGCATTTCTTGTGCGTCGCTGGGAAGCTGAAGCTCGGGAAGGCCAGCTGGCATTTCAATGTTGACTTTGGTGCTCTCGACCTCCTCATCACCTTCAGGCGAAGGCTTCATAACGGTCTCGACTTCGACCTTGACGTTCTCGGTTGACTGGCGTGCGTTGGCGGTAGCGAGTTCGCCGTTGAGAGACTCTGCGGCTTCTTCGGCGATCGCAGCGGCTTCTTCCTCGAACTTGAGGGTGCCACGGGGCTTGCGGGTCTTGCGAGGTGTGGCGAATTTGCGGGTAGAGGCGTCCTTCTTCATTGGCGAGGCGGAGCGCAGGCTGCGACCGCGAGTGGAGCGGCGACCGTCGGGCTTCTCAGGCGATCTTCCAAGGCCGTTCACAGGATCCTTCATGCTGAAAGGTGGGGGTGATTGAATGCTCTTCTTGGGGTCGTTGGTGCCGTGAGTGATGGGCTCGGGGTCGAGGAGCGCGGCAATCCAGAGCTTAATGCCGTATTCGTCCGCCAAGTTAAGGGCTGAAGTTATGTCATGTGAGCACTCTGCGGGTAGCTTGTGAAAGTCGTGATGAAAGCTTACCTTGCTCCGGGTTGATCCAGACGTTACCCGCAACCTCTTCGCTCGACGCCTCAGGGAACGACTTGATGTACTCTTTCTCGCTGGTCTCCTCCTCCACCGATGCGTACGGGAAAGCGGCCTTAAACATGCCCGTGGCACTGATGTATCCATCGCTTGATCGCCTCTATTTTTGCGTTAGTGCCTGAATCCTCCATTATTTTTCACGCGTATTTCCGTACCATCAAGAAGTATGCCTCGGGATATTTCCTGTTCGGGCCCTTGATGAAGATTCCGCTCGAGCTCAGATCGCTGGGAAGCGGCACGCGCAAGTGCGCATAGTCGAGGACACCAAGGTTGTCCGGCTTCGTCGCGTTGGAAGTGCCGATTTGACCAGGCTTCACCTTCAGTTCGGTCTGGCCAAGGCAGCGGCGCTCGACAAGGATCTCATCTATAACGCGCGCACAGTTAGCGAAAGGTCTGGCGGCAGTGGGCGCATCGAAGGATCGGACGTACGGCTAGGCGCGCGCTCCTCTACCAGCATAGGGTTCCTGTCCTCAGGAAGGACGCGCTCGGCTGCCATTGTGAATTATGTGTGGTGCGATTAGGTCGGTATGGGCTGCGCGTATGATGTTGTAGTGTTTTGCGATAGACCGCGACGCGCTAAGTCTGTATGTTTCGGAGGTGTCTCTGTTTGCTTTGTGGGTCGCAAGCGCGTTGGAATATGCGCGTCTTAGAATTATTGTACAGTCGAACAAACAATTGATGGTCCAAGCTTTATGGTGCAGTATGCTCCCGAGCAAGTGCTGGATGTGAATGGTGATGCGACGGATATGAAGCAGCAGCAGTGAAGGTCGCGGTCGCAGCAATTCGCAAAAGACCTTCTTCCAAAGCTGTTTGGCCAGCGCGGCGGATCACAGACAGACAGACAAGGGGGGGCCTCGGACTAAAGAAAAGGCTGGGGCGAGCCGTTGACGACACCTCACATGACCACACATGACCGCATCTACTGAGGAGGGAGCTAACTCGTATATTCTGCCATTACAAAGCTGTCGCTCCTTTCTAAGAACTAACATGAAAGTCAAGCACCTTGGGAGAAAAGCAAAACAATGCTTTACGAACAGAAACGTCCCGTTTGATCTTGTCTATGCTCGAGGCGTCCTGCCCATTACTTCCCCTTCATCCATCCTCTGCCCGATACTTAATTAGGCAAAGCAGTGATCTCTTTCCCGCAGCCTGGAACTCTCAGACATAACCTAAGCCTTCATCTTAGTAAAACGCGCTGCTACACAGCCCTCAGATCGTCGAGAATCAACTGAAGGGCATCCATCGACTGTAACATGCTCGTCTGATGCTCACGCCGTGCTTTCTCTTCAGCACGCTGCGCAACTCTTTTGCAACTTTCATATCATGGCATCCTGCTCAATCACACTATAATATACAGCCCGCGCTCTCAAGCCCTATGCTATCATCGCTTATCGCGTGTATCAGAACGCCTTGCGCCTACGCTAAATGCCTACATGTAATCACGCCTCGAGATATCCGTTCCGTCATTCAAACCCGTCATCTCTCGTCGGTCCGCCACTGGCATTGGCCAGTCCAGCCTGATCCGAGTTCATTGCCTCTGCTGGTGCGCCCTCATATGCGCTCTGCACCGCTCCCAAAGGATCAAAAGAGGTGTTGACAACTGGCAGATGTGCCGTGTTCGTGCTTATGCTCTTGCGGTGACCCATTGGCGAGTGCAGACCAGATTGGATGTCTTGCTGTTGCATGGACTCCACGAGTTCCTGTGTATCGTCGGTGAGATCAAGGTGTTGCGGTCCAGCCCGATTCGCCTTCACACTTGTCTGCAGCGTGGCGAGGAAGTTGTGCATGTTGCCGAATTCGATTTTGGCGCCGCCTGCTGTGTACAGATGAACAGCTTCGGCAAGACAGCTTTCGGCTTGACTGTTCTTGTCCTGTTTTGACCATGCGTCTGCTGCCAGTGCGTGCCAGAATGCAGCCTTGCGTTTCCGCTCTCCCGTACGTAGGCCGGCAACGCCAGGTCGCTCACCAAAGCATTGCGCCGAACGTTCCAGCACCAAAGCATAGCCGGTCGGGCCAACCAAGTGATCTTCCATGATCTTGCCTAGCCAACGAGCCGAATCATCCAGAGCACTTCCGCCTCGGAGCTTCAGAAGTTCGGTGCCGAGTATTAGCGTCCGGAGCGCGTTGTAAGGCGCGTTTGAACGGGTTATGTAAGAGTAGTAGGCCGTCTCCAGATACTGGTCTACCGTTTCCGTTCGAGTCTTCGTGCTGAGGCCTCCAGCGGCCAGAAGTGTGCTGACCGCCGCCATCTCGTTCGCGCCTGCGTAGTACCTCCATGCTTTGTCATTCTTGAAATCCTGGCATAGGATCTCATATGTTCCTTGGGCAAGCTTGAAGTCTCGGAGCATCATGGAGTGGTCTGCCAGTCTGCGCATAACTGCTTCTGGGGCATCGGGCCTGTAGTGACCCTGAATGCTGTCAAAGTTACTGCCAGCACCCCCCAGAGATGGCCCAGATGAAGAGCGTCCGCCAAAGGTTGTGAAACGCTTCGATAGCGACATGAGACGACCACTGATGCCACGCCTTCTAGACGCCACCTGATCGTTCCATTGTGCAGACGCACGTTCCATACTAGGGATGAGCGACTGTGTGACCATCTCGCGCACAAATGACCGAATCGCACTCGCATCGGATTCGAAAATGAAGGGTGTCGGATCTTCATCGTCCTCGCTCGTCTCCCGCCTGATAATTTCTGCAAGCTCCTCGGCTGCGGACATCCACTCAGGATGTGGAAGCTTGACACTGTCGTCGTCAGAGGGCAGACACTGTGCGCTCCGTAGTCGCAAGAGATGGCAGTGCAAGCCAAAGTGTCGCTTCATCTGATCGTAAAGGGCCATTGATTTCGAGATATCGTCATAGTCTTCGTCGTGTACAAGAATGTAGTATCGTAAGAATTCGTTGAGCACCCATGGTGGTAGTCTGTGCTCGCCAGTATTAGATGATGCATAAAGTGTCCTGAGCTCCTCGATCGGGTTGGGCGAGCGAGATGAGATTGCTATCACGGTTGCGACAGGGTGGCTCATCGTCTCTGACGGAACCATAGGCATGCCGGATAGCAGACGTCGCAAGTACAGCATGTAAAATGGAGAATCGGACTGTTGGTCGGGCATCGGGTTCTGGTTTTTGTGATTGAGGTAATCCGCCTCGACAGGTCCAGATTGCTCTTCCGCGAAAGTGAGATGGCGCTCTACCAACTCCTCGATCTGTGCGACATCGCCGCCTGACCGCAGTCTGGCAGGCTTGAATTCCAGTGATGATAGCCTGTTTGGCCCGTTCTGTGTTTGTTCTCCAGCAGATTCCATGCTCCTCCTGTCCACCATGCGCGGGCTCTCCAGCCCATCCTTCACACCCGTAAAGCGCACTGCGTAGTCGTCCCAGGATCGACTTGCGCCAACGCTGTCCCTGATGGTAACCTTGCCCTGCACATGCTCACCGAATGGTCGCAAAAGCTCCAGCAGTCCCCCATTAATTCCTTTATGTCTGATCAACTCTTCTGTGTCGTGTGAAGCGAGCACAGACACGTGCGGCGCAAACGCCCGCAAGATGAGATCCTTAGTCTCGCCGCTTATGTTTCCTCCTGGCATTGCGGGTGATGCTGGTCGCGCAGGGCCAGATCCGCCTGGCGAGAACACAGATCCATTTGGCGGACCAGCCGTGGGTGTCACCGTGCCAGATGCTCCAGGCGAGCCTGTTGCGATGGGAAGTGACGTCGTCGATTGGAAGAGCGTAGAGAGAGACGCATTGGAGCGACGATATGGGATGCTTGACAAGGGCGCAAGAGGCGATCTAGCAGGCTTTGGGCGCTGGCCTTTGGAGACATGGAGGTTGGTGTCCGAGTCGGAGTCCTGCGGTGATTGCAGCGGATCATCTGGCGTCGGTGTCATGAGAAGGGCTCGCTGCTCGGCGGCAAGACAATCGGCTATTTATGACTATCCTGGGCATTTGTATGCAGGAGCAAAGGCTGGACACTGCACTGGTTGTATGGGAGCTGTGAAGGGTTGGAGTGAATCAGGGCATCGTTTGTGTTGCTTTCGTGATTGTGATAGGGAGCAACAGGCGGCCTGTGGAGGTCCTCAGGCTTGCTCCGGGCGGTGGCAGCCGAAGCCCATGAACACCCTACCCTACAAGTCGCAGCAGCATAAACGATATATACACGCAAACCCAATTCCTGCGTGACTCTATCAGCACTGGACTCTCATATATCGTCAAAGGTGTCTTCACTTCAACTCTAGTCTGCCAGTGAATGTTGGCCCGTCGCAGTGTTTTGAGTCACCGGCTTTCACAACTTTCTTTGAACAAACACCTACTCACCACGCGTGCCTTCAAATGCGCAGCAGTCCGCCCGTACATGTCTCCTAGCCGCATCATCACATCGCCTGAAGGAAACAAAAGACGCAAACTATCTAACAGCCCACCACCAAAACGCATCTCCAAAAAGGCAAAAATGGGTCCTATGATGATCCAAGAAATTGAGGATGAGGCTGGTCCTCCGCAAACTCTCGAACTCACAGAAATCGAACAAACTCTCCGTCGACTTCTTCTGGACGTCGCCAGCTATGTCGACCAATTGCCATCACCCACCGGAGAGGATCAAGTTGCCCTGCCAGAAGAGCTCGCAAAAGAGCCGATCATCCTTCGCTTCACTGGCGGTTGGGTCAGAGACAAACTTCTTGGTGTGCCTAGCCACGACATCGATGTTGCAATTAACAAGATGACTGGACTGCAATTTGGTCTGAGGCTGAAGGAGTACCTCGAAATTTCAGGCAATCCTGAGAAGTACGGCCTCGAAGGTGTCGCCACCACAGAGAAGCAAAGCGCCAAAGCTGGAACGACCGACAAGTCAAAAACAGTTGGAGGTCTTCACAAAATTGAGGCAAATCCGGAGAAGTCGAAACATCTCGAGACTGTGACCACAAAGATTCTCGGCCTCGACATTGATCTTGTCAATCTGAGGAAGGAGACCTACACCGACGACAGCAGGAACCCACAGATGGAGTTTGGCACGCCCGAGGAGGATGCGATGAGACGTGATGCAACCGTCAATGCCCTCTTCTACAACATCAACACAGAACAAATCGAGGACTTCACCAACCAAGGCTTCGATGATATGGCAAAGCGTGTCATCAGGACTCCGCTCGAACCCTACCAAACATTCAAAGATGACCCTCTACGTGTACTCCGACTCATTCGTTTCGCAAGCCGACTCGATTACACCATCGATTCGGAATCACTAAAAGCCATGAGCGACCCAGACATCAAAGACGCTCTGCGCAAAAAGATCAGTCGCGAGCGAGTCGGTGTCGAACTAGAGAAAGCGCTTCGCGGACCAGACCCTCACGATGCCATGCGGTTGGTCTACGAACTGGGGCTGTACTTCACAATCTTCTCTGACCCGACTGTCGAAGACTCCAAGCATTATCAACCAGACACGGAGGGTACCATTGCTCTGATCGACGAGCTCAAATCGCTGCTCGATAGTGGTAGTGATCTTCCCGAGCTCCTGGTCAGAGACGCCGACGAGCGTCATATGGCGTGGCTGCTAACGGCGGTCGTTCCTTATCGCGACGCTCCCCAACCCGAAGCGCCTGAGGCTGGACGTAAAGCGCCACCCTCAATTCCCACAGGCGTGATCAGAGAGGGCATCAAAGCGACGAACAAGGTCTGTGAAATCGTCACATCATCCGTTCGCAACTTGAACGAAATCACGAGGCTTGTCGATGGCGTCGATACGCAGAAGCGTCGCGCTCAGAAGATTCCTGGAAGTGAAGACCTTACCGCTCGCGACACACTTGGTATGGCCGTGCGTCGCTGGGGTCCAACATGGAGGAGTCAAGCAATGTATGCGCTGCTTGTCGAGCTTGTAGAGCACCGTGACGACGTTGATGGTAAGTCTGCTCCACTTCCAAAAATTCAAGAATCTGTACTAAACAAACACAGCCATCGAACGCAAGTACACAACATTTGTCACACACCTACGCGATCTCGACATTCTCGACACGTACACCTTGAAGCCTCTGCTTGATGGCAAGGCATTGGCAAAGGCCTTAGCGACACCACCCGGTCCCTGGATGAAGGACGCCCTCGACGTCGTCATGGCCTGGCAACTACGAAACCCTCACGTCAAAGATCCGAGTGAGGCGATTGAAGAGGTGAAAAAGCATGGTGAGCTCACCTCCGCCCTCGCAAGCCACTTTCTCAAGCTTACCATCCGTCCGTTGTTTGTAAAGGCCAGACCGGATAATGTCACCGAGCAGGGCCGCAAGAAGGAGAAGTCCACCCTACCAGCGAAGATGACATCGGAGAACTCAGACGAGCGCATTACCAAACCATGGAAGAGCGAGAAAGACAAGTTTGCGTTGGCGTTGCTCAAATGGATCGTGAATAGCCTCGAGGAGGTATCGACCGAGCAAGTCTGGCCTCTTCTCGTGCCGCCTATCCTCACACTTGTCGACGACTGGGAAACGCAGTACAAACAACTCGGCGCAGAGCTGTTGAATTCTCTACTACGCGCAACATCGCCCACTCTCCTCTCACGCACCGGTCTTGGCTCAGTCTTCGAAGACGCCCTCATGCCCTGTCTCACATACCTCCCATCTCTCACGCCCGAGCCAGACTCCATCGCTATCCTTGCCGCCACATACCCTGCCCTCTTCACTCTGATCAAAACCCGTTTCCCCACCACAACATCCACACCACCAAAAAACCCCATCCGCCTAAACCGCATCAAATCCCTCGACACCATCCTCCGCAAAGGCATCCTACACGCATACGCGCACAGCGGCCAGTACCCAGCCATAACCCGCGTCCTGTTCCTAAACCTCACCACACTGCTCAACGAGCTCGGCATCGACTCCGTCAAACACCTACAATACATCTTACCCATGCTGAGTGAATCTCTCACACAAGCAGCGAAAGCCCAGCAGACAGACTTACTCATGGCTGCATTGCAGGCGCTGCAAGCTGTTATCTTCAATGGGTGGGCGCGGATGGTTGAGCATAGAATTGAGATCATGAAGGGTGTTACTATTGCTTGGTTGATTTTGGTTGAGAGTGGGAAGGATGATGCGGGCGAGGTTGTGGAGGTGAAGAAGGGTATGGTGGAGACCGTGCGGGTTTTGCACGCTGCTATGGGGGAGACGGAGTCGTTTGTTGAGGAGTGTAGAGTGTTGTTGGAGGCGGATGGGAAGCTGGAGGGATTGCTGGGTTGGGCGAAGAGGGCTTGAGTTGGTGCATATCGAGCATGCATCGTTACCTTTTTGCGCCCTCGATCGTGTAGTCGTCCCGCGCAGTATGAAGTTCATCCATGGATATGATGCTATAAATGCCTTGCTGGCTTTCTCTCATCATGACTTCTACAAACCAAAGTTGACAAAACTGTGATCTTTGCTTTGACGAAACTAAATTAGAGGCTGAACCCGTTTTTCCTTTTGGCAGAAGAGATCATACGTCTCAATTGTTCCAAAGAACCAACGTTTGCCATCGGGCGGCGACTCCGGATATACGTCATGCCACAATGCTGCTACAGTGTACACTGATCGCCAGACTTCCAAATTTAGGCAGTTACATACCGGTTTTCTGGGACTCTACTCATACCAAAGTTATGGCCATGACTCTACGATCACGATCGTGAGCGCTCATTGATGCTTTCGATCAGATTTGATATTTGGGAGCTCTGCGAATCACAGAGCAGAGCTCCATCGACTTGCTTCGACGCCGAAGACCCGGACTTGGAAGCATCTTGGACCACATCTTATTTACCATAACAACGGAGAGTTCGAGCCAAGATCGGTTCCAGACCAAACAATGCTTTCTCTATGAAAACCCGGGATCCAAGCTGCCGGTTAGCATCATGAAGGGACAGGTTGTTTGGCTCACAGCAAAAAGCGAAATGGCTTCCTCCCATCGCCGGAAGGCGAACATTCCGCTCGCAGCCAGCCTCGAGATCGTCGCTCGCGAATGAGCAGTGCAGGCGAGCATCATGATTGGCTCACACCCAATAACGCAACTGAGACCCAAAAACCGTCACAACCGCCAAAACCCAGCAAGACCACGAGGCCGGCCGGCCGTTGCCCGACCCGAGACCTAAGCTGTCTGCGGTTAATCCTGCCTGACGCCCGCCGGCCTGGGATACGCTGCTGCGTTGCGCTGACGGGCGGGCGACTGCAGGCCCAATATTGCCGTACCTCATGCGCGGGCGATCCTGGGAAATGATGGAAATTCCTAAAAGAGACAGCGACGTCAAGACGTTGGGAACGATGGTCCCGTCACGTTCGCTTGCGGAGTCTTCCTCCTCTCACATCTCTTGACAAGAACCTGGAAGGCGAAATTTGCCCAAGAGCGGCGCTCGCGACGATCAGTGGATATGGCGAGAGTTCCAGACCTCGGTAGACCCGATAGTTTGAAGGTCCCTCCACTGCTGGGCTGGCTAGGGTCACGGGTCCCTTTCGTCACACACACATCCACACACCTTTTCCGCTTTGCACGCTTCGGGGTCGAGCGGCAGAGGCGTTTTGTTTTTGCGCCTGCGAAGGTGCGAGGCCTGCAAGCACTCTACGGCGAGGGCGGGAGGCGGCGCCACATAAGAGCTGTCTCTTGGTGGCCTCGATGGCGTCCTGTTCCGGACGAAGCGGTGCAGTGTTTTGATGACGCTCGAGGGCCCCCCGGCGCGGCGGAGGGATGGCAGAGGTCGGTAGACCGTTTTCGAGGACATGAAACACGATATGGACCAGGACAGGGCCGTTGAGCATGGCGTTATGATATATTAGAGTCGCAACGGCGAGGATTTGACAGCCGGCGACATGTCCACATACAATCCACTCTGATGCTGCTGCTGCTGTCAAAAGGTGCGCCTGCTGCGAGCTGTCATCTGCCTTCTGATGCAAGGTGCGCACCATTGGCAGCAGCCTTGTAAATAGAGGTGCGCCACTGATGCAGTAAGGCAGTTGACTCGTCTCTTTTCGTCAGGCCGGGTCTCTCGCCTGCATCCGCAAGAGTACTCATCCCTACACCCATATCTCCCACGTACATACATTACATCAATACCATAATACCATTGTTCCAACGCCGCCAACAACCGTTTACGAGCAGCGTTGTTCTTTCAGTCCGTGTGTCTCTCCAGGGCGCATTTTAGCCTCTCTCGCTACCCCTGCTAGACTCGCATCGCCCACGCACGGGCGTCAAGTAACCGCAGAGCCAGGGCCAGCACTCTACCGGGACCAGGGCATTCGAGCGCCATCACAGCGTCCAGAGCGCACAGTGCACGCTGCATTTCTCCAATTTCACAACATCATCCAGTCTGCATTGCTGCATCGTGCCCGTTGCGCTACCACGACACGCGCTGTTGTGTGCAAGAAGAGTGCTGTGCTGTGCTGCTGCTCGCCGTGCCACTGGATAGCTTCTCCTACCACTACCAGAAAGCAGCATCTTCCACATACTCAGCCCATCATCGCCCAAGCCGGGAATGACTGCCTCATTAATCCAGAACCCGATTTCTACCGCCTCAAGCGATGCCCTTGTGGCCCTTCAAAAAGCGGCGGAGCGCTCCACCTAACAAGGATACGCCTGCGCCGCCGACAACCGACCGTAGCTACGATAATATCAATATCAACCACGACTTCACCACCCCAGCACGCCGTCCGAGCACGACTATTACTCAGCGTATACGCCGCGCATCGCAACAAACAGAGAAGGTCGCCGACGCAGAAACTCCGGCACCACCCCAGCAATTGCAACGTCACGCGACTCCCACGCTCGACGAAAAGCACACTGACCACTCCACTACTGCCCGAACCCGAGGTAGCGTGGAAGAAGATATTACTGCTCTCCCAGTCAGCCGGAACCTGGAGCAATCACCTCACCTGCGTCCCATTGATACCGGACGCCCGCAGATCCCTTACAACTTCAGAGATCACTCCACCTCACAGACCAGCGTACCTCGGACGGATCTAAGGCCAGTCTCACGACCCGGGACTGCGCACACTAAACGCAGTGCATACGATACCTTGTCTGTTCGCCGTCAATCCAGCAAAAAGCGCAAGGACGACGACCGCCTTCGCGAGGAGGAAATCCGCGGGATGAGTGCGCCCATCAATATGCCTAAAAGGCACGGCGACGGCGTCTTCCGTCGTGACAGCAAGAAACGACGCAATTTCAGCAATCTCAAGGATTCAAACATCTCGCTGCCATATGGAGAGTCATTACACTCAATGTCGACAGTGCCAGAGCAACGAGGATGGGAACTCGGACTCTTTGACTTGTTCTCACCTCGACCTGCTATCAGACTTTCTGGCGTACCCCAATACCCTGCACCTTCGCCATTTGCACAACCACCGCCGAGCCGTCAGACATATGGAGGGAAAGAGAAGGAATCAGCGGATGCCTTTAAGAAGAGGACGCAGAGGATTGGAGAGACAGCAGATGAGATGGACGCAAGTGATCTCAGACTGCTTATGGAGCGCGATGCGAAGCGGAGGGAAAGGCGGAAGCGCGAACAGCAGGAGAAGCTAGATCGCAAGCTCAAAGCAAAAGCTGCAAGGGATCGATCTAACAGCAACAAGAGGCGTCAAGAAGCTGAGGAGGCAAAAAGGGAGCAAGAAGTGAGATCACGGGTCGAGGAGGAACGACGAGCACGCGAGCCATTGGCGCCACCTACAGCTGTGCACCCTGCCCTCCGAGACGAACCTCATCTTGGTCCTGGAGAAGTCGTCGGACTCGGTATTGATACTGACCAGCAAGCGGATGAGCCTATGCAGAATGTTGAGGATCCGTTCCGTGATCCTCTCCCTTCGCCACTTCCCGAGCATGAACAGCAACAACCTGAGATGCGCCAGGCTGAAGCTCCTGGAACCTACACACCAATCGAAACTCCTATGGAAGATCCCATTGTCGAGACTGCGCAAGCTGTGCGTTATTCGCAGCATACGCCGTTAATGGCAACCCCGCCACTTTCACCATCTTACAACAGAGCGCCCACGCCTTCATCATTACTATCCAACGCGATCGAGCGACAAGAGAGGACTGCATCGCTACCCGAGTCTCCACCTGGCATGGCTGCTCTTTTAGAAGAGCGCAGAACTTCTGAGCCACAATCGGTCGAGTCAAGACGGACCGGAGGCTGGGCTACACTTTTCCGACGAGGCGGAACAAAGAAGGAAGTCAAGCAAGCACCGGCCTCGGAAATGTCATTTACCAACACTTCACGGGAGTCCATGTCTCGTGGGCCCATCCCAGCACATCTTGTGGGTGGCGATCGTTCGCCCTTCCAACGAAACAAGACTGGTACGCCAACACGCACTCAGAGCAAGTTTAGGGAAGACTTGCCTGAGATGCCCGTGTCGCCACCAGACTCTCGCGTGCAATCTCCGGACGTACCAGACCTGCCTGTCGGTGCTGCAGCTATTGCAGCCACCCACAGAGGTAGAGCTTCACCACGGCCTATCGACCGCTTGAATGGACACAGTCGCAGTTCAGATGTTGACACCCGCGGTGCCCCCCGTTTTGATACGCCTATCAGCCCGGGTGGCCGTACTGGCTTGGTATCTGCTTCACTCGCATCTGTTGATTCTGAAGGCTCCTGGCTTGCTAGTGGTGGCTCACTCAAGCGCGGTTCGCGTTCATCGCAGTTGAGCCGAAGCATTGGCTCTCTCAGCAAGCGGCCGCAGGAATTCGTCGCCAGCTACGAAGACTTGGGCGGCCAAGACAAGGACGCCGAATACATCTCCCGTGGCGATCCTAACCCAGACGTTCAAAAACGCCAGGAGCCCCGACCCATCAGTCCGTCAACCATCACCGGTGCCGACGAAGAAAGCTTTTACGACGAAACACCAGACATTTCTGGTGGACCCAGCGTACCCTTGACCATGCACGGCAGCGTACGCCGCAAACCCACACTCGTCCACCGCGAACCCATCGCACGCTCACGTGAGGGCCTATTTGCCGAATACGCCACAGGCGAGGTTGCCACCATCGAAGGAGGCAGCAAAGACGACGAATTCGAACCAGTGACCCCAGGCACTGAAGCACAAGTGCACCGCGCCACATCCGTCCACTTCGGCGGAAGGGGACACGCAAGAAAAGTGTCTGCTGGCAGCGCAAAACTCCTCGACCTCCCATCCTCCAGGCGCCAGAGCATGTCACCGTCCGAGACGAAGCGTGCGAGCTCAGCATCTCTATCCAAAATGGGCTGATCGTCCACAAGAATCAACAACCACAACAACTACTACAATCACAGCAACCTCACACCCGCCTCTACATGGCCACGATTTTCACGGCCAACACTACACTGCATTTTTGCTTTTTATTTCGTAACTCTCATTCTCGACACAAACTCGACACCATTCTTACTTTTTCTAACTGTTCGCGGCGGCGGCGGTATCCCGCTGTTCTGAATCCTCTTTTTACTAATGCGTTTTATACCCATTCGGCTTTGCTTTGGTGGATTATTGAGCCTTGCCTGTATGAGATTCCCACGAAACTTTTTGCGATGGGAAGGATTGAAGAGGCGGGGAGGTACATGTACTATTTTGAGGAGAGGGAAACGTCCCTTTCTCCTGCTATCATACAGCACTCGGGCTATCTGGTCGACAGGCCGACAGATGGTCAAACCCTGTATGTAGCGTAGATGGAGTGACCCAGTGAAGGGATTTTTGCACAGAAAAACTTGATAGATTTGGGAGCGGAGGTGGTGGTGGGGAAGAAAGATACTTTACATGTACTCTTGGGACGTTTGCAGTCTTCTCTGGCCATTTCGATGGTGAGATGTAGTGTCTTTGAAAGTGTATGGAAGTCGAAGAATATTTGCCATGTGCCTACATGTACATTTTATGGACTCATCATTCCACCTCACTTGCGCTCTCTTTGATCTCAATTACCGCAGGCCGGCCATACTTTGCACCACTCTCTGTGTTCTTCAAGAAGGCGTGGCCCTGTGTATTCCCAATCAAGCAAGCCACATACATACACATGTGCGTCTGCGTCTGCGTGTAGGTGTTTGTACATCATTGTGCATGTACCACCGATGCCAGCACCTCATAATGCAGCTGTCCGTGGCCGCACAGCTTACATACTTGTGTACAGTACCGACGATCCGGACGTGGGGCGTGCGTGGGAGTCGGTTATGTGGCATGCGCAGTACATGTACTGTGTACATGACTACAGGCCTACTGTGACCTCTCTCGCTGCAGCAGCAGTGGTGCCACTCATGCGTCTTCCTTCCACGCATGTAATGTGCGCATAAGGTACATGTATCTGCACATGCGGACTGACTAGCACGGACATGTCGTCTTCACGGTGGTCGAGGTCTCCATGTAGGCTTGTACCTTGAGGTTATTTCCTCGATACGGTGTGTGACTGAGTGGCCATTCGCACGTCATATGCGCTTGTGTTATACCGGTGCTTCGGCGCGAGAAGGCTGATTGCAGATATGGCGTGGCGAATGCATGGCGGCGGCGAGGATGTTGGTTTTTCTGTACTTTTCTGGTGAGATCTCGCTATTTCGTTTTAGAAATGATAGTAAAACCTTGTGGTGTTTAGAAATGATAACGAGATCTTTAATGAGGTAAGCAAGTATTTTGAGTAATGATGCCCGCGGGTCTCCCGAGCTTGACCGATTTGTAAGGAGAGAAAGGGTGCCACGAGAGCCATCAATTTGATCACCAGCATTTGTAAATCACCACCAGGCATTTCCAAGCGAAAGTCCCTTACAGCAGTCAGCTCTTATTGTTTCATTGCATAACTTCGCTATATAATTTAGCTCCCCCCAAGATGTCTGCATTCCGTCTTTCACGCACTCTCCTCACCAGCTCTGCCCGCAGCCTTAAAGTGACCACCCCACCTCCCGCCACTACTTTCCACTCTCGCGCTCTATTCAACAACAACAACATCACCAACCACAACATCTTCACCAACAAACGCAGCTTCTCCTCCACCATGTCTACCTCCACCGGCGTTCACAACCTCACCACGTAAGTCATGTCCGTACATGCGCGCGCGCCCGCATTTGCGCCAGCCTTGCGCTCGAAAGACACAGAAAACTGACTCTACATGATTCACAGCAAGGCCGACTTCGACGCCGCTCTCGGCGAGAAGGGCCTCATGGTCGTTGACTTCTTCGCCACCTGGTGCGGTCCCTGCAAGGTCATCGCTCCTCAGGTCGTCAAGTACGTTTCCTCCCACCCTTCCCACGCCTCTCCCAGCAAGCCCGCCCGATTACAAATCAACCACCCGCCCAAAACGAAACACGAAACAAAGAGCCACACCACAGAAACAGACACCCGCGCATACTACAAAAAACAGCCACACTAACGAATGTCGCACCCACAGGTTCTCCAACAACTACACCGACGCCCGCTTCTACAAGATCGACGTCGACGAGGTCCCCGAGGTCGCTCAGGAGCAGAGCGTGCGCGCCATGCCCACTTTCCTCCTCTACAAGGACGGCAAGCAGGTCGGCGAGGTCGTCGGCGCCAACCCCGTCGCTCTTGAGGCCGCTATCAAGACTCACGCCTAAGCGCTCTCGCTTCACTATCTTCCGACCCAGCTCAGCAATAAGAGATGAACAAAGGGATATCTGAGAGCCAGGGAGGATGACAACACGATGACGTCGCGGAACTTTTTTTTTGTGCTTGCACTTGCGCCGTGAGCAGATCAGATACCTTATAGATGCGCTGTGTGTGGCTGGCCTGTTGAGCGCCGCGCGAGCGAATGGAATGAAGGTCATGAATACATCTTTTTTCTTGTCACTGTTATGTGGGTTGACTTCATGCGTGATTTTAGATACTGGTTAGGTCCAGCTATAGAACTACAATGTTTGAGCGCTGGCTAAGTATGTGTACAGTGCATGTATGATCGACCTTTTGGTTACTCGCGACCAATCTAGACTCAGCTTGGAGTATCTCAACAATTAAAGTACACTGCTTGTTATTACGTGTAGTCTAATCTATTTCTACAATCCTACACAACAACACATTCACTGCCCACTCCCCCAAATTTCCGCCCATCCCTCAGGATTCAACTCCAACGGCCCATTCAACTCGCCTATCCTAGGAGGCTTCTGCTCTCCAGGCTCCGGCAAGCAAATCCACTCACGAATACACCCAGGAACATCTTCCTTCGCATGGCTAATCACGAGCAACGCCTGCTCTTCACCCAGCCCTTCCATAACACCCTCGCCACGCTCGCCATGAGAAAGGAAAGACAAAGCGCGATCCCGCACCGTCTCGTCAATCCCACTGAACGCCTCGTCGAGAATTATCAGCGGCGGACTATGCACGATCGCTCGTAGGAAAAGCGCTAATCGTTGTGCGGAGAAGGAGAGCTCGCCGAAGCGCATGTCTTCTGTCCACCTGAGGTCTGCTTCGTCTTCAGGCTTGCCACCGCCTCGAATGTGTGATCCTCGCTGCTGTTGGCGCAAGTCGTTTGCGAACCAGCGTAGCGTAGCGTCCACGCGCTTCTTAGCCTCTTCATCCAAAATCGGTTTCGCAAGCGGTGCATCCGCCCACGCTGACTCTAGCGTCCGGCGCAGCGAGAGGGTTTTCGGAAAGAAAGCGTGCACCTCAGGACTAGAATGTCCCATTCTCCGCTGTAAATCAAACACACTTATCCCCGGCTGTCCTGGCGTCGGCAGGCGCGAGCGGCCGAAGAGTTTGATTGGGAGACCATAGGTCTGGGGGTGGTCGGACGTGATTAGTGACAGCATGGTCGTCTTGCCGCTGCCATTTGGGCCGAAGATGCCGCAGCGCTGGCCGCGGTGGAGGGACCACCAGAGGCCTGGGGAGGACGTGTCGGGTTGTTGCCAGTCGCCTAGGACTGTTTTGGGGCCGTAGGAGACGCGGATGCCGTTGAGTTCGACGAGCGCTTCGCCTTTGGGGAGGGGCGGGGAGAGCTTGGGGAAACCATCACGGGATAGTTGCTCTTTGCCTGCGTGTGGTGCTGAGATGCTGTGCTTGAGGAAGGCTTTGGAGGCTTCCAGGACTTCCTGCTTAGGCCCTTGGTGCAGGACTTTGAGATTCCCGTCCACAACCACCACATGAGATATCCACTCAGGCACCTCATCCTCCGGCCTCAAACTAACCACCAACCTAGGCTGACTCCTCTCAGCCAACCTCCTCAGCACCCCCGACAACCTCTTCAGCGTCCTCGGATCCAACCCCATGAACGGCCCATCCAACAACAACACCTCCGGCCTCTCCATCACAGCCTTCGCGATCCTCGCCCTGCGTGTCTGCCCATTGCTCAGATTCGCAACCGGCATCTCCATCAAAGCCCCCAATTCTAACATCTCTTCCACCTCCCTCAAAGCTGCCCTCTCTGCAGCCGTAGTTTCGCGTTCCAGAGCATTCAATTCCGTGTGGCCAGTTAAATATTGCCTGACCGTGAAATCCGTCTCTTCGCGCCGGCTCTCATAGCGAGCGCTGAGGTATGCGCCGCGGACATTGGTGCCGCTGACGCCGGTGCCGCGCTCGGCGTCGAAGCCGACGTATTTGATGGCATGTTGGAGAGAGGATGTGAGGGCGGGATAGCGGCGGGACGTTGGAGGGTGGGCTATGTGTTGGCCAGCGAGGATTTGGAGGAAGGTTGTTCGGGCGATGGAGGAGGGCGAAATAACGGACCAGTATTGGGTTGTGTTGTTGATGGTGGTGTTGGCGAGGGTGTAGGTGAGGTTGGGGAAGAGAGGTGGGTTATTGGTGGTGGTGGTGGTGCTGGGGTGGTGTTTGTAGAAGGTGCCGTTTTGGATGGAGAGTATTGGTGGTTTGGTTGATGTGTATCGGCGACGGTTAAGGTGTTGTGGTTGCCATTGGATGTTGGTATGGCATTGCTGGGTGCGGGCCAGCGCTCTCCTCAACATGCTATGTGTGGATGTTTATGTACATGCAGTAGTGGGTGCATGTGCAGGCGTGTGATCATCAATAACCTGAATGCTTACGGCAATCGTTCCTCGGTCTGGACGAAGTGACGTGCGTTGACATCGCGGGGTTTGCTGGCCGAACATGGATCCTCCATCCACCTCGTCTTTACGGCGAATGAATATAACGTTACTTCATCTTCACCACATCCAGTATTTTACACGAAACCTCACCTTTGGCACCCATCACAATCATGTTCCCATCGATGCAACCCTCGAGACCCAAAGTAAGACAAACGACATATAATCAATCTACCATCTCGTACAAACTTCTGACCTGACAACAGCTCGCTGGCCAAAAGCCGATGCAACAACAGACTCGTCAACTGAATACGAGCCAACCTCGAAACCAAATGGAAGCCATGCCACCTCACCAAAGTTCGGAGTTCAACGCACCATCGAGTCACACCGCCAATCCGTTCAACCCTGCCATCGTCCATCCGGTCTTCTTCGCCCAAGCGTGGCGAAAAGCACCCTACCCTCTACCAGGAACCACTGGCTTCAGCCCTGTCGCAACCGGATATGTCTTCGGTGGCACTGCTGCTACCCGGAAGGAACCCTCGACCAAGCTGTGAGATCCATGCCTTTGCATGGACAAGAACAACATCAATCCCGTCGCCACCCCGAATCCATCAGCAGCCCATGCTCGACATCTCGCCTCAAATTCGCCATCTCCCATTCCACACTCCTCACTCTAATCATCTCCCTGCATTCCCCGCAAGCATCATCTCGGAAATCCTCGAGGAGATCTAGCATGCATCCTTGGCAGCAGGCTTCCGATTCGACTCTCATGAAATCTTGATGTTGGCATGTGTTTGCAACGCTGGGTCTGTTGCCCAGGTTGCCACTTCTCGCGATGTCGCAGACGAGTACTGTGTCATACTCTGTGTGGTTGCAGAAAAATCCAATCTCGACGATGAGGCACATCTGTGGCGGCGATGTCCAGTACAGGGGCGTAAAGGCTTGAAAGCTGCAGGATAAGAAGCCAGAGGGCCCTGTTATCACTTTGCTGGCATGTTTGCTGCAATCGATCATACAGATGCCGCGATCGATGCTCACATGCCATTGTATCGATACGATACACAGATCTCAACATATCATGTTTCCGACTTCCAAGCCGAACGAGCAAACTCCAAAATTGCAAGCCCGAAGTCTTTCCACAACGAGCCTCAGGCCAGACAGTATCGTATGATCATACCCTTGGTGAATGATGTTCTCCAGGCCCACGTGCTCTGCTTCCACAGCTAGGCTCCAGCCACGTCTTTGCCACTCGCCAGCGTTCTGCCGCCGCGTATGACCTTCGTCTGCTGTCCCAAACTGTTCGCTTCTCGCATCTATCTTTCCATGGGATGTTATGGAATATCTGCCGTGGAAGGTATAAGACCCAGCTGTTCGATCGTCTCTCTCGCAACCAAACAAGTATTTCCCTAACATCTTGATCATTGAGTCAAGTTTTCAATCAATCCAAATCCACAGGTGGGCTCACAGTGCTGTCGGTTCTTGCAAAACATTACTCCCACGCCTTGCGCAGTGGAGCGCTTGACCAACCTGCCACAATTACCCCAAGAGCGGGCTCATCCAATCCAACATGGACTTCTCCAAGCCGCTGCCTGAGGGGCGAAAGTCCTACTCAGTCCCCAAGCAGGAACTCAGATCAACCAGATGTTTCACCACTCTCCATGTCAAGCGGGCGGTAAATGAGCCCACTTGCAACCTCGCCCTCGAGAAGCTTCGCTATGATTTGGCACGTCAACTCAGCAAGAACAATGTCAAAGTCAAAGTCGCTGTCTCTACGGAGAACAAGATCAGCGGCAACTGGATCTCTCTCGCCATGCCTGATGCTCTTCCCTCCAGATTGGGTTTGATGACTCGTATTGCAAGCCTCGTCGCTATGTGCAGTGAGACCAATGGTAGATTGTCTCTCGAGAAATCTTCCTGCGACACTCTCACCCAGCCTTTCGCCAGAGACCTCGCAGAAGCATTGCCTGCCACGCTTGACCACTCTCAGCCCTCTGAACGTCGCTACAATGCGTCAGCCCACCAAAAGATGCAAAGCGCCATCTTCAAGGATCAGATTAAGCCAATTTTTTTCGACCTGATCTCTACCGACCGCTCTATGGGCCTCGAAGTCCTGAACGCGTGGTACAACCACCATCACAAATCTTTCACCACTGATACCCCCGCCGTCGAAAGCCATCTCAGTCTTGAAGACACCATGCACGATTCCCCTCGGGTCTTCCCTGGCAATCCATGGATGTCCACCCTCCGGTACGCCCTCGGCCTCCACCTCGAAAACGCCGAACTTGAACTCATCGAGCCTGCCGTCGCAGCAGCGATGCAGAGCGTGGCTCTCACGCGAGACTACTGGGCTTGGCCGCAAGACTCTTGCAGCACAAACAACGTCAAACGCTTGAAGAACGCGGTCGCCATCGCAATGTTGGAGAAGCAGTGTTCGGAAGCACAGGCAATGGCGATTGTGAAGAACGCTGCCATCGCTGCCGAGGGCAGGTTTGTCGAACGTAAGCGGGACTTGGTTGAGGCGATGGGAAAGGAGCGCAGCGAGGTTGTCATGTTCTTGGATGCTGTGGAGCACTTTGCTGCGGGCAACAGTCTGTGGTGCTCGAGCTGTCCACTCTACCACAGGAAACGTTGATATTTGACCGAGCCGGTCGTCAGAGTGTACTTTTGTTTGCTTGCATTGGGTTGCGATTGTTCTATCTTGGCGTTTGCGATATGTATGGTCCCTGGTGGACACTGTACATCAAGAATGCATGACGGAAGCAAAAGGGCTGGCTGGAACCGCCCACCCGTCCTTCCATGTCAATACTGCGATTTGCAATCACAATTACTTGCCGAACAAGCAGCTAATAACTACTATCCCCAACCAAAACCATTCAATCCCACAACCCCTCTTAAAGTGTAACTTTGACATTTCTTTCGTTGAATCCTATCCTCTCTCCCTCAAACCCATCCCCTCACGCCCTCCACTTCGCCCCAATCCTCTCCACAGTCTCATCCTCAATCTCATACTCGGACATCACATACTCGCTAGAAGTCTCATTGCCCACCGTAACATTAACCGCAAAATACTCCACACTCCCCGTCAGACTAACACCATACAACGAAAACAGCGCCGCCGTGATCGTCGCGCTACCCTCGGGTCTGCTCGTGGGAATGCTCACGTTCGCAGTGATGTTACCGACGATATTCGATAGCTCTGTTCGCAATCACGCACGTGTTAGCGATCGCCCTCCACTCTGTGGTGCTCTCACCCATAGAGGAGGTATAAGACTTGCCAGGACCCAGAAACTTCTCCCCCACAAACGTGCCGAGCGAGCGAGGATGTTTCTGCTCCGTGGGTGTTATTCCGAAGGCTACGGCGACGTCTTGGACGCGTTGGATGTAGTTTTCTGCGCGGAGGTGGATTTGGATGGGAGCTCCGGGGACGATTGTTGAGGGGGCGGAGAAGCCGGTTATGCGTGCTGTTGTTGGTGTGGTGAGGAGAGTAAGGAGGGAGGTTGTGGTGGTGAGGAGGGTGGGGAGACGCATTTTTGGTGGTTTGGTGAGGATTAGGAATGTTTGGTGGGAGTGTTGGGCTTTGGTTGGTGGTTTTGTGGGTTGATAGGTTATGGTAGAAAGTTGAGTAGGTGCAATAGCTAGACAGCGATCAAGAAGGACGGAACGTAGACTGCCAATGACTTTTAACAACGGTTTCCATGGATGTGATCTACCAAACTAGCCATGTGCGAGTGATGTAAAGATAGTCGTCCCTACGTTGCGAATCGTTAGCAGATCGGCTTATACGTCTAGCTCACGGTAGTAGTGAACACGAGTCTCCGGTACTCCGCGGTGATATTGGATTCGATCGTGAGGAATAGGCTCGGACGAACTCACATCCAGGCTCGACAGGGTCGGCAGAGTTGTGATCTGAAACATTTCTCGTCATAAGGTATGGTCGATCGCTTGCCTCTTAGTCAGGGTCTGAATCATTCATGCTTGGACAGCTCTTCCGCTTCTTACGGAGAATCCATGAGATGCACACGTTTGCGGTTGCATAGAATGAATTATACTACAGCTTCACTGGCGCACTTGGCAATAGTTTGTCGGCAGCTTCAGCATGTTCGTAGCATATTTATGGGTATCCTATGGGTATCCTCTATACAAGTGCAGATCCTAAGCTTTACTCCAAAGACCCAATCGTGAGAACATCATGAGCCGCGTATGGCAGACCTCACGCCTTATTGATCCCTCGAAGATTCATGCGGCAGCGAGAACATGGGTACTTTTCGAACAGACGAGGTTGCGAGATGAGATGGTAGCTCGCAAGGCTCTGTTCCCTCATGTTGGTTGACATGGTAGTTGTGGCTTTCCTTACGAGTGAGGTTAATCGGTGCTGGTGGCACAAGGCTGTCATGGCCAGTGGCAGGTGGTTTCCACTCCTGCTGAGCTGGGTTCGGCTCGATAATGTGCCCAAAATGTTTCGAGGTCTCTAGAGATTTCGGACTCGGCCCATTGACGTATGAAGGCAGCTCTTGATTGACGTCGGGCTGCACTTGAGCTGCCTGTTGGTCAGGAGCTGGGGCGGAGGTCTCTGTGCTGTGATCAGGTTCTTCGCCCTTTTCAGGGTCAGATGTGGGTGCAGGCTTCTCTCCTTGTTGGTCGGGCTCTGGATTGGATGCTGCCGCCGTCTTCTTCCGACGAGCATCAGCTATTAGTCTGCTGAAATCGACCTTGTTCTTGTTCGCCCAGCTGTTTCCATCAAAGTCCTTGCGCATGATTCCATAGCCCTGATTTGTTGTTGGTGCTCTTCCTCCCTGTGTTCTCTCCCATGTGTCGAGATCATGAAGAAGCTCCCTCTTGTTTCGCGAATTGCTGGAATCGCAATTTGCATTCCACAAATTGACCCATTCAGTATGTCGCCTCACCATGAGCTGTTTGCTGCCAAAACTCGGAAGCCCAAGCTCGTCCATCTTCTTGCGCATCGCTGTCTCTTTCAACAGGGAATAGTTCAGCTCCGATATTCGATCCTGAGGTCTTGGTGTGTTTCGTTGTGAAGCTCTCGAGCTATTGAGTCCGCCAGTGGGTATTCGCGATTTGGCTTTCTTCTCTGCCTCTTTCTCGTCCTCGCATCTGTCGAGGTGTGGTTCGACTGCCTCGATCTTCATGCGTCTCCCACAGCCCAGTGGACATTCGATCAGACCGTCATCTTTTGGTTTCTCTGGCTCAAAGCTTCCATCCTCATCGGAATCCTCCACTTCGATAGGCTCCTGTTGCGAACTTTGCGACGCGACAGTGCGCCTGCTCTTGCTGCGCGTAGTCCTGCCTCCTCCTTCTGCCTCAGCTACGTCGTCCGAGTCCAGTACCGTACGTTTTCGTTTCGCGGGCTTCTTGTCTTTATTCGCTTCATCTCGTTCTTCCCTCGCGATCTTCAAGGCCTGTGGTCGAGCAGCCAAAAATGTCGACACAACTTCCTGCAATTGCCAGTTGTTGCGCAACTTGCTTGCCTGATCGGATGCTCGACAGGCCGGACAGCGACCATCAGCCGATAGCGACGTCCGTATGCATCTCGAACAAAATGTGTGCGAGCATGATGTGATCATGGGCGTGTCGTAGAACTCCTTGCATATTTGGCAGTGAAGTGCGCTTTCGAGATGTGAGAGGAGAGCGAGTGGTGTATTCAACCAGTCCGTCGAATCGGGGACATCATATGCGGAATCCATCAGTGAGGCGTGGGCATGTGGGTAAGTGGTCTTGCGACAGCTCGATCTGGTCGTGGCGACGGGAACTCTTACACACGTCGCGAACAAAGCGTTGCGCGTCGGCACGTGACTTTGAGAGTCTACTTTGCCGCTTCCTCTTTCCAAAGTCTCACTTCTCCTCCACCTCAAGTCCATCTCACACATGGTGCGCTAAGAACAAGCATCCATGGTCGGACCCCTTCGATGACCCGAGATCTGCAATAATAACGGGGCTTTCACCTCACGTCACCGGATCTTCAACACGCAGCTTCTGATACAGACTTGCATTAATGGTACACGCTCAAAAGTTTGATTGAAACTCAAGGCATACAGTAGCCTCAAACCCCACGACAGGCACCCCAGTCGCACCATGTAGCAGATTGACAGGGTTACATATGCGATTGAGGCAGCCGTAGAAGTCGGGTTGCTGCATTGCCGAACCCGATGACGATGCCTTCTGACGGAAAGTTAGAATGTCGATTCCTTTGCGTTACACCAAGGCAATCGGGAATGTGTTTGCGGATCTGTGACGATGTCCTATGCATCACGCGAGGGAAGGAACTGGTGGATAGACTATAAGGGTATGTACGATCGTAAGTCATGTGCTCTTGCTCCATTGTTGCATAGCTTCCCACTTTCCTCACAAGTTACCTCGACCTCAGACATCCGCCTTCTTGTATACTCCAACTTGCGACTAGAAAGACCATCGAGAACAGTACCACCATCATATCATCACATACACTCTGCCACCATGTACTGCTTCTCCACACTCGCAGTCTTCGCCTCCATTGCCTCGTCAGCTCTTGCCGCTTTGAACGACACAGGCGAGTACCGTTTGAGGACGGAATTGAAGCCCCATCAGAGGAACAAGCGTTTGTTCGAGAACCTTGTGAGTGATGGATTGTCTCTGCTATACGTGCTTGAGCTAATTGGATAGTACGTCACTTCATACCACACCGGCGCCGGTCTGAGCGACGCGACATTTGTGAGAAACGCTTCCACTGCAGCCGCGGGCTTCCTCAACGCGACGAACACATCTACCGCTGAGGCCCCGAACTATGTTCAAGAGTTCGACCTCGGAAACGAATTCCCTTGGTGAGATTCCTGCCCCCATACATGACGGAATAGCCTCGCTGACAATCAACGCAGGGGCATGAACCTGGCATTGGCCGACACTGCTTACTCTGGCTGGCAGCCTGTCCGCATCGACGCTGGTGCAGGAGGCTCTCCGCGCGGCTCCGGTGGAGGCTTCTTCATCAATTCGACTGGTCTGCAGTGGGACAGCTCTCCTGGTGGCGATCCTGCCCTCAATGCCTTCGGAGGCTGGATTGTCTGCGATTGGTGGCACGGTAAGTCAATAGCATTGTTGCTTGTATCTTTGGAGCAGTGCTAACCTTCGTTCGTGAAACCAGGTGTCCCACAGCTCTTCTTCCGCTTGGCCTACTACGATCTCCCGCTTCCGGCCAGTTGTGCAGACATCTATCTCCGACCCGAATACATCTGAGGTGGTGGCTTTCAAGAGCGCCCACTTGGAATAAGTGATTCCGGATGGCACTTTATGGCGATAAATGTACACGACGATAATGATGACGGACGAGCAGCGCAACACTGAAAACGCTCCTATATGAGGCGAGGCGTTAACTGTAACCTAATACTATCTTCCTTTTACCCTGATTGCGATTCCTCGAAGTCATGAGTAGCCTGTACGTCCAATTTCAAGCAGACCTTACCATGTTGTTGTCCAATGACCTAAGAGGATCAATACCCAAGACACATTTTTATGCTGATTAGTAGGGTTAGGGTTGGGGTGATGCAAATATATGGTTCTGCTCATCAACACGTGGCCCAACACCTCCTCAGACCCCTGCGGTGTTCGCAGTCGATTAGTGATGTTACTTGTGTCATTTGTGGTTGTATTTTGTCACATGCGGGCCCATATGTGCCGCTGTTCAGGGAATTCTCGCAAAGCGACGCTTCGTCGGACGAATCGTCCAACGTGTGGTACCCGTGAGGTTGTTCAACTCAACGACATGCGCGATGAGTTATTATTGCTAGCAGGTGATAGAATCGTATGTCAATACGTGACATACTTGAGTCTTCGGAAGTAAGGGATTGTAGTAAATAAAAGGTAAATTATGATTCGGAGTTCGTTTTGCTGCTGACTAACATGGCTAGCCTGCGACGTCCGATGACCATTCCTGTCTCAATTACATTGCATTACTGGCTCGATTCGCTAAGGGTCAAATGGAGGGCCATGATATTGTACAGTGAATGGGACAGCCTTCACTCCTTTTTCGCATCTCTTCGCAGTTGACCATAGCACCCAAAAGTAGGAGTCATTACATCGGACGAATCATTACAAGAAAAGCGTCCGTTCTTGTAGCACATAGAGCTTACGGACCAACAAGAACCTATCGAAACGCGATGACCAGACGTCACTCTGATCAGCATTCTCCTCATTGTGTTGTACAGCGAAGACTCCATTGCCCAGGTATTATCACCATTGCCCCAGAACACTACCAAGCCGCAGATATTAGTTTCGTAGCTTATAATATTGGATCGATGAAAATAGCTGGCACATATCGCGAGAAGCAGAGGGTTGTTGTGTTCTGTCTTTTCGATATCTGTGTATATGATCTCACCGTAGGCTTGCGATGGTGCCATTGACACTAGCTTTGCATTTCGTTTGGACGTGGCACATGCTCTGATTTTCCCAGTCTTGCCAGTGTACGCAACTTGCGACATGAAACAGGGAGGTGGATCCACGAGAATCCTCATGACATCGCTCGTCAGACAAATTGTGATGATAGAGGATTCTAGAAACTGATATATCGGTTGAGTGGGCTTCTTGCGTTATAATCATTTTAGCATTGGGCGCACGACGCGCTTGGTACCTGATCGGCGGGCCAACCGCGGTGGGGGCAATGATGTGAATTCGATCATCGAAATGAGGTGTCTGATGACATCACATTGAAGGGCACCCCCACTACTACATCAAAAGGTTCTGCTGCGCATGTCTTGTGCTCTCTTTCCCCTCCATCATCGTCAACAACATCTCAATTACTCTTCAAGCTCTTTATACCAACAACCTAAACACCAACCAACTCCCCACAACCACATCAACATGTCTAACGTCGGATCCCGCAGCACCTACGAGGCTGGTGACCAGGTACGATACACGCTCCAACACAAACGACAATCTGTGTCAAGTCAAATGGTCTAACATTGTACAGCGCACCGAGAGCGATGCTACCATCCGCGCCCAGCAGGAGGCCAACCGCTTCCACGAGGGCAAGGAGAACTCTCACTTGGCCAACGACTCCAGTACGTCACGAACCACGAATCGAACACGAGACGAGATGGAAGACTAACAATGGATACAGAGGACGAGCGTTCCATCGCCAACCAGCTCGAGCGTGAGACCAAGCGCGAGAAGGAGCCCACTCCCGAGCCCCAGGAGGTTACCGAGAGCAAGAAGGACGCCACTCTTCCTGTATGTGTAACTGTTCCAAATCGCAACCCATCAAGCATCCCTCTAATAATATCACAGGCTAAGAACCACGGCAACGAGCCCAGCAAGGGCGCCAAGATCGACCAGGAGCTCCGCGAGGAGGAGGAGGCCGAGCTCAAGAAGAAGGGCACCTTCGGCCCCCAGTAAGCTGTTAGCATCGACTTCTTGACTTAAAAAGCGAAGCGCGAGCATGAATGTTACGAATTACACTTGGGTACGACGCATTGGGGGATTTTGAAAATTAGATACCAAATCGATACTTAATTCTGAGTGCACATATTTCCACTTCCAATGACTGACAATGATCGACGATGCAAATGTGTTGAAGGACTTGAGTCCGATGTAAGGATGACGAGAGATGACGTTAGACATATCCGTGGATACTCCGTCCATCGGGCCGCGCGGCCCGAGGCTAGCATATGTGCCTTACACTAGCGCATATGCCTTACGGGGACGACTCTCTACGATGCGTGGATGGACACGACTATCAGCAATCATACAAACAAACGAGTAAACACTGACTTTGAAGTGTTCATCACAGTGCGGCTCTGTCTTCATACTGGCCGATAAATGACGCCGAACTCATCTCTCGATCCTGGCACCTGAGGCCGGCCTCTCACCACTGTGCCATCTGCTGATACCGATTCGAGATGGGTCAAGGATACTCTCTCACGACGTTGCCTGCAGGCCCAAGCGCCATCGAAACACCGGAACTTGCAGACCTAACCTTTGAGAAGGCTTTGGGTGGCCCTAGGTTCCTCAGGACAGTGCGCGCTCAGCACAAAAGCGGTATCGTGGTGGCCAAAGTATGCATGAAGTCAAGCGCCAAGGTGTCTTTCAGCAAATACGCAACGGCTCTTCGGAAGGAGAGACGCATGCTTGAAAATGTGCCGAATGTGTTGACCTACTCACGAGTGTTGGAGACGAGCAACTTTGGCATCTTGGTCAGACAATACATCCACAGCTCACTTTATGATCGCATGAGTATTCGCCCTTTCCTGGAAGGCATCGAGAAAAAGTGGATCGCTTTCCAGTTGCTGTGCGCCATTCGTGACTGTCATGCTCATGGTGTGTTCCACGGCGACATCAAGACGGAAAATGTGTTGGTGACATCTTGGGGCTGGGTATACCTTACCGACTTCTCATCAGCGTTCAAACCAGTCTACCTCCCGGAAGACAACCCGGCGGACTTCACATTCTACTTTGACACCACATCCCGGCGAACGTGCTATCTGGCGCCAGAGCGATTCATTGCACCAGGTCATCAGCCAAGCGATCGTGATGCTGTGCAATGGAATATGGACATCTTCAGCTTGGGCTGCGTTCTCGCTGAGCTATTTACGGAGACACCAACATTCACGCTCAGCCAGTTGTTTAAATACCGAAAGAAAGAATATGATCCTGCTTTTGCACTCCTGAGCAAGATTGACGATGTGCATGTCCGCTCTCTTATCAGCAGCATGATTCGCCTTGATCCCCAAGAGCGTTGGCATGCGCAGGACTATCTCGACGAGTACAAGGGAAAAGCATTCCCTCTTTACTTCTACCAACACCTGCATACGCTTACACAGGAAGTCACGGATCCGAGCGTAGGAAGGAAGGCTTCCACCACACCCAACAGCAATAACGGTGAAGCGGACGATCGGATTGACCGCATCTACAATGACTTCGAGATGCTGTCTGTATCACTTGGTCACGAAAAGTTGCCGGATCACCAAAGTCGCAACAAGCATGGATCTGTCCAACTACAGCCGCTGTTCCCACTGCAAATTGATCTGCCCAACTCGCGACATCCCGCAGTATCAGCTCCCCCTTCGCAAAGCGACGATGGTACATGTATCCTCTTGAACGTCGTCACTGCTTCATTGCGCAGTACTGCGCGAGCCACATCCAGAGTCCGCGCCTGTGAGCTCTTGCTTGCATTCGCCGAACGCTTGCCAGATGAGGCCAAACTTGACCGCGTTCTCCCATACATCATGCCGCTACTAGAAGACACAAATGAAATGGTTCTGGTAGCGGCATTGAGATCTGTTACTCAGCTGTTAGCGTTGGTGACGGTTGCCTCACCCGTGAACTCACTTTTGTTCACTCAGTACATCTTCCCTCGGCTGCAGACATTCACGAAAAGTACGAGCTTCCGCAACAACAACATCGTGCGCGCCACATATGCAGCATGTCTCGCCAGTCTGTCCGAGACAGCCGCTCGATTCCTCGACATGATTCAAGCTCTCAGGGCAGATGGATCGATGCCATCCGCCAACGCTGGAACCGAAGACGACGGAGCCGGACTTTTCGCCTTGGATGCGTATGATGCCACACGACTTGAGCTCATCGAGCAATTTGAGGCTCAGACCAAGATATTCCTTGTCGACCCGGATAATTCTGTCCGACGAGCTTTTCTTTCATCAGTCACAAGCCTTTGCGTATTCTTCGGAGAATCAAAGGCCAGCGAGGTTATACTGAGTCATCTGAATACATACCTGAATGACCCGGATTGGATCTTGAAGTGTGCTTTCTTCAAGACCATCGTTGGTGTGGCGGTCTACATCGGAGGCGCAAGCCTTGAAGAGTTCATTCTGCCTCTGATGCTGCAAGCACTATCGGACCCACAAGAATCGGTTGTTGAGCAGGTGCTTCACTCGCTTGCGAATATGGCCGAACTGGGACTACTACAACGAGCCAAGACTTGGGAGCTTATCGACACCATCGCACGTTTCTCCATGCACCCCAACCTCTGGATTCGGGAAGCTGCGTCGCACTTCATCTCGGCGTCGACGACTTTCCTGTCTGTAGCTGACATCCGCATTCTGGTCACCCCGCTAGTCTCGCCCTATCTCAAGACTCCGGTGGCCAACATGAACGTGGCAGAACTGCTAGATGCCCTGAAGAAGCCCTTGCCACGTGCAGTCCTAGACATGTGTCTTCAGTGGGCAACAAGAGCAGAGAAGGGCACCTTCTGGAAACCCGCAAAGGAAGCGAGGCAGTTGTCTGGACGTACATCGTCGTACATGCCACCCGTCTCCTCAGTTGCGGAGTTTGGGCCAAAATTCGTGGCCAAGATGCAAAAGGTGGATGAAGATGAGCAGTGGCTCGGGCGCTTGCGGAATGCTGGCATGCAGAGCGAAGACGAGATGAAGATTCTTGCTTTTAGAGAATATCTCTGGAAAGCCGCACACCGTGGACGCGCCAACGACTCCAACGAATCAAGCCCCGCGTATGAGGAAGTCGTGTCACTGGCCCGCCACAAGATCAGGCCACACACGGTTTTGTTTGAGAACGACGTAGATACTTACGAGCAGCACGTACGTGGTCAAGACCATGATCGATCGATTGCCGAAGCTTTACAGGAGGCAGTGTCTGCAGGCAAGCAAGACGATTCTCAAGCTAGAGAGAATGGCGATGACGATGCGAGCTCGGCCAAACAGGATGGACAGAAAAGTCCGAATTACTTGGGCATCCAGCCAATCAAGATTTCGACACTCCAAAAACGAGCTTCAGGCAGTCTTTCCTCATCACCGAGCTCTGGCCTTGACCTACTGGCTAAAGATAATGACAGCGCGTTCCGCCATCGTGGCAGTGGTGTTGGCCTTCTACCTGGACACAACCCGCGCAGCAAAGCTGCTCCCGAGGTTTCGACAGATGGTGCGATGGCAGCAGGCAGGCTGCAGGCTCCCATCAGAAGCCCTAGCCGCCGACCTTCACCGTCCACTGGACCAGCGCAGCCACAACGTCAAGGCTTGGAACGAATGCAAAGTAGCAAGTCCTTCCATAACTACGATGGCAACGATCCAACAGTGCTGAAATTGCTGGATGCCTTGTATGTGGATAACTATCCCGTGGACGTCGCCGAGTTTGGGCCACTCATTCAGCTACCAAAACGTGGCCCAATACCTAGCAGTAGCAGCCAAACGACCCCTGGGCCCTGGCGACCACAGGGAAAGCTGATGGCTGTTTTGAACGAGCATGCCGAACGAGTCTCGCGCATACTAGTAGCGCCCGACCACACCTTCTTCCTCACTGCTTCCGATGACGGCGCTATCAAAGTGTGGGACAGTGAACGTCTGGAGCGCAACGTCAGCCATCGCTCACGCAACACATATCGTCTAGCGCCAAACGCCAAAGTCACAGGCTTGTGCTTTATCGAGTCAACACATGCTTTCATCTGCACAGGCTCGGATGGTAGCGTGCACGCCGTCAAAGTTGACATTACCACAGAACCTGGAAGTTCGACTCGTTACGGAAAGCTTCGCTGTCTACGCGAATGGCAAATCCCTACTTCCAACCCTGCTGGAGAACACGCCGTGTGGGTAGAGCACTATCGAGGAGAGTCCGTCAGCACTCTTGTTCTAGCAACCAGTCTCAACCGTATCCTAGCCATTGACATGCGTACGATGACGCCCATATTCGAATTCTATAGCCCTGCACAGCATGGTGCTTTGACTTGCTTCTGCATCGGGCGACGCCACGACTGGCTTTTGACTGGTACATCTCACGGCGTGCTTGATCTTTGGGATCTCCGTTTCAAGCTCAAGCTTCGATCGTGGACCTTCCCCAGCGCTGCTCCTATCACACGCCTGCAGCTCCACCCTAGCCGTAAGACAGCTCGTCGGAACAGGGTGTGTATCTCTGGTGGCACGAACAGAGGTGAAGTGACGGTGTGGGACATTGAGAAGGTTATCTGCCACGAGGTCTACCGACCTGCTACCTCAGACAGCAGAGACCGGCTTCACCTACGCGACTACGAGCTTCGGAACCTTGACGACGACAAGTACGAAAGCCAGCTGAGCAGAGTCGCCGATGCTGTGCGTACTGACTCCAGCATCTCGGACTCTGCCGCTGCGGCTCCTGCGGTCTCGTCATCACTCTACTTCGGCCAACAACAAGCCTCCAATGACTCTGAAACACAGTATGTGTTTGCCGTGACCGGCGGTCCAGACGGCCGAGTACGCTTCTGGGACTGTGAAAGACTGGAAGGCTGCAGGCTGATTAGCGGCGGCGCTCCGGATGAGAAACCCACCTACACTTTCAGCGCCATGGGGCTTGACACCAAAGTCTTGAGCGAGAAGCTGTCAGATGGCAGCAGCGGCAATGCTGCAGATGTGGTCGAGTCGAATAAGATCTCCGCCAATGGCTCGACAAAACGTGGGCCGCCAGCAAAGTTCAGATACGAGGCGATTCGTTCGTCGGCGCAGCAGTTGCTCGACGGGCATCTGGATACTATCACTGATGTTGCAGTGTTGGAGCGGCCGTTTGGCATGATTGTGAGTGCGGATCGGTCGGGGCAGGTGTTTGTGCATCAATAGATTCTTCAGAGATAAATCAGCATGACCATCAGTTTAAATGCGCTACGTGCTAGTGTTGACATTGCTCTTCGATCCCGACTTGACAGCTGCTACGTACAACTGATATGCATGTGCCAGTGGCATTCAGTAAGTATGAATACAGTATCAATATCACTTCATAAAATCATACACTCAACTAAAGCTTAGACCCCAGGTTGACATGCACAGCCTTGATCTGCGTGTAAGCCTCCAAGCCCGCCTCTCCGAGCTCTCTTCCAATACCACTCTGCTTCACGCCACCGAACGGAATACGTGGGTCGCTGTCCTGGCTCGAGTTAATCCACACCATACCCGCCTCAATCTCCGACGCAACACGATGCGCCTTCTCAATATCGCGCGTGAACACCGAAGCACCGAGGCCATACTCGCTGTTATTCGCCTTAGCGATAGCTTCGGCCTCGTCCTCGAAGGTGCCGATGACAGCGAAAGGACCAAAGACTTCTTCGCGCCAAATCGCCATGCTCTCTTTCACGTCTGTGAAGACCGTCGGCTGGACGAAGAAGCCCTTGCCGTCGATCGGGCAGGCTTTGCCGCCGATGGCGAGCGTCGCGCCCTCGGCTTTGCCCTTGTCCACGTACGACAGGATGCGGTCGAGCTGTGCTTTGGAGATTTGCGGGCCCTGGAAAGTGTTTTCGTCCCATTGAGAGCCGATCTTGGAGACTTCTGAGACGGTCTCTTTGTATTTGGCGATGAATTGCGGGTAGATGTCGCGCTGGACTAGGATGCGGGAGGTTGCTGTGCAGATTTGGCCTTGGTTTGACATGATGCCGGCGTGGGCCCACTTGACGACTTGTTCGAGGTCGGCGTCGGCGAAGACTAGGAGGGGGGATTTGCCGCCTGTTTCGAGGGTGATGTTCTTGAGAGTTTTGGCGGCGAGGCCCATGATTCCCTTTGCGGTGGCGGTGGAGCCGGTGAAAGCTACTTTGTCGACGAGAGGGTGCTGGACTAGAGCTGTGCCTGCTTCGGCTCCGTAGCCGTTGACTACGTTCACAACGCCTGGTGGGAATCCGGCTTGTTTGATCAACTGTGCGAGTATGAGAGCGCTGAGGGGAGTCTGTTCAGCTGGCTTGAGGACGATGGTGTTGCCGCATGCAAGCGCAGGTCCGAGTTTCCAGGCGGCCATAGAAAGAGGCTATTATGTGTCAGCATCTCTCATGCACCTCTCAAAGTACACTGTCAGTACATACGTAGTTCCATGGAATGATCTGTGCAACAACGCCAATAGGCTGACGCAGTGTGTAAGCAAACTTCTGGTGTGTAGTGCCAATAGTTTGCCCGAAGATCTTGTCTGCCCAGCCACTGTAGTAGCGGAATGTGTTGATGGTCTCGGGCAAGTCCTCAGTCAGTGCCACGGAGTATGGTTTGCCTGAGATATGTCAGCTCTGCAAAATTGAGATGCTATTCCAAAATTCATACCATTGTCCCAAGCCTCAACCGAAGCCAGCACTTCCTTGTTGGCCTCAATGAGATCTGCGAGCTTTCCCATAAGGATACCTCTGTCGGTGCCTGGCAATAGCTTCCAAGATGGGTCATTCAAAGCTGCCTTTGCAGCTTTGACGGCAGTGTCGACATCTTTAGCCGAGCCAGCGTGTACCTCTGCGATGGTAGCCTCAGTTCTAGAGATGTTGTCAGCATTGTATCATAACAATCCCTAAATCACGAACGTCTTACGCGGGATCGATTGATGCGATGGTCTTGCCACCAGTAGCCGGCACCACCTCGCCATTGATGAACAGTCCCAGCGGCTGCTCGTACTTCTGCCCATTCGGCGCAGTAATCTTCTTGAACAAAGACATGTCGTACTGTGCACGTGTGCTTGTAGTCGCAAATTGACGGAAATATTGTACAGGCAACTGCTGGCCGAGATCAGTTATGCGTATCAATATGAGTAGTCACTTCTACCAGCCCAGCGAGATGATGATAGCTATCACTCGAAGCTACCACCGCCACAAGTGATAGCTACCTCACCTGAGCCGGCAGGACATTCCCACTCGGTGCTAGCGACAACATCGCCTGTAGGATGGGGGAAGGCCACGCGAGAGTCCCGCACATGCGTACCTTAACTCTGCTGACAGCCTCACTAAAACGCGGCGCAAGCATGATGGACCACAGACCTTCTCTTTCCGCAACAAAAGTGCCAAAGAGACCAGCGAGAGCTTCCTTGGAGATCCGGCCGCCGCGCACGCCGATAATGCACGAGGTTCGCAGCTAGTCTAGCACAGGGCAGAAACGCTTGTTCTTATCGGAGACCCCACTCAAAGGCTCCAGAAACAGGTGTTGCTTGGACCAGAATCCCAGATAAAACCGGCGTGGCACTACCCCGTGTTTCCCCCACGCCAAACTCTCTTCGCGAGATCAGGCGAGCGCCGGTCCTGCCTGTTCGAGAGACCCTGGGACCTCACTTTGGCCTTCAGAGTTGCCGCATTAAGAGCGTACAGCCGATGGGGCGTGGCCTATGTCAGATCGCCGTTTAATAAGGCTTATCTTTGCGCTATTGCAGTCCGACTCCACAGCCTGTTAGATCCTTTGGACTGTAACGGTATACCCTTGCGATACATAGTTTTAGGGCTGTGGACGTGGTAATTACGTGTTCGGCGTCTTCGTACAGCCTGGCGCTAGTATTTTGAGGTTGCACGCGGCCAAGGGGTGGCATCGGGCAACATCAACATGACAAACCATTTCTTCGAAGCGATCAGAGTACGAATGGTAAGGAGGGCAGGCAGGCAAGCAGGGGTGATACGTGGTAATTATTCAATCGATATGTACAAAATTATACAGCTCGCTATGAGACACGGCCCGAGAACGTCTTCTTCAATGTGCCGTCCTGGACATCTTCGTCGGCCTTGTACGAGGTAGCAATGCCATCGTGCTGGCCGTTAACCACGCCAAATGTTGCTGTATCCGTCTGTAGGTATGACCTGTGTCCCTGGACGAACCAGAATCCGATTGCGATGACGAGCATCACGCCGAAGACCGCGATGGCCCAATTCATGTCAGCAACAGTTGGATTGGGGTTCCCTGGGAAGAAGAAAAACACGGTCGTGATGCTGCAGTAGATGACTGAGACGATGTTGCAAGTCATGCCGTATCTTCCAAGATTGAAGCATCTCGACTCGGGAAGCCGGCTTCGTCCGACGATGAGAAGCACGACGATCGGCAACGCGTACGAAATGGTCAGCGCAATTGTGCTGACGCTGAGAATTGCGCTCAGCACAGTGTCTGCGAAGAGGTAGAGAACACCGATGAGCGCGGCGACCGCGCCCTGTGCCCAGGTTGCTCGCACTGGCGACCGCCATTTGTCGTCCACCTTGGCGAAGTAGCGGTAGAAGGGAATACCTCCGTCACGCGCAAAACTCCATGTCAGTCTGGATGCCGTGGTTGCAAGACTGAGGTTCTGTCCGACACCGTTAATGATGAAGAGCGCTAGCAGGACAGCGGCACCATTGATTCCGAGTACGCTTTGGCAGAGGGTGATGAAAGCGTAGTCGGCGTTGACGATGTCATCGTAGTTTTGCATGCAGAACAAGCAGACCACCATGAAGATGAAACCAGTGACAGCGCCTGTCAGGACTGAAAGCCAGATGATGCGTGGTCCTGACTTTGCTGGGTTGGGAAGCTCTTCGACCATGTGGATGCACGCATCGAACGCAGTCAGACCGTATGCTGCTTGCACAAGGCTGATGAACCAGGTAACTCCACCGGACCAGCTCGACTGGTTCATCCATGAGGTGAAGACCCAGCGACCAGATTGGAAGTTCAGGTCAGGCTTGATGCCCACTGAGATGAGGAGTGCGAGGCAGAACACCAGGAATAGTAGGATGAACATAACTCCAACCACACTATTGATTCCAGGAAGGATACGGTCCTTGCGACACGCTACGGCGTTGACCACCGTCAGGAATAGGATCACACCCAGATAGATCAAGAACTTGACGTAGCCGTAGCTGGCCGGAGCCCATTCTGGATCGTACAAAAGCTTGAGTGCCAGCATGAACTCCGACATGAATGCCGCTTGCGATGCCGTGATAGTCCACCATCCGAAGGTGTTGATCCAAGCGCACATGTATGAACAGAAGCGCCCAGCAGGGGTGGTCCAGAGCCTGTAGATCCAGTACGCCTGACCCATGGCGGTGGGCATGGCGCTTGTAAGTTCTCCCAGGGAAACGGCAACACACAGGTTGCAGATAGTCACCAGGACCAATCCCCAGAGGATAGCAACCGGGCCTCCATTGGTGATGCCGTCGGAAAGGTTCTGCGAGAAAGTTGACCAGGTACCTAGGACAGTAAAGGCAAGAGCGAACATGCTCCACGAACTGAACTGCCGGGACAGCTCTTGCGAGTGGCCCAAGCCAGCGAGCATATCAGCATCGTGCTCATTCTGTTCGGCACGGCTGCTGGGGCCGTCGTCGAAAGGTGCTGCAGATATGTCCATCTGGGTGAAATTTCGGTTTGGAGCAGACGGTCTGGTGCGTGTTCCCGCTGAAGCACCAGCGATGGCGGACGAGTGGCCTTTACATGCTCTGCTGTCGTGCGACGATGGCAGCTTGCCCGCCTTGGCCGAGCTGTGCACCATACGGAGGTAGGGTTGTTGGCGATTGGAGATAACAGCAGAGATACCGGTACGCCCTGCGACTCCACAGGCTGCCTGCAGCTAGCAGACGATAAGCTCTAACTCTTCACATGGCTCGGCGTGCCTCTGCATGCGGGGGACCGCTGCAACTCACGCTCGGGCCAACGATTGTCGACCCGCTTAGTCTTGGAGATCGGTCACGCGTCCCGCGGACAGCAGATATCACCATGCACCATGCACCGGGGCGTCAGCTATCGCTGGATGAGGTATCTGTTTCGGCCTCTCTCCCATCGGTGGGACAGCTTCGTACATTAGGTTTGCCTAACTCAAACGGCAAGTACACGCGGCCATGGCTACAGCTGTCTCAGCTCTGGACTGCTGCACCATGGCGGCGTACGGTCAAGAGTATATAACGTCTCGACGGCATCCTCCCACTGCCATGTTTCCTCTAACACAAGCATCTCCACATTCAGCAGCGAAGGCATAACAAGCACTTCTCCACACACGCATCCACCCAATCATCCACAATGGCTGCCGATACTGAGATCATTGCCGGCTACGAGGTTTACACCCCGGAAACCGCTGGCGAGCTTCCCACCGAGCGAGTCCAGCACCCTCTTGGTGAGTAGATGATATGTGCCATCGGTTGCTTGTGGCATAGGCTAATACTCGTGCACCCAGACCAATTGACTGTGGCCGAAATCATCGAGGTCGCAGATATTGTTCAAAAGCACTACAAAGATACGCCGTTGAAGTTCAACGTCATCACACTGAAGGTGAGCAGCACCAATGCCACAATCCAAGTGGCAAAGGTACTGATAATCATACTAGGAGCCCCTCAAGGTCGATTATACAGCCTGGCGTGATGCCAATGGCCCAAGACCAGAACGTCGGGCCTTCGTGATTGTCCTCTTGAATGGTTCAGCTCAGGTCAACGAGATCCTGGTCAGCCTGCCGCAGAAAAGCATCATGGCTACCCGGGCCCTCAACGATGTTCTGCCCATCCTCACTCTAGAGGACCTCGATGTCTGTGAGCGCGTCGCTCGTGCAGACCCTGGTGTCATTGCGTGCTGTAAAGAGATCGGAATTGATAACATGGACGAAGTCTACTTCGACGGCTGGGCCGTGGGAGCTGACGAGCGATACGGCTTTGACCGGCGTCTTCAGCAAGGTCTTGCCTACTGGCGTCCGTCGGCAAACGACAACCAGTACGCCCATCCTCTTGACTTTTGCATGGTTATCGACACCGAGAAGGAAGAAGTTCTCCGTATCGACATCCGCAGAGTCGACGGGAAGAGAGTGCCTGTGCCTCGAAAGTCGCACAACTTCCTTCCCGAATTTCTCAAGGATGGCTATGTCTTCGACAGGCTGAAGCCCATCGATGTTACCCAGTCCAAGGGCGTCTCGTTCACCATGAACGGCAACGAGCTTTCCTGGGCTGGCTACAAGATGCACATCGGATTTAACTACCGTGAAGGAATCGTTATCTCTGATGTGTCTATCGACGACATGTACGAGAAGCGCCGCCGCATGATCTTCAACCGCCTCAGTGTTGCCGAGATGGTCGTCCCGTATGGCAACCCTGATCTTCCCCACCACCGCAAGCATGCATTCGACATTGGCGAGTATGGTATGGGCCTGATGACCAACCCTCTGAAGGCAGGCTGCGACTGCAAGGGAGCCATCAAGTATCTCGATGCCGTCATGTCGACCGCTCGTGGTTTCGCAGCGGTGCTTCCCAATGCTGTCTGCATCCACGAAGAGGACAATGGCCTTCTCTACAAGCACACCGACTACCGTGATGGAACCGTCGTGTCTGCAAGAGATCGCAAGCTCATCATCTCGCAAATCATCACCGCAGCCAACTACGAGTATGGCTTTTACCACACCTTTTCTCTGGATGGCACTTACAAGCTTGAGGTCAAGCTTACAGGCATCCTGAACACTGTACCACTCGCACCCGGCGAGGAGGCTGCACCCCACGGTACCCAGGTCGCTGAGGGACTCAACGCCCACAACCACCAGCATCTGTTCTCTCTCCGCGTCGACCCAGCCATCGACGGACCAAACAACTCTGTCGTCCAAAACGACGCCGTAAGCACCGACATCCCCGTCGGCCAGGCAGGCAACCTATACGGCAACGCCTTCCACTGCCAAAAGACCCTCCTGAAGACAAGTAAAGAAGGCGCTTGCGACTACAACCACGAAACCAGCCGCACCTGGGACATCATCAACCCCAACAAGCTCAACCCGGCCTGCAAAAAGCCCGTCGGCTACAAGATCGTCAGCCGCGAATCGCCGGGCCTCCTCTGCAGACCCGGCAGTCTCGTCTGGCGCCGCGCGGGCTTCACCCGCAAGACGCTATGGGTGACCAAGTACCGCGAGGACGAGCTCTTCCCCGCCGGCAACTACGTTTGCCAGTCAAACGGCCAGCCCGGCTGGCCGCACAACGAAACTGTCGTCGACTGGGCCGACCGCAACGACAACATCGAGAACACGGACATTGTGTGCTGGCTGCAGTTCGGCATCACGCACTTCCCGCGCACCGAGGACTTCCCGCTCATGCCGGCCGAGCCGCTGACTGTCATGATCCGCGCGAGCAATTTCTTCGAGAAGAACCCTGGTCTCTGGGTGCCGCCGACGAGTCTGGACAAGGATAAGTCGTCGAAGGATTTAAATAAGTGCTGCAGTGGTAACAAGCAGGTTGGCCTTGTTGATAGGTCTGGCGCTGCGCCTAGACTTTAGTTACCTCTTTGGATATTTGGGGAGTTTATTACCTGGCATCTATGATTAGGCATTGAATGTTACGAATTTCCCACGCATTGATTGTCCATTGTGCAGTTGATGCTATTTGCTGTGTCTCAACTATGTAGCAGTATAGCCGCCTCGTTGACATATTCCCTCGGAGTAACACGTTTCGTTCTTTCATCGTGGTCCGTCTGGTGATGCCTTGTGATATCGCTTCGTCCATGTGAACTTCGGAGGCTTGGCTGCACTGCGTTCTTCCGTGTCGCACAAGGAGCCAGCAGTGGTGTGGTGCGCAGCAACATCCTCGGGTCATAGTGCGAGACACTGCTTTTGACCGATTGCAGTCGCTACAAGGTTGGTATCAAGCTTAAGAAAACTGCTCAGCGGCTCTGCAGTCGTGCATGCCGGTCACCCAAAGAGGCTACGCTGAGCGAAGTTTGGCTACAAGATCCAGAAAGCTCCAGCTGCAAAGAAACCAGGCACTGATCCAAATGCAGTCTGGCGTCAGTTTTCTCGCAAAGCCGGGCTGCAGGTCGCTCGCCTGGGTGACGTGTTGTCTGCGTGCTGGCCGTGAAGAATCGTAGTGACTGTTCGCTCAGTCGTTGGCCATTTGGCACCGTGGAGATGATGAAAGCATACGGAATATGCAGCGCAAAGCTCTTCCAGGGCATCAAGTCGTGCTTTCGAGCAATAAGAGCCTTTCAGATTGGGTATAATGCGACCGAACGCCGGAAAACGCCAAAGCCACCCGCCTTCGTATCTTGGTATGTTAGCCACAATCTACACGATGAATCTGCGAAGCGGTCATACTTACGATGGACCAAATCACCGAGGCGATCCGCCGTCTTCATCTCTAATCTCCTGCTGCAGCACGATGGAGTACACGCTGGCTTTCAGTAATGTAAACACCGTAGCTGTTTTCCGTTCCAGGCCACGCAACGAGTCGAGGATCTCGATTGAAGGGTTGGCTGCCAGTTCTGCTAGGATTCCGGAGAGCTACATGTTGTCAGCGGAGCTTCGAACGGTGGCAGATAAACAATAGAACATACATCGTCGAGGTTGCCGACCAATTTTGCGTATTCGTCAAGTACCTCCTGCTCGAGAGGGCTGAGCTCTGGCTCATTCTCGTGTGCATAGCGTCGTGATTCTGTCGATGAGTCCATGATTGTCTGGTTGTGATATTCTTATCTGGCAAGTTTATGAGAGATGTCGTGCTCCTCCAAACATCGAACGCGGACGCCGCTTCCACGCGACCAATCCGCGCTAGCGGTCCGCAACTTAAGGTTAATTGGCCTTTAGCTAGAGCTCGACCTTGAGAAGCATCCATTACTGGTCGCAGATGCAACAGCTTCTCCAAAACACACAACCGCAACAATGACCTCGATCGACGACCTATTCAAGAAACCGAACCTGCCCATCGGCTCGGGCAAGCGCAAGTTCGAAGAGCCCGATGCGCAGCAAGCGTACAAATCCACAAAAGTCTCGGACTCCTCATCACCACACACAAACGGCAAAGCTTCCGTCGAAGATGCTCTTGACGACGATGAAGATATGGAGGCTGGCCCTTCACTACCGCCCGATGACGACGAAGGCGACGACGAAGAAGGTCGGTTCTTCGGTGGTGGAGTGACGGGAGAGACGGCGCAAGCACTGGACTACCTGGACGAGCAAGACGGAGAAGACTACAAAGAAGAGAAGATCGATAGCGCGTGGATGAAGAGGCTGAGCGCAAGTTTCGAGCGCAAGATTGCAAAAAACGCAGAATTGAGGGCCAAGTTTGAGAGTGAGCCGACCAAGTTCATGGGCTCGGAAGCAGATTTGGATGCTGAGATTAAGAGCTGGAGTTTGCTGTCTGAGCATGCAGAGCTATATCCTGAGTTTGCGCAGAGTAGTGCGGCGCCGAGACTTGTGGAGCTGCTGGCGCATGAGAATACGGATATTGCGATTGGAGCGATTGAGATTATTAGCGAGCTGTTGGATGAGGATGTTGAGGCGTCACAACCACAATGGGACGCTTTGACTACTGCGCTTCTGGAAGCCGACCTCCTTGCTCTTCTCATGAGCAACCTCAACCGCCTGGACGAAACATCCGAGACCGATCGTTCTGGCGTGTACCACTCCCTCTCTGTTCTCGAGTCCTTAGCCAGCCAGCAGCCCGTTGCAGAGCGCATTGGTACCGAAGTTGTGCTAAATTGGCTCTGCAACCGCATACGCCTACCGGAATCACCATTATCTCAAAACAAGCAATACGCCGCCGAGGTGCTGCAAGTACTTCTTCAATCCTCACCAATGCTGCGCACGAGGCTGGCTAAAGAAGTCGAAGGCGTCGATCTCTTCCTTCAGATCCTAGCACACTACCGAAAACGCGATCCACCAAAAGACACACCAGAGGAGGAATACGTTGAAAACGTCTTCGACGCGCTAACATGCGTCCTGGATGAGACAGCTGGCAAGACATCATTCCTCGAAGCAGAAGGCGTGGAGCTTGTGCTCATCATGCTCAAAGAAGGTGGCTTCAGCAAGCAACGCGCATTACGTGCACTGGACCACGCCATCGGAGGCAGCAGCAACGACGCCAGCGAAGCTGCCACGGCCGTGAGCGTGAAGTTGGTAGAAGCAGGCGGATTGAAGAACATCTTCTCGCTGTTCACCAAGAAGCCCACTCCTGCGACGATGGAGCATTTGCTCGGTATTTTCGCGTCGCTACTCCGCTGGCTACCAGGCGAGTCGGCTGCACGAATTCGAACCCTGAACAAATTCACGGAAAAGGACTACGAAAAGCTCAACAAACTGCTGCAAGTGCGAAAAGAATACGCAAAGCGCTTGTCAGCAGTAGAAGACGAGATCAAGCTCGAGCGGCGGATGATGGACGAAGACGACTGGGCGGAGCGAGAAGGCGAGTGGTTCTCCCGCCGGCTGGATCATGGCCTGTTTGGACTTCAGACGGCGGATGTCGTTCTTGCGTGGCTCGTTGCGGAGGAGGCAGGCGCGAAGAAGGCTGTTGTGGAAGGTCTAGGAGGGTCGTTGAAGGCGGTGAAGGAGAGTCTGAGCGAGCAGCTGGATGGTGTGGAGGATGAGGATTCGAAGGATATGCTTGCGACGCTCGTGAGCTTCCTGGAGTGATGGTTGTTATGATATATTGTATGATATATAGAACTGATACGCGCCCTAGAGTGCATGTGAACGACCTGACCAATCGGCGCAGCTTGAACCTCTGGTCTGATCTTGACAACCTAATCTCCGGTACGTGTTCGCAGTTATCGATGTCGAAGTTCTCCCATTTGTGGTGCACCAGCTTCCACACATGATAATAAGTTATGCCCGATATCGCTTGTAGCTTCTCGCGTGCCCTGGTGTTGACATGTGAAAGATGTCTCGTCTTACAAAGCACTAATATCCTCCTTAGAAGTATACGTGCTTCAAATATATGGAGCTACACATGCACGTAATATCGACAGCTGCGCGAACCACCGTCACGTGTCAACTCAAGAGCAAGAGCACCTGGTCTCGATCGAAGTTGTACCAGAGCAGTTCCCCAAGCATGACAAAATCGCGCTGCACAAGCGTGGACAATGCCATTGCGTCCGACCATAAGCACGACGATCTCAACGGCAGTTCACACGCGTTTCTGCCGTCATCAGGCTGTCGCTCAACGTGGTCGTCCGTCACGCGAGAAGGACTTGCTGCTCCGCCCGCAACACGCAGACGCCACTTTATGCAGCCTTATCGGATGTTGATTGAGATGGCGGCGCGGTGTGGCGGCTGTGCGTCTCGAGATCCCGGTGGCTTGGGGGGTGAGGGAAGTCTTCCAGATGAAACACTTCTTCCAGCCAGATGGAACTGTAACTGCCTGTTTACACCGAGGCAAGATAGATAGCGATCGACAAGACATGGGAGAAGGCAAATATCACATGCGGAGTAAGTTGATAATGGTACCACACCAGTTAGCTAGACTGCAGTAGCTACATGTAGCTCTATATTATCCATGCGCTGTTCAAGGATTTCTCGGCTGGCTACCCTTGGCTGCTGTTGTGAGCTGTCAACATTGCGAGCTATCACACCGCCGACTGCCGAGTGGAGGATTTCGGATTGTTGGTGGTATGCGGGATTCTACAGCGTAGATAGGAGGATGGAAAGATGTTCACGTTGCTCCGTTGACAGCGGCCATTGGCTTGAGATTGCGACGGACGAAGGGACAAGGCGCGATGGGCAGGGCAATGTCGGTGAGATATGCAAGGAAGATTGGATGCGGTCGATTGCGAATAAATCGCTCATCGAGGTGGTTTTTGGATGAAGGTGTATGGGGGTAAATGGTGGTTGATGATGACGGGTCGATCTGGCACGTGTGGAGGGTTGGTTGGGCTATGGGGATCATGAGGCGCTGTGGATTTGCAACGTGGAAGCATGAGCGTCTTCTGGTGTTGTTCGGTTGCTCCAGTGTTCAGGCACAAGAAGATAGTGGTGGTGATTGACAGGGGCAGTAGTAAGGATGCCTTTAGCTAGCGTTTGGGACTGCCGGGTCACTGGTGTTCGGGAAGTGAGAAGCAGAGGTGAGCTTTGACGTAATCAGCCAACTCTCCACACAGACTCTCTCCAGAGCGTCTTCCTCGCCCAATCGTTCACAACGTGCCGCCAGAACTACCATCTGCGCACCCAAACCACCACCACCACAGGCACAGGGCAACACCACCACCCCTGGACCATCATCACCTCATCCATCAATCACTCCTCCACGCCGCGTCGCACAGCCTGCTGCCACGCCCGCCCCGCGAACCCAATCCCAGTCCCAGCGCATGCGATTTCTGGCCCGCCGACTCCGACGAGACCAATCCCGCCTTCTCCTCTGCCGGCGTGCTCGACTCCCAGGCTCAATGTCAGCCTCATGTCACCCGTCGCCGCGCACTCAGGGACTCCTGTGCCCGCGCATCTGAATAATGACCCTCCCGCCAAAGGGAGCCCGCCTGCCGACCACGATGCACACCACCACCACCACGCCTCGTTTACCGGCTCCCGGCCCGTACCCAAGTATCCGGTTGAAACGACCTCTGCCGTAGCGCCTCCGTCACCATCTCGATTTGCTCAGTCTGATCAGCGACGGACCCGAACTACACCCAACAACATCCCTACATACGACCCGTCTGCCGCTGTCCAAGCTGGCCGCGAGCTGCAGCATGCAGTTGAACCTCTTCTTTCCGAGCGGGATAGCATCTTTGCGACACACTACACTGGAGGAGACGCCCCAGTACCTACACTGAAGGAGCGCAAGGCCGAGCGTGAAGAGGAGGAGCAAACTCGGGACGGCCACTCAGACATGGCGATTCCAATGCCTCCACAGGCTTTCATGGGCTCACAATTGGCATTGAAAAAGGACAGGCCAGTTTCGCCTTTGTCGCCCTTTTCCCTGCAGGAGGAGCTATCGACCACCATCAGACGGCCGGTCAGCAGGACTGGTTTGCCACCCAATTACCAACGGCGCTCACTGTATGACTTGCACGATCTAGACGCTACAATCACCGATGATTCAGACGTTCCGGAGGACGATATGCCAACTCCCCGCGAAGCGCGGTCACCCGCACCAAACACACCAGATCCAACGAACAAGCCAGGAAAAGTTGCTTTCGCAAACGATGTCGAGGGGAGCGCAGAAAGGCAACAATACAGGTCTTGGAGGGCTGGAAAAGCCAAACTGGAAGGACTGTCGATTGCCCAGTCCCAGCGTCGACAAAGCAGAGCCGAGCTAGGCGAAGATCAGATCATTGATGCACAATTGCCACCACCAGAAGTAGCTGCAGTCAACGTAAGGAGTCGCAAAGCTTCCCATTATCTGGGATTGTTCAAAGAGAATGAGGGATCTTCCCATCAACAACATGTGACTCACAAACTGCAAGATCTCATAAACCAGAAGCAGCAACCCGTCGATGACCAATCTGACCAAGCACCATCTGGGAGCCAGGAGAACACGCACCAGGATAACGCAGAAACTCAGCGTATGCCACTAGATCTACTGGACGAAATTCGCAACCACCACTATATCGCTCCTGGCAAAGCACGTAAAATCACCTACCCAACAACGCTTTCCGGGCGCGACGGCGAGCGTCTGGGTCATCAGGACCGCAATCGCAAACCAACGGAAGAAGAGGATTCTGACAGAGAGCACATCTCATCTGCTCAATACTTCCCTCATCAGGGTGTTGCGCTCGGCGACTCTCCCACCGACGAATCTCAGAAGGCGGCCAGGCAAGCCCGGGCGCAAAACGTGCTTTCTAAAGAGAAGCAGCAACAGACCGTTGACGACGCTTCATCTACGCTGATGTCGGAAGATGCTGCCGATGACCTCAATGGTGGTCTTTCTCTCTGCCGAGAATCATCAAACTATAGCATCGACAGCCTTGCGAAGTCGACTGCATCAGCAGACAACATTCAGTCCGACAGTGAATACGAATCTGGCTACTCAACAAGCGGTTCTCTTTCCCAAGCATCAGAAGATGAAGACACTACACCAACAGCAACTCCAACAGCCAAATCAGTAATGGCGCAAGCCAAGCGCAAGCATTCGCACGCCCAACCACCAGAAGCGATGGATGCTGTCGAACTCAAACCATTCAGCCACCAGGTGGGAGGCCATACAACAATGTATCGATTCTCTCGCAGGGCTGTCTGCAAGCAACTCAACAGTAAAGAGAACATGTTCTACGAAACTATCGAGAAGTGTCACCCAGAACTATTGGGTTTCATGCCCAGGTGAGTAGACGCACGACGTATCGAATATCCCATTATGATTATGTTGAAATGCTAATACCGTTGCAGATACATTGGCGTGCTGAATGTTACGTATCGCAAAGACAAAAAGAAGCAGGCGGATTCCGAGGAGGATCCAAAGGATGTCAATGGTCACAGCTCTTCTGAGCCTAATGGCGATTCTGCAGAGGCGGAAGGGAAGACAGCTGAAGCAGAGACTCAGCAGCGTATCATCTCGCACTCGCAAAAGGCTTCAACTGCTGTGCCGCAGGTGACGTTCGAGAACAACCGCCATCTGATTCCTGACAACTTGTTCCGCGTTCCTCCTCGCTCTCTCACGCCAGACTATGCCAAACGCAGATTCTCGTCGTCGCCCAGAAGCAGCTTTGTGAATCACAGTGAGGATGGTGGTACGGTTAATCCCCTTCAGCGTCCTCCGCTACACCAATCAGAAAGCTGGGGCTACACGATGGTGAATAGAAAGCTCCAGGAGCAGGTATTGCGAGACGTCTTTTCGCCACCCGTCATTCATCGCCATGAGCGTCACGAGAAGCATCGCCACGCGCGGTCACTACGGAAGCTGCCGGCATCACTCAAGGATAGCTTGGCATCCAACAGCCTCAGCACTTCCAACATTGCCGCTTTGAAGGAGGATGCTGCTGCGACTGACCAAACCCGGCGCCAAGCCATGCGCAACGTCCAGCGCATTCGCCTGGATGACGGCGACAGATCTGTCAGCGATCTGGGAAATCTAGTACGCGACCGCTCTAGCGGGCTTAGCAGGAGCGCCGAAGTTCGAGAGGCGGAGCAACAGGCAATGGCACAGGCGCAGTCGAAGTTGAAGAATCACAGGCGGCGTCACAGTGGAGGAGGTCTGGTCAGGAAGCCGATTGACGTTGAGGGTGGCCGCGGTGATTTGGAGTTCCACGAAGACGATGCTTATGGTGGTGATGGAGAGGAGGACGTTTTCGCTATGGACGATTTGAAGAAAGACTTGCTTGATACAAGCAAGTGCACTGATGGCACATTGGCCAAGCCTGCAAGGGCCGAAGGTGTCCTTGAGACAAATCCTGCCGATGCTGCAGGGGCGAGCTCGACTCAGCCCAGATTGGGGCCTGCTATCGAGCTCGCGGGTGCTTACGAGCCGCGCAACCCCAAGGCATCACTTGTACAACACGACGAGCGCGTTGAACACTTCCTACTCTTGGAGGACCTCACAGCAGGCATGCAGAAACCCTGCGTGCTGGATCTCAAGATGGGCACACGACAATACGGCGTGGAAGCCAACGATAAGAAGCAAGCTTCCCAACGTCGCAAATGTAAGACGACGACGTCTCGCGAGCTTGGCGTCCGCGTTTGCGGCATGCAGGTCTATAACGTGAAACAGCAGAGCTACATCTTCGAGGATAAATACTTCGGCCGCGACCTCAAAGCCGGCAGCGAATTCAGAGCAGCGCTTAAGCGGTTCTTCTACGATGGCATCGGCCACGCGCAGGCTCTGAAGCACATCCCAGCCGTTCTCGAGAAAATCGACGCTCTGCAGCGCATCATCCGCCACTTGCCCGCGTACCGCTTGTACGCCAGTAGCCTGCTCATGATCTACGACCGCGGCGACGCCGACGAAAACGGAAAAATGCGACCTTCGGCGCAGGACGCCTCCCACAACAACAAGCACGACCACCACAAAGACTCCAGCCAGCCGTACATGGACATCAAGCTCAAGATCGTCGACTTCGCCAACTGCGTCACGGCCGAAGACCGCGAGCACTGGTCCACGCGCCCCTGTCCGCCTCACTTCCCCGACGACGTCGACAGAGGCTACCTCCGCGGGCTGCGCACTCTGCGCTTGTATTTCCAGCGTATTTGGGACGACTTGTACCGCCAGAAGTATGTTGAGCGCGGTGAAGGTGAGGGCATGGCGATTGATGAGAGGGGGATTTCCGGCGCGGTTATGCCGGCTGGGAGGGGGTGGATGGAGGGTGTTATGGAGGATCCGGGGGAGGTTAGTGTTTGAGCCGAGTTGAGTTCTATTTGGAGGGGGACTATTGTTAGGGGTTTGGGGTTTGGGGTTGGGTATGGATGGGATAGATTGTACGATGGGTGGGTGTGCTCACGAAGGGACGTGAGCTTTTTGTCTTTTTGGTTTTCAGGATGGGGGAGGTTGTTATTACTTGGGGGGTTTTAGCACTGGCGCTGGCGGCTGTTTTTGGTTCTCTGGTTTTCTGGTTTTGGTTGCGGTCTTTTTTTCTCCGTTCTTTCCTTCATGGTGGGGGGTTTTTGCCAAAACGGCGTGGTATATCCTGTGCGACGGTTTTTGGACTTATCATGTACATATACCCGCATGCGATCAGCCTGCTGTTTCTCTTTCTTTCTCTTTCTCTAATGATAGATTCAGGCAGGGAGGCAGTTTGAATTTTGGTTAAGCCTATCTATGCTTTTTGTGTGTATGTCGTGATATGTTTTTTGCTTCATGATGTGTGAGTTGTTACACGCTTACAACAGACCTAGATCCTTAGCCGCGCGCGTTCTTCAACTCATCTCTAATGGCTTGCTCCCAGGCATCTTCGCCCCTCAAAGGCTTCCACCCAAGCTTGTACGCTGTTTGGTTTAGTTTGGAGTCAAGCATTCTCGAGGGGCCTCGCAGACGGATGGCTTACTGCCCATCCCTACGAGGGCCAGAAGGGTGCTTTGGCTGGGCCTGAGAGCGGGCTCAAAGGTTTGAGGGATGGAACGGTGAGAGCGAAGAAGATCCTCGTCCGACCTGGCGAGACTGGGGGCGCAAGCGCATAAGCATTGAAGGTAGGGGCCAAGTTAGAGAGTGATATAGCCTTGTAGAATCAGAACACGCGTCTAACCACAAGCTCTAAGTGCCTCACTGGTAGATTCAAATGCCCGCCGCAAGTAAAGTGTTGAGATTGTCAAAAATGTCCAAATTTCCGTTCCTGCGGACATGATGACCGACGTAAGTGGAGCAAAAGCAAAAGGAAGTGTGGTCCCACCGTGAATCGAACACGGGTTAAGCGCGCCACAAGCGCTTGTGATACCTCTACACTATAGAACCGGCTTTGGATGGCATTTCCTCTAATTTTAAATTTATATCCCTTAACAATCCAAGATGATTGCAAGGAAGCCAGCTTCCTCGGCTGCACACCTCCCAGTTCGCGGCGAAAACCAGTTCACCTGTCTTAAGTCTTGATCGCACAACTTCACACTTCAATTTCAAGCGGCAAGCTCGTTCTGCCAAACACCCTTTTTGACTTTGCTGAGTGGACATTTATCCAGCGAGTTGCCCGGTGTCGATAGGAGGTAGTATGAGTTCAAAGTGGACAAAGCATGTATAATACGAGCCGAGCCACTGGGACCCAGCCAGGATCACGTCTCACGAATGTCACTCGCATGGAAATGCTCCTCAAGCTCTACTTCATCCGGCATGTGGTCACACAGTCCTCCGGAGTCCCAACAATCCAGCACCCTGCCAACAGCTAGCTACGAAGCGACGTGATGCAGCGCTCTCTCTCCTCAGATGTACCATTTGATGGTATGTAGAAGAGAAGAAAATCGCTTGAAGCTTGCGTGCTGTAATTTTCCGAATGTATCGTATGCGCAAGGCACAATACCGCGACTGTGTCAGATAGGGTGTCGCATTCATGCAATTGCCATTCGGGGCAAGTGCTTCACGTGCATGTCGCGCATCACAACCGAAGATCAACTTCGCGTCTTGTCTAGTCAATCAGGTTGATTTGGGGCGGCGCATGATCAAGCTTGTGCTATAGCAGCGGCTGTTACCACAAGGTAGCATCTGATGCACACCGCGTTCTTCTGGATCTCAGATAAACGACATGATTCAAGTATAATGTTGTCAGATTCGTACGTATCCATTTCGATTCTTTGTTCTCCGCAACGTAGTTGCCCTAGCTTTCTCTCTGTGTTTTCAAGACACCCTGTCAAGTCGGGAAATTAACGAGTTCGAATTGTGTACGCCTTTCCACGGGTATGAGCATTGTAGCATGCACGCCTGTCATCCAACAGTGGATGTATTTAGACCTTCAGGTTCACCGCGGTGTGTCTGATGCCCGAGCATCTAGGTCCGCTGCAGCTGTAAGGCATTGATGTTGAGCAGTATCACACGAGATATGCATCACGAATGTATAGCCACTGCACAATGTCGATCACGCCCTAGCAAAAATACGTAGTGACCACCGTCCAAAGCCGAAGGATATTAATAAGACCACTGTGTTGCCCTCGCCAAGTCGCTCCAGTCCATGACACATCTCGTATCTCTCCCAGATACCCTCAGACATTCCAAGAACAATACCTGCTCTGCCTTGCTTTCAACACGCTCGCCGCAATGTCTAACGGCATCCTCCATATCTTTTGCTGGACGCATTACCCCCCAATGGCCTCTATCAATCCCTTTGCCGATTTTGAACACCAGGCCGGAGTTGACGTTCGAGTCGATGTTTACGATACGGATGACACCTTGGAAGGCAAGCTTTTCGCTGGCCCGACTGGATACGACATTGTGATGCCTTCCAGCTATTCTGTATCCCGTCATTTAGCAGCCGGTCTCTACGAGAAGCTCGACCGCACCAAACTCTCGGGCTGGCAGAATCTGGACGGAAACGCACTCCAAGTCTTTGGCGGTGAATCTGATTCGGGCAATCTCTATGGCATGCCTTACGCGAAGGGTACGATCGGCATTGGCTACAATCCGTCCAAAGTTAAGGAAGCACTGGGCGTCAGCAGCATCGATTCTTGGGGTGCCGTGTTCAACGTCGACACTGTGCGCAAGCTACACAAATATGGTGTCGCAGTCCTCGACTCGCCAGCTGAGATGATTCCAGCCGTCCTGAATTACCTTGGTCTGCCACACTCCTCGAAAGAGAAGGCAGATCTTGACAAAGCGCAAGCACTGTTGCTCAGCATACGTCCATACGTCTCCTACGTGAACTCCACTCAGTATATCGGCGATTTGGCCAATGGAGACATTGCCATTGCTGTTGGATATTCAGGGGATATCCAGCAGGCACACCAGCGCACAGCCAAATCTCAAAGGACGGAGATCGCATATGCAATTCCCAAGGAAGGCGCCTTTTCGTTCTTTGACGTTGCGGCCATACTTGCAGACTCCAAGAACAAGACCGCCGCACATCAGTTCCTCAATTACTTGTTGCAGCCCCGAATCGCTGCTAACATGTCCAATCAGACAGGGTTTCAAACAGCGAACAAGGCCGCTGCACCGCTGGTGGATGCGCAACTTCGCGCCTCTTCTGCATTCCAGCCCTCCGACAAAGAGAAAGCGCGGCTGATTGCGATCGAGCCTGCAGATCGTTCCAGCAAGCGCGTTCATGACAGAATGTGGACACGCTCCAAGATTGGACGTTAGTGTAAACGGTATTGATTTCATGTTGACTTGCTACCGCCGTTACTGGCAGCTCTTACCATTGTTCTACCGAAAAGGTAGACATTTTGTTTTTGGCTGCTCTTCAACTCAACCGTGTAGTGAAGTGCATCCGGGTGCAATTTGGAGGTCGGCTTCTCGGCAACGAAGCGATGCGGTCGAACAAGCTACCAGAAGTCGCATGTGGTATTGTGACGGACGCAGATGCTTATTGGCGTTAGACTCAGCAATTCTAGGCTTAGCTGATCCTTCGAAGGTTTGGCCGCAACGAAGAACCTCAATCAGGTCAAAGGTCCGCTCAATATTGTTTTCAATGAGCCAACTCGTAGTGTTCACTGCATGCTGGCCGAAATGCCTCATGTATCCCTGCTGGCAGCTACCGGATACGCCAGAGTATGATTTATATCGCATCGGTGCCATGTTGGTTTGAGCATCTTTCGACCAGACGTACGCTCACCCTTTGACAATTATCACTTCCCAACAAGGCCATGTCGCTACAAATTGTATACAGCCATGAAATCAGCACCCAGCCAAGGTACCGGAAGAAAATCTGCATCACGCAAGATGAGCATGACAGAACTGAACTGTGCGGCGACTCAAGATGTTCGATCGTGCACCAAGAACATCTGTGGCGGAAGGAGATGGCGCAGGACGAGAGCAGTCCAACAAGACGGACGCTTCGACACACAAAACTCGATCAGTCAACGAAGGCACCGGGCTTGATTCTTCTACGGTCAGTGGCTCGGCAGATCGCTTACAGTCGTATTCAGAGTCGTCAGAGCCAGGATCTGCGCCGCCTGCGTACAGTGCTCGTCCTTTGATGAACTAGAGTCATATATAACTGCGCAATGCATTATTCGAACGTCCACTGGTAAGTGCATACCTGCGCCGGTACTTGGACAGTTCGGGGCATTCAAGACTCGATACCTGACGCTTTATTTCATGGGAATGCGAATCCGAGCAGCTGGCCACCAAAGCGTAAAGCCAGCACTCACCGCTTCTCATCATTCCGGATATCGCGGCGAGATAGTAGGGGTCATAAGTTGGGTGTTTGCTCCAAGACTGACTATGGTCGGGGATGGGTGTATCCAAGTACTCAGAGAGATGCTCGTTGCATTATTGACTGGTGTTTGGGTAGTGCAATGACCACTTGAAGTTGCCGGTCCACGAAGTCCTGTGCTTCCGACGGCATTCCGCGCCACTCGTGTTTTAGTTTTTCTGTAGTTTTTCTGTTTCTGATTCCTCAAAGCCTATGCAGCGTAACATGCCCTGTTCTGCTTCTAAACAATCAAGGTGCCGACCAAAAGACAAAACTTTGGGCAATGCGGACTTGCGGAAACGTGGAGTTGGATAAGACATTATCCTTCGCCGAACCCGACTTCGGAAGAGCCGAGTGGGGGCCGGCGGGCAGTTATGGTTGGCTACCGTACCTCCTAGTCATTCAAGACCTAGATGACACGATCAGATAAAGGATCCATAGATGTCCTGCTGCCTTCCCATCTATCTGTTACAACATACACTCAAACCATGGCTTCTTCTCTCAAAAACATCATCGTTGTAGGAGCTTCGTACGTCGGCCGCGTAAGTTTGCATCTCGCCATTGTCGAAGCGTTAAACAAGACACTGACAGAATCGTCTTGCAGGGTGCGGCCGCAGAGTTGGCACGCAACGTTCCAACGACACACAGAGTAAGCTACAGATATGAGATAGTAACGCCTCGTAAAAATGCTGACGATTCATCAAGGTGCTCTTGGTAGAGCCTCACAGTCATTTCCATCATCTGTTCGCACTTGTAAGTCACTCCCTTAACTTCTCAGGGGTCAGCTTAGGCGTTAGAGTCTCCCAAAGAGCCGTGAACCCACTTACTGACGACAATCATCAAGCCTCGTTTTGCTGTGATTCCCGGCCATGAGGAAAAGGCTTTCATTCCCTACTCCGGGATGTTCAAGGACATCGCCAACAGTGAAAACCACGCTGTCGTAGCCGCCCGTGTCACAAGCGTACAGGCAGACAGTGTAAACATTGACCGCTCATTCGAGGGTCAGCAACAGATTCCGTATGAATACCTGGTGATAGCAACAGGAACTCGCCTCACGCCGCCTTCCATGATGCCCAGCGACGAGAAGGACCCATCGGTAAGCTTCCTGAGAGACCACCAGGCCAAAGCACAGAAGGCGAATTCCATCGTACTCGTGGGTGGCGGCGCCGTAGGAGTTCAGATGGCCCTGGACTTGAAGGAGCGTTACCCACAGAAGGAAGTTACTGTGGTGCAATCTCGCGACCGCGTGATGCCGCAGTACCACTCCGACCTCCACAACATCGTCGCCAAGTCCTTCGAGAATGCAGGCATCAAGTATGTCTAGCGCCCTTGTCTCAAGATTCCAATGCACAATGTTTACTAACAATGCAATCTAGGCTTATCACCGGCAGCAGAGTGAAGGTCCCAGCAGGCGGAATTCCTGACAACGGTGACAAGGTTCAGATCGAGCTTACCAACGGTGACACCCTGACCACAGACTTTGTCATCATGGCCACTGGTCAGAAGCCCAACAACGGCTTGGTCGCCCAGCTAGCAGTCTCGTCGGGTACAGAGCTCGTAAACCCTGCCAACGGTTGCATCTTCGTGAAGCCCACACTCCAGGTCAAGAGCGAGAAGTTCCCCAATATCTTCTCCCTCGGTGACATCGCCGACACTGGATCTCACAAGGCCGCCAGACCTGGCGCTCAACAAGCTGGCGTTGTGGCCAGGAACATCGTCAGCATGATTGAAAAGGGCCAGCCTGCCGAGGAGTTCAAGCCGACACCAGCAGCGATTCATCTGAGTCTTGGTATTGTAAGTCTTTCAACGTCCACTGCCAATCCCCTTTCAAAGCTAACGAGTGCACAGAAACGAAGTGTCATTTTCCGTAATCCGGCGTTCGAGGGTGACGCACCGGTCGTGATAGAGAAGGATGAGTAAGCCTCCCTCCCAGAAGCATGCACAAAGGTGTCAAAACACATGGATACTGATCAAAAGTACAGTGGCTCGGAAGATATGCACATCGAGGGAATCTGGGCACGCCACAATGTCCCCGTGACTGATCCCAAGCAATACCGCCTCTGAGACCCGCAACTGGCCCGCAATATTCGCGTCTTCATCATCGGGACTCGAACTCACATTCCACTCTGCACGAACTTTGATGCCGGCGAGATTGTCAGCAGCGCTAGTACGCAGATAGCACTGTGCGTTACGTACACACGACCACCTCGACGCCGCGAGTCAAGCGCTCTCAGTGCACAGGCCGGGAGAAGTCACGACATGTTTCCACTGTCGCAGATCAGGAAGAACAGCCGACTTAACGACATCAGGTACTTCCAACGTCCAGCCGCAAAGCCTCAAAAGTCGAAGCACAGTCACCAGCATCTCGTCTGAGGTTGAGCTCCAAGTACAGTCTCGCCATATCCAGGGATACTGGTAGGCTTGCGCCGCTCTAGCGTTTTTCCAGGGGACGAGGCGATAGTAATAAAATGGTAAAGTAGATACACTATATTTCTACGTTGTACTGCAGTACCTACAAGAATAACAATTCAGCACTTGACCTACCATTTTTCCCTGAAGCCTCGATGATAACCATCGCTTTGTTCGGGTCCGGCGTGCCTTTTTCCTCCTCTCGGCCTTCCCAATGGGAAGCGATGACAACATCTACTTTCCATTCCGAACCACCCAGCTTGACGCCGCCCTGGTCGACACCATCAACATATACATGCAGCGCAGTAAGCTCGTCCTCATGAGCAGAGCCGCTCAGAGATAACCCTCTGCCATGGGAAGGTTGTGTCTCGGTCACACTGTCAACGGTAAGTCGCGGCGGAACGGATCCGATCGTTTTGGGCTCTGCAGAGAGTGTGATGCGGTCGGTTGGCAAATCCGGTGTCCTCGGAGGGATCTGGCGTAGCTGGCTGTTCTTCTCAAAAGCATACGCATAGCGTAACAGACTGCTGTCGTCGTAGGCCTTGGACGCGAACGTGAGGTTCACTGGCATCTTTATGTCGCTCATCACACCCATCGGTACGCTGATCGTGGGAATGCCGTACTGTCGAATGGCACAATTGCCGTTGGAGAAGAGGACTCCGTTACGCCAGGCTTCGTCCGCAGAAGCTTCATTTACATCCGAATCTGCTTTGCCGATGTCTCCGTTGCATGGGAAGATTACACCATCCAGCCCAAGACTATCGAGCCAGTCTTCGAAGTCTCCTCGACGGGAAGCTTCGAGCTTCTTCAGTGCTTCGCCAAGCCCTGGAGTATCGTACGTTGCTACCCGATCATGCGTGATATGTGCAACGACGTCAGTATGTCTGACCAGTGGATCCGCGGCGTCGTACCTGTCAGGGATCGATCCTGGTGGACGGGGGAAGATGGTGGCTGGTTCTATTTGCGCCAGGCTGGTGGCCATATTGGCGTCTCCGTTGGCTTTCAGAAAATCATCCCATGCGTATGCCATCAGCTGGCTCAAATCGAAGTCGTTCCGGTGAGGAGGAGCAAACGATTCATTTTCACCACGCTCCTGCTGCTCGCCGCTGTGCTTCTCGAAGTTGGTCACGACTGGGAAGTCGACTTCGACAATTGTTGTACCAAGCCCTGTCAAGATCTTCGCCACATTCTGCCAGAGCTCGATCACGGAAGGCCGAGTGTGGACTTTTCTTGCGCTTGGATCGCTGTCCGTCTGCCCAATGTACATTTTCGGGACGCCAAACTTCTTTCCAGTGAGCGCGTTGGTATCGCAAAGGTCGAAATAAGACTTCGGACGCACGCTCTCCACGTTAGGAAGCTCGACGAAAGGCTGTTCGCGCCAGAAGTCACAAGCCTTCTTCTCGTCCTTCGTGACAACGACGTCGAGCAGTGCAAACATGTCTTCTACTGTTCGCGTGTGCGGAACGACGGTATCGCAGGTCGGGAAGAGAGGCCAATTGCCGCGAATGGAGATAAGGCCCCTGGAAGGTGTGTAAGCCACCAGCCCGTTGTTCGAGGCAGGCGATCGGCCTGACGAGATGGTCTCTTCGCCCATACCAAACACCCCAAAGCTGGCAGCGGTGGCTGTGGCTGACCCATTGGAAGATCCTGAAGCGAAGGCAGCAGTGAGATATTCAGCATTGTAAGGCGACTCTGCACGGCCGTAGACGCCACGCTGCATTCCGCCGGCGGCCATGGGTGGCATGTTGGTACGGCCGAGAATCACAGCACCGGCTTCCTTGATCTTGCCGACGGTGAATGCGTCCTCATTCGCTACCAAGTTCTGGAAAGCATGCGAGCCGGCAGCGACTGTCATGCCTTCTATCTTGTATGAGTCCTTAATCGTGCACGGGATGCCGTCCAGTGGATTGTGTGCTTCACCTGCAGCACGCCGGGCGTCTGAAGCTTGAGCGGCTTCGAAGACATTCTCGTTGATCACAGGGACAGAGTTGAGTAGGATTGAACGGCGATCATAAGCTGCGATACGCAGGAGATGCTTCACGGTTAGTTCGACGCTGTTGGTGTGTCCGGCAGACAGTGCGGCCGCAAGATCTGCGACCGTGGCATCGACGATGGATAACATCTGGCGATGGTCAGTGGCTGATGAATGCTTCGAGTGGATATCAGTCTTTTAAGTACTTATTTCTCGACAGAGGAGCCAATCTTATGGTATTGATTCGTCGCTGATGATGGAACAGCGGGAGAGATAGCAAGCGTAATTGTTCATGATTATTCACCGTCATGTTTATATATAAGATCACTCTTACCAGGTAGCCAATGAAGTGCAGTCGACTCAAGTCTATCATCCAGCACTGCAGCCCGAAGTCGAGATAAGGCAGGGATGTTATTTAACAGCTGCAAGTGGGAGGTCCCGCTACGCACAACAAATCAACAGCTGCTAAATAGCACAATGCCACGGCGGCCAAGGCGAATGCCAGCCTAAATGCTCAATGAGTCATTTGCGGTGTGTTGTCGAAATCTACATGTACTTATCATGGTTCAAGCCCTGGACGTAGCTCATAATTCTTATCTCGGAACCACGGAGCGTTGCTCATATATCACCACACCAGACTCCTGCTGAATTCTTACCTCGGTCTTCACATGAGCAGCTTGATGAAAAATGATCTCCGACCTAGAAACAAACGTGCCAATGGCCAACACTTCTGCAGATGCGGATTTCGACCTTGTACCTGGTACTGAGCATTTGATTGACATTGCCGGTCACGACTCCACAAAGCCTCACGACTCTCCTCGCTCAGACATCGTATTGATCCCCCGCCCGAGCGACGATCCCAACGATCCACTGAACTGGAGCCATGGTCGGAAGACACTCGCAGTCTGCATGTCCTATCTCTATGTCTTCGGCACAGGCATAGCGACTTCCTTGCAATACTCCGTCCTCAGTGACATCACGGAAGACACTGGGATCTCCACGGCTAGCCTAGTCCAAGGCACGGGACTCATGTTCCTCTTCTTCGGCTGGGCCTGTCTGATCTGGCAACCTCTAGCTTTGACGTATGGGCGTCGGGGCATATACCTGATCACCATGCTGCTTACGATTCCGATGATGGAGTGGACGGCATACTCGAAATCCAGCGGCGATTGGATTGCTCATCGCATACTAATCGGCATCATCGCTTCCCCGATAGAGTCGCTTTGTGAAGTGACTGTGTTCGATCTGTTCTTTGCCCACAATCGTGGCACATACATGGGACTGTACGTGTTCACGCTCTTCGGATCGAACTTCCTGGCTCCGCTTGTGGCAGGGTGGTTCAACGACGCATACGGGTGGAGGTGGACGATGCATCTTGGAACTATCGTCTGCGCTTTCTGCTTCGTGGTGATGTTCTTCTTCATGGAGGAGACCATATATTTCCGCGAGATCAACGGGGTCCGCCTCACTGGAGTTTCCACAGCTGTGGAAGACATCACGCCAGATGCTAAGAGCGGAGTGAGCTCTGAGAAGACCTCCCCGGCAGCAATCGCCGAGTCAACGGCGAGCGTGGCCCCAACACAAGTCGACTCTCCTCGCCATGTATCGAGACCGCTCTTCCAGCCCACTAAATGGAGCAAGTACAGTTTCTTCCGAGTTCTGCCAGGACGGCCAAGTAGACTTGACACCCTAAAGATGGTTTACCGACCACTCATCATGATCTTCCGCTTCCCGACTGTCGCTTGGGCCGGATTTCTGTATGGCATCAATCTCGCATGGTACAATGTCCTCAACGGAACTGCCAGTCCGGTCCTCACCAGCGCACCTTATAATTGGTCGGCCGCACAGGTCGGATGCCTCTACGCTGGTCCCATTGTTGGTGCCGCCGTCGCTTCGTTGTGGTCCGGTAATACTGCGGATTGGATTGCGCTCCAGCTTGCGAGACGCAACGGCGGTGTTCGCGAGGCGGAGAGCCGACTCTGGGTCCTGGCCGTTTCAGGCATCATCTCTACCGCTGGGCTTATCACTTGGGGGGTTGGTGCATACCACGGCGTGCATTGGATTGGCCTAGTGTTCGGGCTAGGCATGTTGACATTCGGCTGCGTGACCGGTGGCTCAATCGCAGTCAGTTACAATGTGGACTGCTTCAAGGAGATCGCTGGTGAAACCACGGTGTCCATCATGGTGATCCGCAACACCATTGGCTTTGGCATCAGCTACGCTATCACTCCTTGGTGGCAGACACAGGGGCTGCAGAATTGCTTTATCACCGCTGGGATGATCTCAATTGCGTGCACATTCACGTTCTTCGGGATGATCGTATATGGTAAGCGGTTGCGCCGTTGGTCCATTCCTGCTTATGAGAAGTATTCGACGACGGCAGTCGTAGCCTAGAGTCCGGAGGGAGGTCGTTCGAGGCTTCGCGGGGGTAAAGCTTCGGTCCACCCAGTATTTTGGGGTTCACAATGTAGTCGCTGCCAACTCTCGAAGTCGCTCTCCGGCTTTGGCGGCAGATGGTATATCATGTTCCAGATTTTCCACCAGGTCTCGTAGAAATGTTATGAGGCGCTTCGCTCCTGAGCGGTACTGTTCATTGCTGTGTCTCGAGGCATTTTCAAGCATGTGACCAACACCAAGAAGCTGATGCACGATCTGACTGCTTGCAACCTTGAACATGATAAGCGGCGCTGTAGAGACTTCGACAATGAAGCTCTCGGCGACAGCCATCACTTCGGATGTGGGTGATTGGCAATATAGCAAGGCCATGGTAGTGACCAACGTTTCGGTACAGGCGATCTGAACTGCCATGTACTTGCAACGATTGCTTTGTAGTTGACCATGCTCTTCCGACAGGCCGAGGAGAATTTGTGGTCTGGTGTCTCGTAGCTCTGCAAGGCTGTTGAGAAGGGTGGACGGGGTCGGGCGATCACAAAGCGCAGTAAGTAAAGTGCTACGGCGTTTGCAGCCGTGAAGACTAAATATGGCATATTCCAGAAGTCTGAAAAGGTCAGTGATATAGTCCCAGCCAGCCGTCCATGCCTGGGTCTCTGTATCCATGTCGGCAGTGATTCGTGGATATAAAACAGATATCTGTGCTTCCGGCATCCGCACGACATGGCCGAGCACGCATGAAGAGTGCACTTCGAGACGATAAATGCACCAGAATAGTCTTCGGCGATCGTCCGTCTCCTTTGCTGAAATGCTTTTCGGCCAGAGGCTCTCATCTTGGAACTTGTGCTGTGCGATGGATGCGTGGCACAGGCCAAGGTATCTGACCAAATCGCCATGGTCACTGGCTCGCAGAGAATACACTGCCAGAAGACCAAAGCACCGTAGATAGTCGAGGTCGTCTGATTGCGCTATACTCCGTGGAATTTGCGAAACAGCTTCCTCGAAGTAATTGCTGCTGTCAGGTGTGTGGAAGCCGTCAAGCAGCGCATCGTCGAAGACCGCCCCAATAGCAGCCGTCTGAGCCCCAACAGCACACAACGACATCAGCAGCATGTGCGATGAGCCTTCAAAGACGTCTGTGTCGTCATCCCATCGCGTGTAGAGGTCAGTTTCGGAAAGGAACGGAAAACTAGAAGTAAGTCAGGCTCTGTGCTGAGCGCGAGACATGCTGACATACTAGCATTGGTACATGGTGTCACAATACACTCGAAGTAAGCGCTTTGTGATCGTTCTGGCGTTCAAGTCGACGTGTCCGGCTTCCGATGGCTCGTTTGCTTTCTCGTCTGGCACAGTCACCGCGTGCGCTCGCCGCCTGCCCCTTTTGCGTACAGGGCGTTTTGTTGTACAATCAACCGAGTACTCAACGCAAGTACGACATGCTGGGGATACATCGTCCCGACGACATCTCAGCCCCCGACCATGGCAAAAGTCGCACGCTTGAGAAGCACGCAGTCTTACAGTGCCTGGTCGGGATTTTGGCGGCATCTTCGAAGCGAACTTACGTTCCTGCAGTTGTCAGGCATGCTCAAATGAGAAGATCACACCGGCGATGCGTGGTACATGTGGTGGTATATATGGCACGAAAGGCCAAGGTCAAGGCATTGCGAACTGGGAGGCAAAAACAAGAGCCGTGGTCAATTAACAGCTGGTAAATAGATAAGCGATCCGATAAGAGTCTTGGCTCTCACCAGGCATCTTACGCCCAACTTTGATGGTGGTTTACACATTCCTTCTCTGTGCAACAATGACAAACTGCTTCACACCACTCTCCAGAGATTTGGCACTGCCTTATCACTTGCGATACCACATCCTGGTAACCTTGGTCCTCCTGATCTTGCTTTGCAGCTGGAAGATCCCATACAGCAGCGCCTCCGCGGTCGGCGGGCAGCCCGGTATGTAGATGTCCACTGGGATGATGCGATCGACACCCCGTACGACACTATAGCTGTAGTGGTAGTAGCCTCCTCCGTTGGCACAGCTGCCCATGCTTATTACCCACTTCGGATCTGGCATCTGATCGTACAGTAATCGGACAGAGGGCGCCATCTTGTTGACCACGGTACCGGCCACGATCATGACATCTGCCTGGCGTGGAGACGCACGAAAGATGATGCCCAGACGATCTTGATCGTACCGCGGCATTGATGTATGCATCATTTCGATGCCGCAGCATGCTAAGGCGAATGTGAGAGGCCAGACGGAACCGTTGCGTGCCCAGGCTATGAGCTTGTCGATGGTTGTTCTGTGTGTAAAGCTTCGATCAGTTTGATGCTTCGTGGTCTTTCGCTCAACATTGCTACTAACACCGTATATTCAGCTAAGCCCATCGGTTTGACCTCAGAGGAGACAGCCAAAGTGGGGGAAGCATCAGCAGGCCTTGATGGCTTTAATGAGTGTCTTCGGTATGGTACTGCTTGGGTGTCGCTTGCCATGTGCCGTTGGAACACGATGTGTGATGCTGGGTGGTTGATGCGAAAGACTCCCCATGATGGGTATGCGACCGATCCTGATGCTCTCATTAGCATCCTCCGACGTTTGCGAATTCTAAGCTTGGGAAAGGGCATGAGCATCTTACTCGTAACACGATTTATTAACGACATAGCACTGCTTTGATAAGGAAGAAATGGTGAAAGTCAAGGGAATGTCAACACAAAACGGGATCGTGTTCAATTTTTTTGCATGCTTCCACGAGCTCTACATCGGCTTATTCACACCTTGAAAAGAGAAGTGGGTCATATCTCAAGACATCGTCGGCCTTTTAACACTCGTTCTTCATGGACTGGGATCTTTCGTCGGTCAATTGACACCAGTATCTTGAAGGGTTAGGGTCTTTTGCATCTGTCGTCGGGAAATTCACACTTGGATCCACAATCATCCGCAGACCCACCAACCATGATCTTCGCAACCTTGCGACACACTCGTCAGCACCTCGACCTTGGAAGGTACACGATGCGGCGGGATCGTATACTGTACTTCGTGCTAGCCGCGGACAGTTTACCTAGACGCTATGGATGAAACCGCGACTGACAGCCGCGAATGCCCGTTCTGTTCTGCCTGGTTCTCACGAGTCGACGCCGCAAGGCGACATGCCAAACGATGTCCCCAGCGAGCAGGTCGTGACTTGATTGACAGGAAGCGCGGTCGACGGCTAAGGTCTTGCAATCAATGCTCGCGTGTCAAGGTTCACTGCAGGCCCCGGAGAGAAGGTCCTTGCGAGCGCTGCACCCCTCGCAAGCTACCATGTTCCTTTGGCCGGCATAGTACTGGTCCTACCACTCCTATTCCTCTGCTTGCAGTAACTCCGGATGTCAACGATAGGTGTGGTGATCGAATACCACTCTCGTTCCTACTCAATGCAACCGATGACCAACAGGACTTTCTTACTGAGAGAGCCGTGGGAATGGAGCCGGATGCCGCGCCACTGGGGCCTGCCTGTCTACAGTCGAGATCGTGTGACTCGGATGATGGGCTACTAGACTTTCTGGATCCTTCTGTCCTGTTACTGTTCGACCGGGAACTGGACGTCACGTCAGTAGCGCCAATCGAGTTCCACTCTACTTACAGCGAACACCAACCCGGTAACTTGCCTTTCTCAGAGCCATGGGATACCACAATTTCTACTCGTCTGGAGTTGTTGGAGGCCGAGCTTATTGAGCATGTCAAACGTAACCCCGGAGAATCTGTCTCGCTCGACATAGATGCTTACCGATCGTTCTTTGGCGCTCGCAACGCACGCAAGTTCATCACGAGATTCTGTCAGAAGCGACATTACCGCTACCAAGTCATTCACTGGCCAACATTTGAACCGAAGAATGTGTCACTTGCTCTGCTCATGGTGGTTTGCCTCACAGGTGCTGCTTACTCGTTCGGCGAGAAACATGGCACTGCTCAAGCGTTGCAAGCGCGGAGCTTCTACCAACTTGCAGACTCATATATCTTCAAGCAGCTGGAGGACCATTCGAATGGTTCGCCCACACAATCCAATCTTGCTTCATCAACCGAACTCTGTCAAGCTGCACTCCTCATGTACGCCCTGGACACTCTCCCAGCTGGGGATATGGCCATGCAACATACAGCGGTTGCCAGAAGACTGCCCACACTGATCACCGCTGTGCGAACGCTCGGTTTCGTGAGCGTCCAACATCAACACTCTGAAGACTGGAAGACTTTTATCCGCCGGGAGCAGAGGATACGACTTGTCGCTTGGACTTTTTGCGCGGATTGCTTAGCTACCTTATCCTGTAACAAGCCACCAGGATTCTCCCTTCTAGAAATGCGTGGTGATGTGCCATGTGATTCGAAGGTTTGGGATGCCGATGAGACGTCATTCCCGAGACTGCGGGAACGCACCAGACAACTTACCCATGAGACCCTTTCGGAACTGATGTCTCGATGCTTGGATGGCGACTGGGAGGAGCACACTGGAAGCCTAGAACTTCCCGTATTTCATGTGCACGTTATGCTGTGCGGTGAGTCTTCACGTCTTCATCTCGAGCCTGCCGCATTGAGCATCACTTGGCCTGTGCAATGACTGACCCAAGTATATTACAGCCTTCCAACACATCATCTTCAATTCTCACGTCTCGATGACTCTCGCAAAACAATCTCAAAGCCTACTGCATGCCCTCGACACATGGCAGGAACTCTGGCGCCGAGCCTTGGAGCAGCTCGCAGAAGACGATCGGAAATGGCTCGGTGTAGCGAACAATGTCTCTGACCTTGCGCATCTCACACGACGGATCATTGAGGTTGCCGTCGGGCCGCAAGCTGCTTCGTCGCGCTATTTGCAGAGGATCCCATCGTTCGGTACAAGGGAGCTGCATGAGTTCATGCGGATCTTTGTGCTGGAGAGATGATGATATTGTCACGTCATTATATCATCTCATGCAAGAGGTTTTCCATTTCTCACGAGTGTCTCCTTGCAGCTGAGCAGCTTCACAACGTTGTCTCCGGTCGGGCAGCGTAAAGTGGATGCGCGGCCGTATAGAATACGGTGCGCAGCGCACTAGGCAGCGAAGCCCGAACCAGCCGGATGTTTTGCGATCAAAAAGGCACCCGGCAATTGCACTGCCACCATGAGCTTTGTATCAAGGGCGTCATCTCATTGGACACTAATGCTGTCTCGCATCCATCGCGAGGAAACACCTAGAGAACATAAATAGGGCCTGATTGAACATCTCAACCCTGAAGTCGATTGAATAGAAGTGGCGACAAACGCGTAAGCTTGTTATGAGCAGTCAATGACTATGTTATCCTGATGCAATCTGCTTGGGACAAGATGGGCTACATAAATGCTAGAAATCCCGAGCCAGCCCAACCGCAAGCACTTTGCAAAACAGATCCTTGACATGCATTTTAGCAAACTCCTGCCGTTCGTTCTATCCTCGCCCGCTTGCGCTCTCGTCGAAACTGAGCAAACATGCAAATGCGTAAGCATCTTGGCCATTTCGATCTCATGTTTCTACTGACCAGCACACAGCTTCCCTCTGACGACTGCTGGCCAACTTTCGACGAGTGGGCGCAATTGAATGCTACTATCGACGGTCGCTTGCTCCACACGAAACCTCCTGCATCCGTCTGCTATCCTAAAGAGCCAAACTACGACGCAGCAGCCTGCGAAGATGTCATCAAACACTGGACTTCTTCCGCCTGGCACGCCGATGACCCAATCAGCCCTTCAAGCCCTCCTTCCGATGCATGCTATCCGATCTACCCCAACGGCACCAGCACTGCTGGTGATCCTGCAGCTAGCTCACATGGCTGCGACGCAAGTTAGTATCCGGTATACGTAGTCAATGCGTCTTCCACTCAAGACGTACAGGCCGGTGTAAACTTCGCGCGCAGGCACTCCGTACGTCTTAATGTCAAGAACACCGGCCATGGCCGTAGCTCTATCCCCGGAAGCCTTTCCATATGGACACACTACTTCCGAGAGAAGATCTTCCACGAGTCGTTCGTTCCCGCGGGATGCGCGAATCAGACCAACGGCAGTTTGGCGATAACCTTTGGAGCCGGCACCATGGATCGCGAAGCATTCGAGTTCGCAGCGGAACACGATGTTGTCGTCGTTGGTGGAACAGATGGAACTGTCGGCCTCGTTGGGTGGGGAAGCGCTGGTGGCCACGGATATCTCACAGGCTCGTACGGCATGGGTGCGGACAACTTTGTCGAAGCAACTGTGGTGACTCCGCAAGGCGATATCATCGTGGCGAACGAGTACCAGAACTCAGACATTTTCTGGGCGATCAGAGGAGGCGGTGGAGGTACTTGGGGAGTCATCATCTCCATCACTGTCAATGCATACCCCATGCCTACTGCGCGGATGTGGTCTCTCGGCCTGACTCATCGTAATGCTACCAAGAACTCGGAGTGGTTCGAGGTTGTAGGCAGGATATTTGCCGGGCTTCCTCAATTGAAGGCTTCGGGACTCCAGGGCTATATCACTGTCGCCGGCACTCCACGTGGCCTGACCAATGCTATGTTCGCCTACGACCAGACTAAGGAAATGGTGGAAGCGACCATTGAACCAGTCCTCGACTATCTCCGCACCCATAACTCGACGATCGAGGTCGACACCAAAATTATGTCTTTCCCGAAGTGGATCGATGTGTACCACCTCTTCAATTTGACTCAAGCGACGGCTGGCGGTAGGGGCAGCATATCGGCATCGAGACTTCTACCCGCAGACGCTTTGACTGAAGATCCCGATTTATTCACGAGGTTTCTGGAAGCGGCATTGCCAGATGGATCAGAGATTGTATGCGGCAGTATAACTTGATCAGTGGCGAAAACGCTAACGTGAATACAACAGAACTCTGCGAGCGGAGGTCGTCGCCTCGCCGCGACGATGGCATCGCCCTCGAAACACTTCGACAACGCACTCAATCCGGCGTGGCGAAACACGACCGTTCACCTTCTGGTCCAGGATTCATGGGCTGCTAGTACCGGGAAGAAAGATATCGCAGAGCTTACTAAGTCGATGAGAGCCGTGGCTTACGATTTGCGACAGCTGGCTCCAGACTCCGGCGCATATATCAACGAGGTATGGTCTTGTGCTTCGATGTCATCTAAAGAAGACACGGCTAACACATCATAGCGCGGCGATTTCGTGCCGGACTGGCAGAAGACGTTGTATGGCGAGAATTACGCACGCCTTCTCTCAATCAAGCACAAATACGATCCGAGCGGAATCCAGTGGTGTGAGGGCTGTGTCGCTAGCGATGAGTGGGTTGAGAGAGTTGATGGAAGATTTTGCAAGGAGGTCTGGGCCTGACGAGATTGTGTTCTGGAAGGGCCGAACTCATCTCGCCGATCAAGTCCAAGAAGCCCATTGAGGTGCATCGATGGCGACGTCAAAAAGATCTGATCTGCTGAAGTCTGGGTACATGAACGTATAGTCGTCGAGCCCGGTGTACGTTTCCAAAGAAGCGGAAGACTCTCCTACAAGAGCTTCGGAGGAAACCGTCCCCATGCCATCCAAAGTAGTCTGCAAGCGTGCAAATCTTGCTGAAACAACGGCAGCAAGCATACTCGCGGCATGACATGGCAGACCTACAGAGCTTAGACCAGCAATGATAGCCTCGATCAGCTTGTGAAGCATGCTAAGATCATATCCTGCGTCTTGTAGTTGGTTGACATGGCTCTGTAGTATTCGACAAAGCGTAAGTGCAGCAAATGTGACTACGTTGTACACGTGGTCCGTAAGATGCCGCGTACGCTCGTCAGTTGTGTCGAGGAAGATGGTGATGATGTCTTTGGATGATTGGACAACATCCGCCAGGGTGCGTTCACTCACGGCCGCTTTGGATGCCTTGAGAGTTTCACAATCTGCTAGAAGATGAGCGAAGTGGAGGCCTAGTTGTAGGAATTGCGATCTTGGTTGATCTGACGACTGCAATCAGCACATGCACTGGTCTATGCAGAGAGAAGTGAGATCGCTTACCAAAGAGGTCGGCGTGCTCGTCTCGCCATGCGATCAACCTGTGATCTGTTTTGGAAACGCCAGTTGGAGAGGCTGCAGACATCTGGTAAATCAGCCAGTACAGCTCCACCTCAGCGATCATCCGCATCTCGAAGTTGGATAGCTTGTTGCGACCTGTGGATCGAAGCACTTGCTGGATATGCTTCTGACTGACAGCAGCTGGTCGCCTTGTTCCCACGCAATGACTGGACTCGTGTGAGCAAAACTCCGAAGCTTCGACATTGGAAAGCTTACTGCAAGTGTGCAAGGCACAAGTGTACCCAAAGATGCTGTTTGCTCGTACTGGCAGAGCTCGACCGTCGGTCTGCTTGCCCGGCAGTCTCCGCGAAAGCTGGACTTGCCAGGCCTTGCTGCAAAGCATAACTGGTGATGAGCCATCCGTCAATACTCAAAGGCACTTGCCCGATCGTCGTGGACCATAAGCTTAGTACGATCACAGCTTGGAAGAACTCCTCGGTTTGTGGCGTAATAAGAAGAGAGTTTGCCAGAAGTGTTTTCGCTTCTTGAAACAGCTTTGGCGCTAAGACATCAGCGAGATCCTGCGTCGTGTGTCGTACTGCAATAAGATATATGCTGCATAGCAGTAGTGGCGACTGCGTAACTGACGATCGTGCGGCTCTGGAAGTCATTCCAGGTGAGAGTGATATCCATCTTCCGTAGTGAGTTTGGAATCTACAATGGTCAGTATATTCCCTCCTATGAGTTGTAATGACATCTCACATGTCTAGAAGTGATCTGGCGGTTGATGTGTCTATCGAGTCGATAGTCCTTCGACTAAACTGTGGTGACAGAGAAGCGTTGGTAACGGCGGGCGTGCCCACGCCAACTTCTGTCGCCGCATCACGGATCTGGAACACTGGAGCGGGATCGACAAGGTCTGCAGCGCTTGTCTCGTCCGAGAGATGTTCGGTCTGGCTCCATGATCTATCGTCGCTACGATTTTCTGGGTCTAATCTCTCGACAAGGCTTGCGACAGACCTCTCCAAGCGTTCGAATCTGGGCTTGTCAGTTGAGGAATATGCTGAAGATTGTAGACGACACACCTCTCGTTGATCGACTCCGGATCAAGTTGAATATGCGAGCTGGGTGCAACATTCGTTGAGATCGTCTGTTGACGAACGGACGATGGTCCAAGGGCTACAGAAAGCGAACAAGTCTGTGCCAAGGTCTTACATCGCAAGCACGTTTCGCCATTGCCGTTGGAAGGATAACAGCGTGTCTTTTGCTTGCGACACAATGTGCACGCTTTGGAGACTCGACTCGAGCGCAACGGTGGCATTCTGGTCGCTACATACACGGGCTCACATCTTGAGTTGACTAGGGAGAGTAGTCTTGTTCCGGGCATCTTTCGATGTCGTGATCTGTCTTATCAGCTCGGAATGGTTTAGCGTCGTGACCAACCCTAAGTATATATGTATTCGACAATGCATCCGTATCTCGCCTACATATGTGATACATGTATACACTTGCAGAATAGAGCGAAGACTATCTGACGTTGACTCAATGCTAGCTTTCAGGATTTTATCCCTTCGTAGGCATCTCAGGTCTCAGTATCCTTCGATACATCCTTGATTCGACGATTTATGACCGACTGGGGTTAGTAGGGTCAGCATATCAGACAATAAAAAGACGTTTCCTCATGCCAAATCGATCGTTTACGCAAGTAAAGCTTTTGCCATACACTATGGTCGACTAAGTGTTCAAGCGAATTAACGATGTATCGGCTTCGCGGGAGAAAGACTAAATGATGCTTCACGGGTTCTTGATCAGACAAACCCGAATCAAACTTTGGGCGTTTCAACGTTCAGACCAATTGGACCTGGGTGATAATCATCATTAACGAAAACCAACTCGTTGAGCCGGAGTACTGTCTGCGGTGACTCCGCCCCAAAGCCATTTCTTTGTGAGCGAGCTATTCGCCTAATCCGAAGCAATGTCTCGCACACCCTTGCCGCCCACGTTCGCGCGATCGAACAATCGATACAACAACTTCCAGACAAGTGTGACAACAGCAGCAGCACAAGCGCAGGATGCTGCGATAACCAGACCGCGAGAGTACCTCGGTGCATCTGTAGCAGTCAGCAAACTCGATCTCGACATAACTAGAAGATGTGATGACATACCTTCTGCTCGGAACAATTGATTGCCCGGGAAATTAGCTAGTTGGATGCTCATCACATACGCAGCCAAAGCTATAGGTCTCTTATGATCTTCTATCTTTGCAGTGAGCCACGCGGCACTAAGTGCTTGCGCGGAGCCCATGCTCATCTGTGTCCACACAACACCGCCTGAAGAAGTTAGCACAAGTCTCTGGCCCATGAGAGGGTGTTTGCCATACCGTAAAGAGTCCACTTCCCAACACTCGAAGGCGCTAGAGCAAGCCAAAGCAGACCGGCTGCGCCGAACAGATATCCAGTGGCAATATGCAAGCCCCTTTCTGCGGAACGGTCGCTGCTGTAGGCCAGTGAGATGGACCAGATCAGTGCGCAAACACTACCCACGGCATTCAACCCATTGGCTTGAAGCGATGTGAATCCAAGGCTCTTGATGATCGACGGAGCGTATGTGTTCATCGGCGCGATCATGACCATTGACAGCAACCCTGCGACCAGGTGGCCGTAGATCCGCCAGTCTGCGAAGGTCTCCAGGATGTGAGATGGTAGAACTTGGCGCTTGTGCGTGTCTGTTTTGCTTGGATCGTCACGAGTGACACGATCAACAATGATTATTGCTTCGTCGTCCTTGAAGATTTTGATCGATCTGCCGAAGAAGACCTTGGGTGTGGCAGCGTTGTGAGGGAGGTAGACATAAGCTGCAAGGCCGAGTACGCATGTCAAGATACCCTCTGCGAATAGTCAGTACGAGAAACCCTGGATAACGACGGAGCGCATTTCTTACCAACGAGAAAGAGCCACTGCCATCCAGCAAGACCACCCCAGCCTCTCAGAGACAGTAAGCCAATAGCTAAAGGCCCAGCAAGAGCTCCAGCGATGCTATTAGACGCCCAGAATAGCGCGAAACGCAGACCGAGTTCCCGATTTGTGTAGTATCTCGAGATGTAAAGCGCAAAGCCAGGGATATAACCACCCTCGAGCGCTCCCACAAAGAAGCGAGCCGCATATAATCCCGAGGCGTTCTTGACGAAGATCTGCGACCATGTCACGGTACCCCAAAGCACCATTGTGATGGGTAGGAATCTTTCCGGGCCGATGCGCTTGCTGATGATGTTGAAGGGGATCTCCGTGATGATGAAGCCGACCGTGAACAATGTTTGCGCCAGGTTGATGTTGTCGTTACCGACGTTGATGTCAGTTCGCAGAGTGTCGGTCAGGGCGTTGCTGATATTTGTTCGGTCGAATTGGAGGAAGCAGAAACAAAGCATGATGAAAGGTAGTATGCACAAGTCGACCTTGAGTACACTCCTTCGTATTGCACTGGGCGCATGGGAAGTATCTCCATCGTAGCCGGATACATTGTCGGACTCTTTGAGCGCTAGCCCGCCCTTTTCCGTGTCGTTGTGAGCTTCATGGGAATGGCTCTTCGTTGTGCTCATCTTGGCTGTGCTGTTGTCCCAGGACTCTGAGACTGTAGACCATCTGCTATCCCGCCTGGCCATGCTGCCTTTATATCCAGCTTGACGGGCATCTCCTCGAATCTGAACACCATATCTCACCTCTATTGCGTGCTGATATCGAATTCGTGTATGGTTGGTTCCATCGAGTGGGAGTTGCGACCGGAAAGCTTGCTTTTGGATGTGCCGGCGGCATGCCTACGGTACGCCTACGGCTTGCCGCCGGTCGACCGTCGGTCCCTATGTCAGTCCACCGGCACACCGACGGCAATCTTCTGATACATGTTGTAATTATACATATAGTTCTTCTATCCCTTTCATAGCTCATCAGCAAGCTTAACAACTTCGCCCACAGAATCAAAGCCTTTTCTTTCGGCATTATTTCAAAGAATCGCCACCTCTAACAGCAACCAAAAATCCCGCTTGCGAACACCATGGAACAGAATACCCTCAAGCGCAGAGCCATCGGCTTGACCGGCGTTGACAAGGCAAAGTCCTTCGGAGGCTACGTCCTGTTCTGCCCACTTACATCTTCCACCGCCAGACTCATCGACAACAACGGAAAAGAAGTACACTCCTGGAATCTCCCCGGCAGAGTAGGAAGGCACTGTCGCTTGCTTCCAAACGGAAACCTCGCCGTCAACACTCTCCGCCCAGAGACCGACGAATCCGGTGGTCCATACCCCTTCCCTTTCTTCCGCAAGTACGGCGGAGGCGTGATGAGCGAGCTCGATACCAACAGTGACGTCGTCCGACAATTCGTCGACCCGCTCGGCCATCATGACCAATACCAATATGGCGACGGCCGCATCCTGTACACCAGCCTCGAAGCTTTATCAAAAGAAGACTCAGCCAAAGTCATCGGCGGCGTCCCAGGCACCGAGATTGACGGTATCACATACGCCGACACGATTCGAGAAGTTGACGCTGAAGGCAACCTGACATGGCAATGGAAAGTCAGCGAGCGTCTGCCTCGAGACGAATTCCCACTGCAGCCGCACTACACGCGCGAGCACTACCCTCTTATCAATTCTGTGCTGCCAATGCAGGATTCGAGATACATTCTAGCCTCGATGCGATCGGTATCGGCTGTCGTCATTATCGAGCGAGAGACCGGCAACATCGTCTGGAAACTTGGTCCAGAAGTGCTAGCACAACAGCACAATGCGACAGAGCTTGAGAATGGCAACATCTTGATCTTCGACAACGGAGCGTTCCGTGCTGGCGAGTCGATCACATACACTCGTGCCATTGAGGTCGATCGCACTACCAAAAAGATAGTTTGGGAGTATCGGGACCGCTCGCAGATGCACAACTTCTTCACGCCGTTCATGGGCAGTGCACAGTGCCTGAAGAACGGCAACACACTGCTGTGTGAAAGCGCGTTTGGGCGAGTCTTCGAAGTCACGAGGGATGGATATGTCTGCTGGGAGTATGTCAATCCGCACTTTGCGGCCTATCCGGAGGAAGAGACGAGGAAGATTTTCCCGGGAGAGTCGAATGCGTTATTTCGCGCGTACGGATATTCTGCTGATGAAATCGAAGTGGTGTTGAGTGGTTTGAGCAACGGTAATGATGGGGTCCATGGGTAGTGGCCATGGTAATGAACCAAGACAATCGGCTGGAGTAAATGTTATGGTTCCATTTCAGTACGAATGAATCGTTCCAGATCTTATCTTTATGTCGATCTCGCCGACGCAGTTGCACATTGTGATCCACGATACGTATGCTAGGAGTAGTGCATGTCCAGACGGAAGGCAAAAGTGCCCGCTCGAAAAACAGTGTTCCCTAGGCGATCATTAGCGCGAGAGGCTGTCGAAGCTAGGCCCGATATGTAGACGCTAGATCCCAGACTGTGTGTACAGTAATCATCTTTTAGGGTCGGGTCGCTGCTCTCCGTACCTTAAGCATGTCCACAACCTTACATCACCAGGTAACAGGCTCCGGAGGAGGGGGGACGAATGCATTGGGCAAATAGCCCACCAAATGTCTGAAGGCCGATCCTGTATCTGCAGCATCGCATACCTCCGATAGCGTACTGATGGGTGCCGACGTACCCGTAGTGGCAGCCTCCTTTGTGGGTTCTCTACCTTCCTTCGGATAATGTTATATTGTGTATCTTTTCTGGACTGCGTTATACACCGCTAGTCAGGCACAATCGAAGCGATCACGAGCCTTGGATTCTGCTGCCTGCAGACTCCAGAGTGGACTGGCCTCCGAACTATTATTGGCTTCACGCTAAACCCTGCAGCGCTGTTCTGCGATTCCACCTTCGGCTAGGCCTCGACCGTGCTCAACAAGCCCTATCTATTTACAAAAGTTCTATAGGTGAGCATCGTACTGGCAGTCTGGCAGTAGGCAAAACTTTGATACATTCACGAGCCTCTGACTCCACCCCGAAGTACATGTAAGCAACGTATCGTAACGACACAAACCTGGAGAGTGTTGAGACCTCGCCTATCCACCAACGCGGCTGTATCAAGCACTATAACTGCTTAGTATCTGTGCTACATCCTTCGGCTGGACTTCGTATTCTACCTGCTATCAGGGCATTCTTGTTAGAATCTCCTAGCCTACATCTGGCTCCATCGGTGCTAGCCGATGCGCTATGTCAACCAACACATTCACGCTCTGCACGCTACGACATGGATATCCACATGAGTACGATCGCGGGACAGAGACGAAAATAAACACCCACGGACGTCACTGTTGGTAAGGACGCTTCTCACAGCACAGTTACTTATATATACTACTGCACTCGCACGACTTGAGGTGATCGTTCTCATCATCCACCAACACAACTCAGCTACCACTCACACCCAATCTTCAAAACTTCAACACTTTCAAAATGCACGCCTCAGCTCTTCTCATCTTGGCGCCCATCGCCGCTCAAGCTGCTCAGTCAGCTCGTTGGCCTGTCTTCAACCTCCGTGCCAATGTCACCGAGGATTATAAGGGTTACAGCTCAAACAGCCGCGCAACCTGGCACAATGCTCCCCTCGAACTCGGTGGTGGAGACGCTTTCACTGGACCTCTGGCCGACCAAGAGTGCCTCCAGCGTGCCACTCTGAACGACCACGGTAAGTAACATCCTACGTGGAGGTAAATGCCCGAATGCCTCGCTAACACCGGCAGCCCCATACTCCTTCCCCCTCTACTTCTACCCGCAAGCCACTTCTACCGGCCCGTACTCGCCCTCAGAGATGGCTGCCGGCGGCCACAAGATGAAGATTGCGCAAAAGAACCAGAAGGACGCCAAGGGCCGCCGCGCCGTCGTCATGGCCAGCTGCGGCGCCGGCTCGACCAGCATCTACATCAGCGACACCAAGCCCTACCACCTGACGTACGACAACAAGGACGCCAAGAAGAAGGAGAACTTCGGCAGCTTTTACCTCTGCAAGGGCGATGGCTATGGCGACAGCCTCTTCTACCGCAGCGCCGACGAGACTACGCCCAAAGACTGTGGCGAGGTCATCTTCTACCCTGAATGGTAAGTCAAGCCTTGACCAATCAGGCCTTCGCCACACGATTAAACGATTGTTTGATCGAGCGCCCGTACTGACTCGACGATTCTGCAGCAACCCGCTTTCGTACACCGTCACCACCCAGCAGGGCACTTCCGACGGCACCATCGACGACGGCCGCGACAAGCCTGGCCACTACAACGCCACCTGCTATGTTGACATTAAGGATGTGACGGGTGCTCCGACTTCTGACATTGCGGAATGGTCGTCCGTCCCCCGTACCAACTACCACCCCGTCGGCAAGATCCACGTGTAAATTTTCGGCGCGGAAACTAATATTATAGACGCTATGTCGATAGAGGGAGGATCAAGGACCTGGGAGAGTTCGATGGATGAGAGACAGATTTACTACGTAAGATGATAATCGTGTTGTAAAGAATGCGAAAGTTGTGTTCAGCGTCAATTCTGCTACTGAGGTTGAGGGACTCCTGGCTCCAGCACATGGAGAAATGGTACCAACAGTGTCGATAGTTCAAGATATTGAACATGGAACACAATCTGAAGGCTTAAAAGTCCGGTCGAGAGAACGCTTTCTTTCAATTCCGTACATGCGCTATACATACTCTGTCTAGACCGAAAGCAGAGTGTCGTTCTGCAGACAACATGATGACAGAATAGGTACGGCGTGACCTGCAGGTGACATGCAAGCCTGCCTGGGAGACGATTCGTGATAAGCTAAATTGGCAGCTGCTCAAAGACTATAGAAAGGACGACAGCGGCGCGCAAGGCTGAGAAGTATCCCCTCTGTCGAGTTCTCAACTTCAGCAAGTGCCCAAGGCTGTCGAATCAGCTCACAATACCTTGACAGTATGTCATCATTCAGATTCGAGCACAACTTGACGCGACCGCACCCTTTCAAATGGTACACGCCTGCCGTATTTGTGGGCTTCACCATCGCAACGATCGTGTTCTCAGTGCTGAACTACGCATCCAATGGCTACACGCTCCAGGCTGCGTATCTGTCCGACCCACGGCCCACGTCATGGCCGGGAATGGACCCATGGTACAAGAACTGGCCCGCCAGCCTCGTCGGAGGCAACAAGCCATCATGTCAGCCTGCTTCGATCCCCGTCGATTCCATCCTCTTCACGAACAACAGCGCCCTGTCGTGGACAATCGACGCCGTAGGACTTGTGTCGAACGGCACGATACAAGCGACGCCGTCTCTTGTGTACCAAGGTGAAGAGCTGACAGATTGCGAGCTCATGATGATAACTCTCTCCACCTCTGTCGCAGTGGAGCCCGGAGTGCCAACTAGGTCTGCAGGCCTGTGGCAAACAAAGCTCGAAGGCAAGGTCTATTGTCGTGTCTACACGCCTTCTTTGGGCTTCTTACAGCTGAATCTGACATCGAAGTGGTCCGAAATGAAGTACGAGATGAAAGACAGACTGCTCTAGGCAAACTTCAGAAGATTCCTAGGAAGAGTTGACACTTACCTCAGCCTTGTTTGGGCGGAAAATCTACTTGCGTTGAGCTACGCTAAACTTGATCGGCAATTTGCAATAAGCGAAGGCGTCGGCTTGCAGGACGTCAATTACACAGCCGTGTCAATGATGTTTCTAAGAGGCTATGAGCGGGTGAACCCAGACATCAAAGACCCGGAGTTCTTCAGCATTGGTGTTCAAGTACGCAGTAACTCCAATCACAGTGACGTGCCGCAATGGGAAAAGTTGAACAAAACACAAAAGTTTCTAATCGAGGACGCTTTCGCCATGAACCTCACACCCAACATCTGGACGCAGGCCGACGATCTCAGCAAAGCTTTCCTCTCGACGATGTGGACCGACCTGGGTCAGATGTCCGCCACGCCTAATATCCTCTCCGATGCCGAGCTTCTGCGATATTTTACAAGTGGCGACTTCGTGCCTGACCTCGACAAGATGCTTGCTGGAGACTTCTACAAACCCTCACCAGAGAATAACACGCTCTTGGGCGTCAGACCTTCTGTCCTCGCGACCAACAACCTGTGCCAAGTGCCTCGCCGGAAGCCCTGGGGCAGTCTGATCATATCAATCTTGGTGGCAGATCTCGTGTTGCTCCGCGCGCTATGGACGGTTGTCACGCTCGTCTCGACCTACTTCGCCAAACGGCGGGATCCTCTGGCGAACACATGTGAGACGTGTGCGCGGTCTCTCCAAGGAGAAGTTGCAGTACCCGGCGACGAGCAGAACTCTCCCGCCGGCGGCTCAGCGTTAGAGTTGGAACATTTGAATGGTGGTAACAGGTCCTCAGGGCTTAGCAGGAATTCGAGTCTGAACGAAAGTCTTCGTAGTCGTAGTAGACACTGACTTCAGGGATATCGCAATGACAATGACTTGCTCTTCCAACAGCCATCTCTCAGCGGCAAGTGCAGTCGATCTTGAATCTAAGCCCAACAGTATTTGCCTTTACGAACATGGGATGTTAATGAGCTCTCATACTTTCTTACCTTGCCAAAAGGCGAAGTGGGCTGACCGTGCAGTGTAAACTTTGACGAAATGCTTCATTAATTGGGCTACCAGGTTATCTACCGCTCACCAAGACTCATTGATAAGAATTCCATATTGTGGTTCACAACCTCGATGTTGAGTCCGCAGACCGGATCTCTGACAAAAGCACCATAGTACCCAGGATGATACTGCGGCCTCGGACCTGGAGCACCATTGTCTTTGCCGCCAGCTTTGATGGCAGCTTCGTAGAACTTGTCTACGAGCTTGTTGTCTGCGCTTTGCCATTAGCACTGTCGTAACGTAGTCGCTAAATCCACCACGCTGGCTAGCAGAAACGCTACCTACCATTCGCTGAGAAGGCAGTGTGTTCGTGTTGTAGTACAGTCTCCAAGGTCTTAGCATCGCCTTCAATACCGGTGACCCAGAAGAAAGGCGTCTGGTCGCCCAGGCCTACGGAATTGGGAACTGGGCGCATCATCTCTTTGAGGCCGAGAGGCTCGAGGGCTGCGAGGAGGAACTTGACTACATCGTCGAGTTTGGCCGCTGGGACTACGATGGCTGTGTGATCGATTGTGAGAGGCATGATGAGTGAGAGTGATGTGTTGTTGTGCTCTGTTGATTGAGTTTATCGTGGAAAGTATTTTAGTTGGGCATGAATCAAACACTGTGACGACCTGAGTTGTGAACACGACGACCTATATATCGTTATCCGACAGAGCTGCAAGCACAGGCAGCACGGCGTCTTCCGTTCAGCTGTGAACCTTACCGTGCAGCTTTCCAAACACCGCATGATGTTGATTTGCTGTCTTTGCACGGAGATCGGCTTTTGCGGTTGTACCGCATACTTATTTGGAAGGCGACTCCTCTCTCCAGCTGAAGGATCAAATCTAGATCGACTTGGCATCCCAGGCACCACTGCAACCAGGTGGTGTCTTTAGGCGCCAGGGTCGATGTCACAGTTCACGCGTTGATACACGCGTTGAATTGATCCATGATCTCTGCAGAGGAAGCGTAGCTGACATTGTGATTGCCGTTGGCGTCATTGGTGACAAGTATGCCACCTGGCATTTGCTTGTGAGAGAAGCATTAAAGGCGACGCTTCCACATCTCCTGCAATGATGGCTGTCGATAAGCTTCTATTACCTGTTGATTTAATGATCATTGATTGATTTATTGAATGTGGTGGAGTGAAAGAGAAAGCAAACGTGAATGACAACACCGTCCTTGACTGCTGTCGATGTGCCCCACCAATTCGCGGGGGATTTGATTGAACGCGCGAGACTCACAAACTGTTTGAGTGTGTTGATCGCAGAGCTCCAATCAACCACAAACAACCCCATTTTACTCCTCCAACAGCCCGCTAAGCAAATCACAACTCACGGCGCATACGAAGAAACACCCTATCCTCCTCTCCATCAGCGACAGCTTCACCATGTCCGGCGAAGGCAGCGGCCAGCCCGCAGACAACAACAACAACAAGGGCAAAGCGCCCGACACAAAAACCGTAGCGACACCACAAGACTTCCAGCAACTGCTCCAGCAGCTCGCGCTCAGCCAAGGAGGACCCAAGCCCGAGGGCAAGAAGCAGGAGGACTACAAGTTCTGGAACACGCAGCCCGTCCCCAAATTCCAAGAGCCCAACCTCTTGCAGACCACCGAAGGCGGCAGTGAGGGCAAGAAGCTGCCTGAAGGCCCCATCCTACCCGACCACATCTGCAAGGCCAGTGCAAAGCCAGAGCCTGCGAAGCTGCCAGAGGGATTCGTCTGGGATTTGGTGGATCTTGAAGAGACGGCCGAGCTTCAGGAACTATATGACCTGCTGTACAACCACTACGTCGAGGACACCGATGGCTCCTTCCGCTTCAACTACTCAATCGAGTTCCTCAAGTGGGCCCTGAAGCCTCCCGGATGGAAGAAAGAGTGGCATATCGGCGTGCGCGCAAAGGCTGCTGAGGGCAAGAAGGGCAAACTCGTAGCCTTCATCTCAGGCGTGCCAGCCTCGCTGAAGATCCGCCAGAGCAAAGTGAACGCCGTCGAGATCAACTTCCTCACCATCCACCGCAAGCTCCGATCCAAGCGTCTGGCGCCTGTGCTCATCAAGGAAGTTACACGCCAATGCTACCGCAATGGAATTTACCAGGCTCTCTACACAGCCGGCACCCTTCTCCCCACGCCCGTCACCACATGCCGCTACTACCACCGCTCTCTCGACTGGCCTCATCTCTACAAGACCGGCTTCAGCCACCTGCCCCAGCGCTCGACCGAGGCCATGCAAGCGCGCAAATACTTCCTACCTTCCAAGACAGTGACTAAGGGTCTCCGTCCCATGAAGCCCGAAGACGTGCCCGCTGTGAAAGACCTGCTGGTCCGCTACCTCGACCGCTTCCACCTCAAGCAGGAATTCTCAGACGCCGAGATCGAGCACCTGCTCTGCTCCGCCGCCGCCAAAGACGTTGTGTGGAGTTACGTTGTCGAGCAAGACGGCAAGATCACGGACTTTATCTCATACTACCTGCTTGCCGTGAGTCCATCCCACATCTCCTCACACCCTCTTTCAAAAGATACTAACACACTCCACTCCCAGTCCACCGTCCTCAAAGCCACCACAACCGAAACCATCCGCGCCGCCTACCTCTACTACTACGCCTCGGAAACCGCCTTCGCCTCCGGCCCCGCCGACAAAGTCCAAGCCGACCTCAAAACGCGCCTCGACTCGCTCGTCAACGACGCCCTCATCCTCGCCAAAAAGGACGGCTTCCACGTTTTCAACGCCCTGACGCTCCTCGACAACCCGCTGTTCCTCAAAGACAACAAGTTCGAGCCCGGTGATGGAAAATTGAACTTCTACCTGTTCAACTGGAGGACGCCGAAGTTGGGTGGCGGTGTGGATGAGAATAATCAGATTGATAAGACGAAGATGGATGGCGTTGGCGTTGTCATGCTGTAGATTATGAACAATCACGTGAAGGAAAGGGAGAGGGGAGAATGGGGAACGAAAGATGTGATTCGCATATTATGGGCACTGTTTGACCCTGCTTCTTCTAGCATTATTCCGCTTCTGGATATACCCTCATCATGTTCATACTGCCATAAAATGCATGAACGATTTGCGATGCTCCGATCATGCCCCCTACAAATGAGATCTGCCTTCAACTCCCGCCACTTCACTTCATCGTGCAAGAACACCTCAACCCATCAAAGCCCAAGCAGCCAGCGGCAAAGCAGGCCAGAACATAGCCTCCGTCGCCAGCGCACCCGCCCCCGAATCAACCGTCATCGAGGGCCTGGAAGTCGAAGTTGAACTCGCCTCACTCCCACCCGCAGTCCCAGAACTCGTCGCCGTCTCCGTCGCATTCCCACTCCCCCCAGCACCCTCCTCCTCCCCCTCGCCAGTCTTAGTAGCAGGGTTCCCACCGCAGACCTCTCCCAGCGCCGTCACCGCAGCGTCGAACCACCGCTTCGCCATAAGCTGATACCCCTCATCATTAGGATGCGTGCCGTCTTGCTGATACATATCGTGCGGCACCGCGTCGTACATCTCCACATACCTGATAATCTGTCCTGAAGCTGTAGCGTTAGCGACGACGGCGGGCAAGTGCGCGTTGAAGCCCTGGATGCACTTGTCTTGCCACTCGTTGGTGTTATACGTGAGCTGGGAAGCAAGCACCAGAGTTTTCGGGAACGCGGTGTAGATTTTTTGGAGGAGGGTGGCGAAGCGCAGGGCGGTGTATTTGCCGTCTGTGGTGCGCTGGTCGATCGAAGGGTCAGAGTCTTCGGGGTGTTCTTCGTCAGCCATGTACCAGCAGTCGTTGACGCCGAGATTTAGCAAGACGATGTTAGGGTGCATGTCGTAGGCGCCAGAGTTGGCGACTTTTTCGGCGTACTTGTCGATTGTGATGGCGAGGTAGGCTTCGTGGTGGTTCTGGGGCATGGAGCCGGATTGCTGCGTGCCGAGCATGGTTACTGTTGAGCCGTTGTTCTCGAGGAGGTTCTCGAGGCCGAGGCGGAAGCCGTTGCCGTCGGCGGATTCGAGGCCGTAGACGAGAGAGGCGCCCATGGGCATGATTTGGAGGTTGAGAGTGTTGTTGCTGGATTTGGTGCACCAGTCTGGGGCTTCGGCAGCGGTGAGGGTGACTGGTTGTGGTTGAGTTAGCATGTTCATATTAATGGTGGCTGTGCGGGTCCTTGTGTATGCATACGATGGAAGAGCAGGCCTGCAAGCAGCGCGGCAGCCTTGTTGAAAGAGATGCTTCCAAACGCCATGACTGCGGGCAGTTGTGATGTTGTATCAATGAGTATGAAGAGTTATTGTAGACCGTCCAGAGTGATGCGTTCCAGGATTATACCCAGCTCAAGTAGTGGCGATCTCAAGTTACTCAACTCCAGCTGAACCCAACTCCCTTATACCCTCCAGTCCAGTCACCAGAAAAAACGCTCTCGTTAGCACCACTGAGCACAGTATACGCCCTCTCGCTAACCCTGATCCAGACAGAAACACAAAAAAGTGGCCAGGTTCCAACAAGCCTGCTGTGATGTGCTGTTTATACACGCGACCAAGTCAAAGGAAGCATGGAAGTGGATCCCCAAAGAATTGTGGAGACTTTTTCAAGACGTGCAGCGACGGCAAACTCCCAAAAATCAAGGCATTGCCGGCACACCGACCGGCTGGGTATAGATACTGAGGCTTGGCTGGGCGAGGGCACGTTTCGCTTAATGGACGGACGGGTGTCGGATGGTGATGGGAGTTGATGGGTGTGATTGATGACATTGGAGAGATGTGAATGTGAATGGGTGCAGGTCTCACACCTGCTGCCTGTTTGGGATGGAGTGGTGGTGGACTGGAAGCGTGTCTCCGCATCTTTGCGACATACCTTGAGCCTACTTGCGTTGGGAGGCAATTGCCTCAGAGATAGCGATAGATGAGAAACAACATGGCCAATATATCAGAAGACTCGTCTGAGAGTGCTGTAAGACTATATCTGCTGACCAAAAGATAGAATGCCTATACTGTCCCTTGGTCTGAGAGCTCGCCTAACCAGAACCCATGCAAGGGATGATGATTTACAAGGTCTACGATTGGCCGAAGCACAACGAATATAGCAATAATAGCTGCTTACTGTAGTCCAATCAAAATACAAGTACATCGGTATATATACGTCTCTATCGTCTCTCTCTGTCTCTCTTTTTGTACACAGAAGAACGCCAAAACCCATGCTATGATATAATAATATACACAGAACGCTGCACCGCGCCTAAGTCGAGATTTGCCATCCTCGCCAATATGCAACATCTGCGCCACCTCTTCGTGGCGCGCTCGTCAGGCAAGTCAAGCCCTGTATCATACAAGCATCACCCGTTCGCGTGGCTTGCCGCTTAGGCCTCCTGAGATCTCCTGTCTAGCTCTCATTACGTGTTCAAGACATGCGTCAGTCTACTTCTTGCTCTTCTCGGCTCTCTCCTTCTCGTACTTGGCAACGAGCTCCTTCTGCAACTGCATAGGTGCAGGGCTGTAGTGCGAGAACTCCATGCTGAACTCGCCCTTGCCCTGAGTGGCAGCTCTGAGCTGAGAGCTGAAACCAAACATGCTGTTGAGCGAGCAGTCAGCAGTGAGAACAAAGTCCTCAGGGCCAATCTCGGTGTCGTTGATGGTGGCGTTGCGCTTGTTCAAGAGACCGACGATGTTGCCCTGGAACTCGTTGGGCGCGGTGATGACGGTCTTCATCAGGGGTTCGAGAACCTGCGGCTGCGCGGCGATGAAGGCCTTGCGGAAGGCTTGCTGTGTGGCGTTCTTGAAAGCCAATTCGGAGGAATCGGTCATGTGGGTGGCACCATCGTTGATCTGCATGTAGGTACCAAGGACCTTGTGGCCAAGGAGAGGACCTGTCTGACACGACTGGTTGAAGCCCTTGTCGCAAGCAAGCAAGAACTTCTCCGAGATGGTACCACCAGTGATGGTCTCTTCGAACTCGTTCTCACCAAGCTGTCCCGTAGGCTCAAGGAAGCCGACGACGCGAGCGTAGTCTCCAGCACCACCACTTTGCTTCTTGAGGGTGTGGTCGAAGTTGACACGAGACTGGATGGTCTCACGGTACGCGACTTGAGGCTGACCAGTTGTGACCTCAACCTTGTACTCACGCTTCATGCGCTCTACGTAAATGCTCAAATGAAGCTCCCCCATGCCGGAAATGATAGTTTCACCAGACTCAACGTCGTTGTGAACGCGGAAAGTCGGGTCCTCGCGCTGGAAACGAGAGATGGCCTTTGAGAAGTTGGGAGTGTCCTTGGTGTTCTTAGGTGTGATGGAGAGGGAGATGACGGCATCGGGAACGAACATAGAGTTCATGCTGTAACCCAGACCGCCTTCGGTGAAGGTGTCACCAGATGCGCAGTCGACACCAAACACGGCGCAGATCTCACCAGCGCCGATCTCAGGCACTTCCTCCATCTCGTTCGAGTGCATGCGAACAATACGCGGCACCTTGACCTTCTGACTAGTACGCGCGTTGAACACGTTAGAGCCCTTCTTCAGGGTGCCTTGGTAAACACGAATGTATGTGAGTTGGCCGAAGTTGGACTCTTCAAGCTTGAAGGCGAGACCAACGAAGGGAAGGGAGTTGTAAGAGACGAGCTTGACAGGGGCTTCCTTACGCTTGCGGTCAAGAGCCAAGTTCTCAACTTCAGCAGGGTTAGGCAGGTAGTCGATGACAGCGTCGAGCATGGGCTGCACACTCTTGTCCGCGAGGGCTGAGCCCATAAGGACAGGAGAGAACTTGAGGCCGATGGTGGCACGACGAATGGCAGCCTTAATCTCATCGATGGAAGGTGTGCGCTCGTCCAAGAAGATCTCTGCAATGTGATCGTCCACGTCCGCCAGTGTCTCAATGAGAAGCGCTCTCTTCTCCTCAGCAAGGCTCTTGAGTTCCTCGGGGCACTCGGCCTCTCTGATGATCTCACCCTTCGATCCCTCAGAGTAGAGAGCTTTCATCCTGATGATATCCACAACGCCCTTGAACTCATTCTCGGTTCCAATGGGGATCTGCACGGCAGCGGCTGGGATCTTCAACTTCTGATTGATACCCTCGACAGCCTTCCACGGGTTGGCACCAGCGCGGTCCATCTTGTTGACGAAGCTGACACGCGGGACGTTGTAACGCTTCATCTGCCTGTCGACAGTGACAGTCTGCGACTGCACACCAGACACGGCGCACAGAATCATGACTGCACCGTCCAGCACACGAAGCGCACGCTCGACCTCAATGGTGAAGTCGATATGGCCGGGCGTGTCGATCAAGTTGATGTGGTATTTCTCGTCCTTCAGCTCGCCAGTAACAGGGTCCGGAGTCTTCTTGATCCAGTCGCAGAATGTGGCGGCAGACTGGATGGTGATACCCTTCTCTCTCTCCAAGTCCATGCTGTCCATCTTTGCGCCGACGGCATCCTTGCCACGCACCTCGTGGATATCGTTGATACGACCGGTGTAGAAGAGCACGCGCTCGGTGACGGTGGTCTTGCCAGAGTCAATGTGTGCGGCGATACCGATGTTCCTGACTTTGTCCAGACGAGCGGCCTCCTTAGGATCGAGGTTCTCCACGATGGCGTCCTGGGTCAAACTGGTAGGGTCGAGCGCTGCAGCCTCCTGAATCGCGGCGGCGGTAGCATTCCATCGGCGAGTTTGCAATTGTACTGTGCGAGGAGCGAGCTTGGATGTGGTTGCGAGGCGGGTGGAAGGGAAGGCGGAGGAGGCGAAGGTGCGCAGGGAGGTGGAGCGCAAGGACTGCTGGCGCAGGGCATTGCGCGCGAGGGCGGTGGCTCGCATTGTCAAACGAATGGATCAGCAAGACTCGCCGAAGAAGTAAAGGAAAATTATTGTGGTGATGGAAGATGGTGTTGATGCTCCTACAATTTTTTGGTCGACTTTCCCATCATGGACTTCTGAGATCGGCGTTCGGCACCCTGAACCCAAACTTTTGAAATCCGGGCTGTTTTGAAGGCAACGCAAAGGGGAATACACACTTCCATGTGGCAGCACAATTGACAGGAGTCTAGGTAAGGAAGGTTCGACAATGGCCAGGACAGTGAACATGAAGACATTTATGTTATTGTACAACTATGAGATATTCATGTTCTTCTGTCGGTGTTCAAAGCACTTTCGTGGCGAGGAGACCCATTTGTGACAAGTGATGTTCTACAAAAATCCTGCCATTCGGCTCTTCTCCTAATCAACACACAGCCTGGAAGAGCCCAAAAATTGCAACAAAAGCTCCCAGCTTCCAACTGGCACTCAACGCAGCACCACTCGATGGCTTCGGACCAGGCCTCAGCTCAAGCCCATTAGAAACATGATTCTTCTCCTCCAACCGACCAATCGCATTGCACGACTGCCCAAACCGATGCTCATCGACATGAACATTGTCGTACACGCACGTGGCCCAGCCTTCTATCTGTATCGCATGCGGCTCACACCAGTGGTAGCAACCGTCCTCAGATTCTTGTACGGGCCCTTTGCAGCAGTGCTGCTTCAATCTGGATGCGATGTCTGGCTGGCTGCCGGAAATTGCGCAGAAGAAGGTTTTGCTATTGTCGGAGAAGCCTGTGATCCATGACGAGGGGCTGATGGAGGTGGGTTTGCACCAGTCGGCTGGAATTATGTGTGAGGAGAGTGCATTTTATGTCTTGCTGGCTGGACTGCTGGACCTACCCAATCCGTCGAGGGGCTGTTGAGCCATGTCTGTGGTCTGATTACTGGGGTTTCCGTTTGGTAAATGTAAATCCCTTGAGTATTGACTTTGTCTTCGGTAAAGACTGTGAGAGGCAGATCGTAAAGATGGCGTAGCCAGCAAAGAAGAAAAGACGAAAGACACAGAGAAACAAGAGATAGATGAACAGGTCGAGTACTGCGGATTGAGTGAGAGATAGGAGAGATTGACTCGGAAAAGACGATACCTATCAGCATGCTCGGCGGCTCTGGGCATTTGGCAGCCCCGAGTATTCCGTGCGACGTGAGATCCATATCTCGTTTATGTTCTGTAAAGTCATAGGGCCGTTGGGCAGCCTTGAGCGCGAAGGCACGCATGGCGTACTTCCTTGATGCCAGAGTCCCAGACCCATATGGTCGTTTGACGAAGGATGCGGACGGTGCAGTGGGATGTATGGCGCTCGAATGGGATGCCTATGCATATTTGACGCTTCCCAAGCAAGTAGTCGTATTACTGCGGCGTGGCATCCTTGGCAAATGCTGCGGACGCAACCTTATGCTATCGGGCCTTGAGCTATTTCCCATCAGAGGACTTCGTGCACTGAGACCCCGATCCTATCCATGAGGGACACTCGACTATGGTTGTGTATAGTCACCGCTGACTGGGTGGATATGAAGATATCAAGACAGGAGGAATCGTCGCGCCTCCTGCTTCCGGTGAGAAACATGACCGTTGGCCAGGATCCGGACCAAATGATCAGACAAAACATGTATATTCTTTCTACTGCTGAGAAGCAGTTGCAGGATGCCAGATCTGTGGTTTCTGGTGTTGTCGCTTGTGCCTGTGCTGATTCATCACGTCGGTCGGATCTGCAGTGATGTTTCCTCCTCCGTCGCTTAAACGAACCCTGACTGTCAATGTTGTTTCGCATCCGGATTCGCGCTAGACTCTTCTCGAACGCGACCCGCAGCCGGCCGTAAACAGCCTGGACGACTTCGATTCGTCATCGACCTTTTTATTTATCCAAATCAGTCAGCACCACATGTTGACTCAACACCGGGTTTCCAAGCAGAACCCAGAGACATCCAATTGATTGATCTGTGGAAAACACAGACTTGTGAGTGTGACTCGCTTGACTCCCAACATTTCGAGTGGAAAGCTCACGCCATTCGCCCCAGAAGACTTGACTGCGAGCTCGCCCATTGGACCGAAGAAACTCATATTTAGCTGGCCTGACGGGTTTCAAGCATCTTCCACGAGAGAATCGCTCAAAAGATGGCCGACGATAAGATCAGGTGTGCTGTCGTGGGCGCAGGACCCGTGGGCGCGTTAGCAGCACTTTATGCGGCTCGCCGTGGCTACGAGGTTGATGTGTACGAGCTACGAGGAGGTATGTCTGCGCCGAAACTCGTTGTGTCTGAAACAGGTATTAATACTTCTCAGATCTTCGCGATGCCTCGACAACACCATTAAATTTCACAAAATCCATCAATCTTGCCCTGTCCGAACGTGGGATCAACGCGATGCGTCACTCGGACTCACCCAAACTTCTTGACGCTGTCCTCTCAGAAACGATCCCCATGCACGGCAGGATGATTCACGGCCAAGACAGCTCCGAGAACCTCACCGAAGAGTCTCAACAATACGACGTCCACGGTCGCTTCATCCGCGCTGTTGATCGTGCGAACCTGAATAAACACCTACTTGATGAACTTGAAGCCTTACCCAATGTGAAGTTACACTTCCGGAACAAATTAACAGGAGTCGACTTCGACGCCCGTAAAGCCTGGTTCGAGCGTAAAGAGCCACCGCCACAGACAGCGGACGGTGCTCAGGCAGACCAGGACCAGGAGCCTGCCAACAGACCGCAAGAATTCGAGATCGACTTTGACCTCATTCTCGGCTGCGATGGCGCCCACAGTAGCGTTCGCTACCACATGATGAAGTTCCTTCGCATGGATTACTCGCAGACTTACATAGAGATGCTGTGGTGTGAGTTCAACATCCCACCCGCAGACGAAGCAAGCAAGTACAACTCCGGCAAAGGCTCAGCATCCGCGACCTCCGGCTTCGCCACCTCACCCAACCACCTGCACATCTGGCCCAGCGACGACAAGATGTTCATCGCCATCCCCAGCACCGACAAAACCTTCACCTGCACTCTCTTCGCCCCAGCCGCAACCTTCGACTACCTCTCAGCCCACTCCGACGAAGCCTCCATCCTCGCCTTCTTCCAGCACCACTTCCCAGGCGTCTCTCCAAATCTCATCGCCCCCTCCGCCCTCCACGCCCAATTCACCACAAACCCACACCTACCCCTAATCTCCCTCAAATGCTCCCCGCACGCTTTCCCCTCAGGCGGCGGCGTCATCCTCGGCGACGCCGCCCACGCCATGCTCCCCTTCTACGGCCAAGGCATGAACGCCGGCCTCGAAGACGTCCGCGTGCTCTTCGCGCACCTCGACGCCGAAGCCATCGCGCAGCGTAAAGGCACCCGCCGCGCCCACACCGAAGCCGCTCTGCAAGCCTACTCAGCCGAACGTGTCCCGGACGCGCACACCATCAACGACCTCGCGAGCGCGAATTTCTGGGAAATGCACGCGGGCGTGCGCTCGCCGCTTTATCTCTTCCGCAAGCGCGTGGAGGAGTTCCTCTCGGATAAGGCGCCTTGGACGGGGTTCGCGACGCAGTACGCGCGGGTGTCATTCTCCAATGAGCGGTATTCGGAGGTGACGAGGAATGTGCAGAGGCAGGGTGAGTTGTTGGTGAGGGGGTTTGTGGGCGTTGCGTTGCTACCGGTGGTGAGTTGGGCGGCGTGGTGGGTTTGGCGGTACAATCGCGCGAGTGGGACGGGGAGGTTGGCGCTTAAGGGTGGTGTTGGGGTTGGAGCTTGGTTGGGCGGAGCGAGCGAGAGGATTGGGAGGATCTTCACCTGAGAAGGGAGAGATGTGCTCATCAAGCATCATGTGCGAACTGTGTACGAATAGAACGAACCAGAGTGTACGCTGAAGACGAAAGAGGATCACACGATCACAACTCAACAGATAGATAAACAAGAAACTCATGTGTATTCCCCCAAATCTATTCCAAAAACTTACATCCACACACGCACAGTGTACACCGCTCTCAACTCTTCTCCATAACCCTCACTTCAACAACAATAACAACAACACAATCATCCTCGCACGCGGTCATCTCCTCTCAACAAGCAAGAAATGCAACGCCGCAAACCCAAGCACAAAGAACGCACCCGACACGATCGCCAACCCCGCAACATCCCGCCACAGCGCCAAAACATCAAAGCCAAAACTGCTCAAGATCGCACTGCCGGGGACTTCGATGTTGAGGCCGTACTTCTTGTCGACGAGGGACAGGTAGCGCACTTCGTTGACGATCAGACCTTCGAAGCCGAAGTGGAAGATTGAGAGCTGTGGGAAAAAGCCATTAGTACCTTTTCATAAACAATGGAGTTGAGAGGAAAGAGGGTGGATTAAACGTACCGATTGCAACCACAGCAAGCCCTTAGGAATAGTCTCGTGGTTGAGCAAGAAGCCGCCAAAGAGCAAGGAGAAGAGCATGACGAGCACGCCGAGCAGGTTGGCCACGCCCTGGTTGCGGACGACGATTCCGAGGAACAAGCAGATCATCGCGGCTGCCAGATTGAAGAGCACGAGGAAGAGCATGAATTTGCCGAATTCGGGAGCGGTGGGCACTAGGCCTGTCATCGGGTAGACAATGCAGCCCATGATGGCGGGTGGGAGGATGCGCAGGGGGACGATGTCGAAGACGACTTTGGCGAGGTAGTAGGCGAGAGGGGTGTAGTAGCCCTTTGCGCGCTCGCGGACGAAGAGCAGGCGCTCTGGGGCGAAGGTGGTGAGAGAGGTCAGAGTGGAGAAGCCGAAGAGTGCGAGTAGGAAGAAGAAGAAGCCGAGGCGGTTCTGGAAGCCCTTTAGGTCATCAGTCAGGCCGTAGAAGAGGAAGCCGAGGAAGACGGCGAGCAGGATTGCAATGGCGTAATGCGTCAGCATCAGTTGCGGGTTGCGGTACAGATTGCGCCAGGTGCGGCGGGAGAGAATAAGAAACTGCGTGGGCAGCATTGGTTTGCGGTAACCGCGAACTTTGCCATTGGAGTTGCCATTGGGTGCGTGAAGAGGGTTGCCGTTGGATTCAGAAGCATCTGAGATTGCAGCCTCGATGTCGGAGTGCAGTTCAGCCTTGACGTCAGACGCTTCGTAGGATGAGACGAGGACGTCAAGATTGGTGTTGTTGCCAGCATCCGGAGGTAGGTCATGATTGTCTTCATTGATGGAAGATGCCTGGGCATTCTGTCTTGCCATCTTGACCCACTTGCTGTCTTTGTCCAGAATACTGTCGCCATCGCTCCTCAAACTGGCAGGGGCAGCATTACGATCAGTGTTTTTGCGACTGAAGAGCTGCCTTTCCTGTTGTTGGCGGATACTTGACTTGCGCTGCTTGTTCTTCGGTCTTCCTTCCTCGATACTAGGGTTGCTGATGATGCTAGGAATGCTCTTCACGGCCATAGTTGAGCTAGCGACAGTGGCTCTGCCATCGAGATCGTCACCGTATGTGTGGCTGTCTTCAGGGATTGGATTGTCAGGTCGGCTCGCGTGCATGGTAAGATCGACCAAGTAGTCAGCGATATTGAAGCCGGGAGGGCAAGCGTAACCAATGCTGTCAAAGTAGTTCTGGCATTTCGAGAAAGGCCCGCTGTAAACAGTGCGACCTTGAGCGAGCAAGACTAGCTGATCAAACAGAGCAACAATGTTGGAGCGAGGCTGGTGGATGGTGAAGACGACGGTACGGTTGTAAGACTTGACGAGAGTGACCAGGCATTCGATGACGTTGAAAGCGTTGTACGCATCGAGACCAGAAGTCGGTTCGTCCAGGAAGAGAATGGAAGGACTGGTGACAAGTTCACAAGCGATGCCCACTCTGCGCTTCTCACCACCAGAGATGCCACGTCCAGAGCCTTCTTCAGAGCCGATAAGTTGATGACGGATGTGGTAGATGCCCAGCTGTTTCTCCACATCCTCGACCTTTTGTGCCTTGACGGCCCAGCTCATGTCCTTCGGTAGACGAAGTAAAGCAGAGTCCATGATAGTCTCGTGTACAGTGAGCGTGGGTAGCATTGTATCGTCCTGGTCGACGAATCCGATGGCGCTCCGGAAGTCATCGTCGGAGATCTTCTCACCATTGACCCAGAAGTCGCCGAGACCAGTACCACGCTTGTTCTTGCGAGCGAGCAAGTCGAGGAAGGTCGTCTTGCCAGCTCCTGATGCGCCCATGATTGCCATGAGCTCACCAGGATGAACCGCACCAGAAATGTCAGAAAGGATCTGCCTGCCCTTGAGGTGGTAGGAGACATTTTCGAAAGCGAGCGATGCTGGCTTGTGGTCCGCAAGCAGCTTGGCAGCATCGTCCTCTTCCTCTTCGCCAAGCTGGATAGGTCCATAACGTCTTGCGTTGCGACGAGCCAGGAAGAAAACGATCAGAATGACAGCAACGACAAACAGTCCACATCCAGCGATGACACCTGCGATCAAGGGTGTGTTGATCTTCTTGACAGGGCGTTCGTATCCAGGCACCTCAGTCTTGTACAGACATTCTCCGCTGCCGCAATTGAGGGTAATCGATTCGTCGCCGAAGATGTTCTGAATCAAGCCATTCATGGCAGGCTCAGAGAAAGCAGAGTGCGAGCCGCTGGCGGTGCTCACGGAGCTGAAGCTAGCCGGGCCTTTGATTTCTTGGTCCAAGAAGTCGCCAATGTCAACACTGCCGTCTTCTCCGCAGAGGAAGCGGTCTGCGATACAGGCGCACTTGATGTCCTTGCACTTGTAGCTCGTTGAGTTTCTCGTATCCGTCGCTTCAGCGCTCCACTCGCAGTTCTCCAAGCCACAGTAGAAGCTCTCTCTTTGATCGACCCAGAACTGGAAATTACACTCGTGTCTTTCAGCATTGCAACTAAATGTCGCCTGTGCCTTCTTGTCCTTGAGCTGGTCAATAATCTTGCGGTTCGTGATATCGCACATCTGGTAGTTCTCCTTCACGACCAGTCCTTCGCGATAGCAGACACCATCTTCTCCATTCGGCATCATGGCATTGCACGCGTTGTCCGTATTACACACATTGCAATTTATTCCCTCCCATCCTTCGTGGCATTCACACTCCTTCCCTACTCTAGGAAGCCTGTCCTTGCCCTCAGGGAGAGATCCACAAAGTGGCTGGCTGCAGTCGTCTCCACCGAAGCCAGGAGGACAGGAGCACTTGCCGCTGCTTTTGGTACAGTTGGCGTATTGGAAACATGTGAAGTCGTCTAGGTTGCAGTTGAAACAAGGAGGGCAATCGTCGGGTCGGTCGCCATAGATGGACAGGTAGGGATCGGAAGCAAAGAGGTTCTCTGTGCGAACGAAAGACTTCTGGGAGCCGAGGCTGATCTCTGCGAGTGCTGAAGGTAATGATAGCAGTGACGCGATCGCCACTGCTGTTGTTGTCCGCCACATGACGGGATGTGTTGTCGGCGTAGGCACCAGGCCGCGAGGTGTTTGGTTCAAGTTGTTGGTGTTTGTGGTTACTGCATCGGGGTCGTAGGATGTGGAAGAGGGAGAATTCGATTGAGAGAATATATCACAATGATCGGCGGTGGACACGACACGTGGAAGAGTGAGGTTAGCGAGAGGAAGTTCGATGGCGTATGGGCGACGATAAGGTGTTGGATGTCACTGCGCCGCCTTGGTGTCTCTCCCGTCCCCGCCACCGCGCAACGAGACCAAGCAAGCACTAAAACCTGGAGAGCCTCATTCAAGAGGCCAAAGCTCCCTGCCATATCAAACGCCGAGGTCTGTCGGTGGACTGAAGTTTGAATACTTGATGTTATGGATGGAAAGCGTGTGGCAGCTTGCTGTCTGTCTGCGCTATCCGAAATGACTATCGAATCAATGTCGCTTTTTGTTACACGCTCATGTATCCGTCAAGTATGGGTGTCTGGCTTTCCAGTCCTATTCGATGCTTAAGCGATGTTCCGAGTGTAGACTTATGCATCATAACGTCAACGGCCACGTGCTTCTCTCTAACCGAGTGAGGCTGAGTACTGTCCGGATACCGAAGGTACGAGAGTGCAGATATATGGATAAGGTATTGAGAGGCTGCTTAACTATGGTTAACGGCGAGAGAACGTCTCTATTGCTTATTTCCACGTCTGCCATTACACAGCCATGTCTTAAGTAGGGTCGTGGACGACACGTTCAAGGTTGTCCAAAGGGCGTGGCAACTGCGACTGTGGAGAAACAGTGCCCTGGGCGGAGAAAGGTGTATTTCTCGAGTCATTGCCTACATGCACTTCATGCCATCCGACATAACCGAGTGCATACATTGCAGTTCTGCTTTGATACTTCGTGATATCTGCTACATCTGGTCCGTCGCAGCCAATCCAATATCATTCAACACATCATGGCGCCCATTCCACCATTTGCCGTAGAGCAGGTATGAGGCTTCATCATAACCAGCCGCACGATGATCCTCTCTTAAAAATCGACTAACACCAACCCAGTGGATGGACGAATATGAGACTTCTGCAAAATACAACCTGGCCGAGACATGCTGTGCGAGTATCTCCATCGATGAGCTGCTCGCCCTCTCTGAAGACAAAACCGCCACCGTTGGCAAGCTTCTTGACTCTTCCAAAGTCCAAGGCTATGGGGAGATCCGTGGCTCTTCTGAGCTTCGCAACAACCTCAGCCGTCTGTATTCCAGCAAAGTTGGCACGCCTCTTCCCGCAGAAAACATTCTGATCACGCCAGGTGCCATTGCCGCCAACCACTTGACGCTGTATTCTCTTGTTGGGCCGGGCGATCATGTCATTTGCCATTACCCAACCTACCAGCAGCTCTACTCGATCCCAGAAAGTCTCGGTGCGGAAGTCTCATTGTGGAAGTCCAATGCAGAGAACAAATGGCTCCCAGACTTGGAAGAGCTCAAGGCTCTTGTGAAGCCAAACACAAAACTCATCATCATCAAGCACGTATCCACCAACCTTTGAACTGCGACAGTAGTGCTAACCTCCTCTCCAGCAACCCCCAAAACCCCACCGGCGCCATCCTCCCCAAATCCCTCCTCCACGCCCTAACAGACTACGCCGAGTCCAAATCCCTTCCCATCCTCAGCGACGAAGTCTACCGGCCCCTCTTCCACTCCATCTCACCTCTAGACGACTCTTTCCCGCCCTCGCTCCTCTCCGCCGGCTACGCAAACACCATCGCCACCGGCTCCCTCAGCAAAGCCTACTCCCTCGCCGGTCTGCGCGTCGGCTGGATCGCAAGTCGCAACCGCGACCTCATCGAGCAGATCGCCAAAGTCCGCGATTACACTACCATTTCTGTCAGTCAGTTGGACCAGAGCGTTGCGGCGTTCGCGCTGAGTCCGGATACGATCCACGCGCTGCTGGGGAGGAATATCGCGCTGGCGAAGGGGAATCTCGCGCTGTTGGAGCGGTTCATCATCAAGCACGATGAGTACTGTTCGTGGGTGAAGCCGGTGGCTGGTACGACTGCGTTCGTCAAGTTTGAGCGTGAGGGCAAGCTTGTGGATGCGGTGGCGCTGTGTAAGAGTTTGCAGGCTGCGACGGGGGTGATGCTGTTGCCTGGTGATTGTTTTGGGGAGGAGTTCAGGGGGTATGTTAGGGTTGGGTATGTTAATCGCGAGGAGGTGGTTAAGGAGGGGTTGGAGAAGTTGAGGTTGTGGATGAGGAAGGAGTTTGATGATGTTCCGGTGCTTGAGTGAGAGGTATGAATTGTAGGTTTTTTGTCTAATTCTAGTTCTGATTGACAGTGCCCGAGTCTATTAGAAGCGACTTTCCATCGACTTGGTAATCTCCTGGCATTCAGCCGCCCCGGTCTTTCGTCAAGAACCCATCTACCATACTAGTGCTTGTCCCAAGGGTCTGCATCCTGGGATCCAACCTCGTACGCAGATACCGTACTCGCCTCATGATCCGAATCCTAATAGTGCCTCGACCCAACAAACTCGCAATCGCTCCGCTAAGAAACTCTCCTCTTCCGTCTCAGCACGTCCAGAACCCTGGTAGGCAAGCTGTCAGGCCCACGCCGACTCTCGCCGTTCACGCAGACCAGATGCGCGCCCACAACGTAGCCGTTAATTTGAGCCTTCACCTTTCAACTTCTCTCTCACGATCAGTTCCGGAACAGACAAACGCTGGGTATCAGTCATCGTCGGCTGCATCAGCACCGGGCAGGGCATGATGCCGATGCGTAACGTTAGGATGATATTCGCTCTTCAGATCCTGAGGGTCAAACAATGCCATCTTCTCCCAAAACTTTGGACAATGTAAAACGCTTCGACATGGGTGTACAACAAGAAGTCGCTCCCCGCCATCGCGTTCATTCCCGTCCCTTCCATTGTCACCGTCCTTGCTGCCATGGTCCACACTCTCTTAATCTTCTTTATCATGTGCAGACTCGGCGTGGCCTTTGTCCCATCAGGTCTCAATTGCAAGGTCAGTGTAGCAGAAATAAGCCACTGGCTGCAATGGCGGACTTTCGCCTAGCTGGGATGGTTGGAGTGCCTCAGCGCGCCTCTTGTCGAACTTTTGCAGCAGAAGCTCGATGCGAATCCCAGTGTCGTGTGTCAGAATTGCAGATGCCACATCGTCTGCGTGAGGCAGTATTGAAGACTCATCCCCTCTGTGTCCCAGCGTGATGCTCGTGATGGGTGGGGATGTGATGAACTCCTTCCGCTCAGACGGCGATTTAATCAGATCGTTGACGCTTTTGGATGAAATTATGATCCTGGTTGAGAGGCCTGTAGCTTCCATAGAGCTGCTGATGGCTGGGTTGATGCCAACTGTTACATCAAGTACGTAGTTTGGACCTTTGTGGAGCACCCCAGTGGATTTATCGAACTAATAGAGGGAATCTGGTTTGATGACGTAGCCAATGCTGGAGTTGATGTAGTTCCATTTTTTTGAGACTCTGCGCAACTTTGAAAGTTGTTCTTTCGGAACACTTTCCAAGATGAGTAGCGTGAGCTCGTCGATGCCGAAAGTTTTGGTGGTTGCCTCGCCGCCGGGTGTAGCGCAGGCTGGTTGTGGCATGATGGTCGGAAATTCGCTGGTGCTTGCGATGTTGGTCTTTTCGGCTGCGTTCGAGGACGACATAGTGGTATGGTTTTGCTTGCGGTCTGTGGTCGGAACGCCTGTAGGCTGGTGCTTGCGATCTAAAAGGAGGTTGGGTTTTACGGCACACAGCTAGCTCCCTCGGGGATTTGAGGCTCGGTAAAGGTCAGGCGAGTGATGAGAAGAGAAGGGGGTCTTCTGATGCGTCGCTCCGCTGCCTCGCTGTGTTGGATGAATTGGGATTTGATTGCAAGAGTTGATGTTGCCGAATAGAAGAGGAATTGCGTGTGAGTTGTTTGGTGTCGTGGTGAAGTTCCGCTGCGCGAACTTCAGTGCTTCGTTGAGGTGTTTGTTTGTTTTGACTGCGACCTAGATGACGCATAGCGAGGACCGTGCTTGTTGTTGTTGCTACCATCTGCCTTCCTATAAGCCCTTGCAGATGATCGGTCAGTCTGCAACTTGACATGGCACAATGGGACAAAAGGACATTCAGTGACTACATGAATCACAGCAGGCAATTATGCACTAAAGTGCATCGGGTGTCATTGGGTAACGGAGCCCTTGAATCTTGAAACATGTTGCGAGCCGTTATTGTCAAGTCAGAAAGATGTCTGAAAGCACGAATGTGAGTCCTGGTTCATACCTGAGTTGCTCAGCTGTTGGAATTCAAGCCCGTGAGTCCACCCTCATACATGCACTCCAACAGATATCGTACAATCTTCACAACTTTTGACATTCCAAATGGTTTGTGTCGGCAATGAGCTCTGCCATCAGTTCTAGCTGCTCCGCTCACAAGACAAGAAAGACTCCCGCAACGGCACACAGCGCAAGGTAGAGGACCATCCGAGTCTGCGACAACACACCCGAGCCGGGCATGGCATTGAGCATTCCGCTCGCAGCCGCACTGGAAGTAGCGCTTGAGGTGGCCTCAGTAGCATGGGCAGTTTCGTGAACTGGCTCACCTTCACCTGGCTTCGCCTGGCCGGTAGCAGTGACGATGGAGGTTGAGACTTCAGAGTCGCTCGCGGAAGATGCCACCTTGCTTCCATAACCGATCGTTGGAAGTTGAGCGTCGGGTTCGACTTGCCAGGCGCCGGTGGTGAAGTCTGGGCACGCAGGCGCGGAGAGGGAGGGCTTGTAGTCACCTGCGCGGATACCAGTCGGAGTGAGCGTAGCCCAGTGCTTGCTCAAGTTCTCGAAGTCAGGGTTCCGGGGCTGTGGGGTGCCGTTCCTGCCAAAGGCTGCATTGGCGCCATCAATGGCAGCCGCTGAGGATTGGCTCAAGCTGTACTCGACGATGCCGTAATCGTTGGTTTCCTGGATCCATTCGTAGATGATGGCACCCGACCAGGTGTCGACCATCTTGTCGCCGAAGATGGCTGCCTGATCGTCGAACGTGCGAGCAGTGCCGACATTGCAACCAGTTTCGGAGAAGAAGATTGGGATGTTGTATTCAGAGGCGTTCTGCTGCAGGAAGATGTAGCCGGAGGTTTCGTAAGTGGCGTCTCCGCACCTGGAACGAATCAGCAGGGGAGCATGTCAAATATGAGCATATATACCAACCATTCGTAAGCATTCAGACCAAAGAAATCAACAGCGTTGGTACTGTCTTCGCCGCAAGCAAGATAGTTCTGGAGCATTGGGCGGAGGGTGGCAACATCTGCTGCAGTGTAGCCGATAGGGATCTTGCGGTAGTTCTTGCCTAGTTGGTGTCAGACTCTGTGGCTGATATATCGCCGGCGAGGGTGTGTAGATACTGACCATCACGATATGCCTTCATGTCAGCTGCGGCAGCCTTGACATACGGCGCCGCCACGTCGGTTTCCGGTGAAGTCAGAACCTCGTTACCGACGAAGAAGCCACCGAGGTTGTCGTACCTGTGGAAGACGTCCATGACAGCCTGGTAAGCCTCGAACTGGCTGACGTTCCATTGCGGCTGGGCCATGCCAGGTCCTTGAATGTACGAATCGAAGGTGTCCAAGTCGAGCCAGATGTAGATGCCGGCGTCGGCGAAGGTCTTCATGCAGCCATCGTGGTCGGCGCGAGGGTCGACATGGTAGACGCGGATGGAGTTTGAACCGATGGTCTTCATCAGGTCGGCATCGCGGGTGCACTGGTCGTTGTCGATGAGAGGGTCGTCCGGCAGGAGCTGGTAGGCGACGCCTTGTGCGGATGGTCAGTCGAGAGCATGGCTGGAGCATGCAGGAGAGGATATCTTACCCTTGAGGAAGAACTGGTTGCCGTTACTGGTGAAGAACTTGGAGCCTTTGGCAGTGATGGTGGGAATGGCGTGCGCGAGGCTGGCCAGAAGGCCGAGGATGAGGAAGAGCAGCATTTGTGCTGTCAGGATGGTGGAGAAGGATTTTTGGATGGATGTACGGAAAATGGTGAGAGTTTGCGAGAAGCCAGTGTGAGCAAAATGGATCAAGAGGTGGCGAGGAGGTGGAAGTGGGATGACGGGGATTTTTTGGATTGTTTGAAGAGTGAAGTGAGCAAGAAGTCCTGCAGCGAAAGCTCGTGACTGCCGCTCATCTTCTGAGGAAGGTGCGAACGAGTGAGTTTGAGAGTCTTGCCGTGCTAACAAACGGAGCAGAGCAAACGGAAGCCGAGTTACAGTATACATACGGTCCGTTGCAGTGTACACACATATGACTTTGGCGTGTGCAATGCTTGCAAACAGTACCCGTCTGTCTCCATCACGGCACGCTCCATGGCCCAGGAAACAGCTACGGAGCCACCAAATCAGCGAAAAGCGAAGCCCAAGTTGCGCAGAACATCCATTTCACACAAGCGGAATGAGGAAGAATAATACACAACGATGGTACGAGGCATTGTTTCGCGTTTCGTTTGGCAACCGAGTGGAACCACTGTGGAGCCCCGGCCCGAACCCGCAACTTCTGCCGCAACCGGATATAATGATCCGTGTTACGTCCAGCCGTCCGGGAGGATTGCATGTGTGAGGATGCGGCGTTCGTATCTCAGCCTCGCAGAACGCTTCTCATCAATTTCGATATTTCCATAATCAGTGCAAAATGCGAGCTGAGTCACTCACAGGTCGTGCAAAACTCCTGAATGAGGGGGTATAACGACGTGCCAAGGCGTTCTGACAAATGGATGCCTTGCTGCTGCTGTACGGCCGTACTTTAGATCGGCCCATAAAAGCACAGCTATGTATCCGTAAGTTCGCAACCGAAGATATCCGCCCACCGCTTCATCATTGCTATCAACACAAACACAAAACATCCGACTATCATGGCGCCCTACGAAGAGTACACAGTCACCTATGGTGACGACAAGAAGATCTTCTACAATGCCGCTGGTCCGGCTAATGGCCCGCTTCTGATCTTTGTCCATGGCTGGCCTGCTATTGGAAAGCTTTGGAAGCCCCAGATCGATGCCTTCTCGGCCATGGGCTTCCGTGTAGTTGCTCCTGATATGCCTGGTATATTGTAGTGCTGCGCGAGTCGCCACGAGCTACATTGCTAATCTGTTGTACCAGGTTTCGGCAACTCTTCCGCACGCAAAGTCGCCGAAGACTATGCCCAGGAGAACATCAACATCGCCATGCTTGAACTGTTGAAGCATACTGGCCGCGACAAGGCCGTTTGGATTGGTACAATCAAGCTTCCTTTCCTCTTAGACACCATCGAGGCTAACAATTACAGGCCACGACTGGGGCTGTGGCGCCGTCTGGACCTTCGCCGCCCACTACCCTGAGCAGTGCATTGCAGCTGCTGGAATGTGTGTCCCGTACGGCGTGATCGAGCTCGGTCTCGAAGAGCTTGTCAAGACTGTCGACCGCAAGATCTACCCCGAAGACCAATACCCACATGGTCAATGGTCGTACCAGGCCTATTACGAACGCGACTTCGAAGCAGCGTCCGCATTCTTCGACGCCGACATTCCTGCTATGCTGCGCGCTAGCCGACTCAAAGGCCAGCCGGGCTCTGAGAACGAGCCCAGCCCTCTAGCCCACGTCGACAAGAATGGCGGTTGGCTCGGAGGTGGAGACAAGCCTGATCCTAAGTTCAGGCACATTCCTCTTGAGATGACAGTGTATGAGTCTGAGGAGTCGTACCAGGAATTTGTCGCTGCGATGGAGAAGACTGGCTTCTGGCCTGGTGATGCGTGGTACCTCAATCATGCTGCTAACCGCGCTTACACGCTGGAGAAGCGTAAGAACGAGGGTAACATCGAGTTCCCTGTGCTGTTTGTAAGTCGTCTCATCATGTTAGTTTCGTCGTGCTTCATCGCTAACCCGAACTCTTTTGCCAGATCCACGCCACGTACGACTCCGTGTGTGCATCGGTCACCAACCCCAAATTGACGGCCAACATGCGCCGCCAGTGCAAGAACCTCAAGGAAGCCAAGGTCGATGCTTCCCACTGGGTCGCAGAGGAGAAGCCGACTGAGGTCAATGCTACCATTGCTAAGTGGCTGATCGAAGATGTCAAGGGCGTCTGGCCTGCCGAGTGGGCTGGAAACTCCGTTGTTTAGAATTCTTCTCGCTGACTGAGTACATGTGCATTCATGAATATCACGGCCGGCCCAATACTTTGCTCTTTTGATGGTTCATCGCAGTCAGCGTGCCCACACTTCTGGAATGCGATCTTGTCGACCTTTCGACTTTGCAGAACGTCATATCATGCTTCCGACTCAAACCCTCCCAACCATCCTCCTCCCCACCACAATCCCCGGCGCCGTCTTCCTCAGCACCTCCACCAACTCCTGCCCCGCAGCCTCAACCTCCTCATCCGTAACCGGATCCAACACATCCAAAATAAACAACACCCTCGTCGTGCTCTCCTCAAGCGCAGTCCTCGGCCCCTGCCTCCAATTCCACCTTCTGCACGTAACCCCCTCATCATCGCACCAAACCACCTCCCCAACATCCACAAACTCCACAACCTTCTCGCCCTTCGCGTTCGCTTCAAAAGGCTCCTTCCCCGTCGATCGAATGAGTCTCGGAGCACCGGAGTATTTGTCTAGATCTTCTCCACCGAGCGGAATTTGATGCTTGACGCAGATGGCGTTGTAGATATCGGTGAGTCTGTTCACGCGTGGCAGACCACCCGCCTCAACTCTTCTCGTCAGCGCCTCAAGACTATTGCGAGTCTTGTTCGGTTTGGCGCCGAACGACTTGTAGGCTACGCGCCAGGCGGCGATGTGTGGGAGATCATTGACGGGGGTTTTGCTGAGGAGATCACGGGCTGTGGATTCTGCTTCGAGGAGGAGGGATTCGCTTAGGGCGTCTGAGGGGCCTGGGGTGAGGTTGTCGATTGTGATTAGGAGGGCGCGGTAGGAGGGTTGGAGGGCGAGGACGTCTGGTGCGATGGTGGCGGAGGAGAGGGCGGATTGTGAGGATGGCATGGTTGTGAGGAGTCGAAAGTGTGTTGTTGATGGATTTTTGAGAAATTGGAATGTCCTTGCAAGCATATATACTTGTACTTTTATCTTCTACGTATCCTGATAAAAAAATTCTTTCCAACGTCAACGATCTCAATGGACTTTACATGCGCATGTAGAGTACATGTAGGGCGTCTGGTGGAGTAGACATGCTCTGGTCCTGAGCCTCAGGTTCGCGGTTCGCTGCTCGCTGTCTTGATTGGGACAAAGCGGGACGGCCAGACTTTCCTCTCTTGTGCGATGAGGAAAGTACACCCTCGAGGCCGAGACAAAAACACAAGAACATCATCGAAGTGAACAGTGTTGTCGGAGTCCGCGGCCATGGCAATGGGTCATCCACATACACTTTCTGGACACAATCCGTGAGCCTGTCTACGTGATTTGGAAAGAACTGTCTCAAAAGGCGCAAGAATCACGTGACTCGACCTCAGAATTTAGTGCCCTCTCACGGGCGATGTACCACTTCCTGCGGAAGTTTTATAGAAAGTGTCATCGGGCTGGCGAACGACGAAAGGGTCTTCCATGCATCCCACGGAGGATGAAGGATCAGCCTGGAGACCAAGAGACCACCTTGTCCCTGCACACGCTGACCCCCAACTCCACCCGACAGACATCCGGAGTCGAACGTTCTATTTTGAAGGTGACGCTACAAAGCTTGAGTCATCTTGGTCGCCATAACGTCGGTGTCGATAAAATTAGACGCAGAGACATGAGGACCCCCTTGGATTTGTCGTCTGGGGCCAAATTGCGCCCGGCGAACCATCCATGCAATGAACCTCGATATGGAATATGCTATCTTGACTCCCACTGATGTGCCGAAGCATTCATATACGCAATATGAATTCTGCGCGATACTTGCCGCAGAGTCGATACACAAAAATCGAGCCTTAGCCGCCTTACCATAAAGCCGAAATTATTTCGCCATTTATTCTGGCGTGGGTTTATCACGGCAGCAATCGAATGCGCGCAAACCTTGCCCACACGTGGCCCGACCTCCAGAGAATGGGAGAGGCGCATTCCGCCCGAAATGGGAGTTGAAAGTGAGCTACGACCGAGGTGTCGAGCACGTTTCATGGCAAGTCTGCGATCATTGGAGCAACTATTGCAATGTTACAGCGCTTGGGATGCAGGCTAAATTAACTTACGACGTCAACGCCAGCGATCTAATCTAAATAGCTTGTTGCTGCATACCACGAAGTATACAACCGAGGAGACTGAGTGATGATAAGACGGTGAGCTCTGCTCAAATTTACAAAATGTGTCAATCCGTCCTACTTGAATACTAACCCGACAATGAAGAACATCATCCTAACTGCCGCCCTTGCGACCAACGTTGTGGTCGGTGCAGCAACTTCCGGCAAGATCACAGCTCTGTCTTTCAACGTCGCCGGCCTTCCTCAGATCCTACAGGGAAACGAGGTTCCAGGCGACAAGACCGAGAACTCGAAGCTGATCGGCAGCCTGTTTGCGAAGTATGATTATGATATCATTCACGTGCAGGAGGACTTCAACTACCATGCGTCTATCTACGAGACCGACAACCACCCTTCACGCACTGCAACCTCTGGAGGCGTGCCATTCGGCAGTGGCCTTAACACTATCTCCAACTACAACTGGGTCGGCTTCCAGCGCATCAAGTGGGCTACTTGCTCTGATGCCTCTAGCAATGATTGCTTGACCCCTAAGGGCTTCACGTTCATGCGTTGGAACCCATCTGAGGGCGTCTTCATTGATGTGTACAACCTGCATGCTGATGCTGGGTAAGTCTTGCACGCAGTATCGACAAAACAGACGCTAACAGTAGAACAGCGACGAGCCTGGAGACCACGATGCTCGCAACGCCAACCTGCAACAGGTTGCCGACTACATCAGCAAGTGGTCGGTCGGCAACGCTGTCCTTGTCTTTGGAGACACGAACAGCAGATACACCCGCGCATCCGACACTGCCCTTCGTACCGCGCTCAGAACACAGAGCGGACTGACCGATGCTTGGGTCCAGCTTCAAAAGGGTGGTGTCAACCCCACCGCAGGCGCTGATGCTCTGCTTTGCGACAACCCATCCAAGAGCAACGTTTGCGAGACCGTCGACAAGCTCTTCTACCGTGGCTCCAGCATTGTCAACCTCAAGGCATCCACCTTCGGCTACGATAGCAACAACTTCTTGAACACCAACCCGAAGTACCCTGGCGCCATCCTCTCCGACCACAACCCCATCCTCACCACTCTCGACTGGTCTGTCTCTCTCTCGCTCCGCCAGAGTGGCTTCTCCGGCGGCGCATTCGGCACCTGGTTCAGCAGCTTGCCCAAACTCTCCGCTTCTCCCGCCGCAGCATCCGTGATCACTTTCCGTGGCGCCGAGCGCCTCGACTCCGTCGGCATCAAGCTCGCTGAAGGTACCAGCTTCTCCTATGGTGGTACCGGCGGAACTCCTGTCTCTCTGACCCTCAACGCCGGTGAGCGCTGGACTAGGACTGTGCTTTGCACTGGCCAGAAGAACGGCGAGACTAGGAACTTTTACATTCAAGCCGTCACTAGCACTGGCAGGACTCTGCAGGCTGGCACCAAAACTGGCACTTGCACTACTTTCAATGCTGATGCTGGCTTTGCTGTTGTCGGTTTCATGGGCCAGGCCGGTGATGAGATCGACCAGTTGGCGCTGATCTACGGCAAGTACTAAGTGCTTCGCGCTGCGTGCGGCGGACACAGAGGAAGAGGGCACTAGAGTAGTAGGATCTTCGTAAAAGTGTGTCTAGCTCCATTGCTCGTTGTCATATTCTATAATAGTAATGCAGTTCCACAAATATTACCCGTCCCTCGTAAATTCATTCAGCCCCCGTCCAGACCATCTAAGCAGCCGGATAAGACAACGCAAAAACCTCCTCAATCTCCTCAACACCATAACCCAGCGTAACAGCAAGCTGCAGCAATACTCTCGCCTTCTGCGGATTATAAAACCCAGACGCAACAGCATACCCCCTGGTGCTACTCGGCACAAACCCATCCGGACTCCTATGACTCGCAACAATCGGCACACCAGTAGCATTAAACAACGCGCCCACAGCCTCACTAGCCTTACCCGAAAGTCCACCAGCGCCCATACCAGCGAAAACAAGTCCTTGTGCCCCGGAAGCCACAGCGTAGGAAGCGAGATCTGACGCCATATCCTGGTGCGCGTAGAGGATGTCGATTTGTGCTAGGTCGGTGGTGTTGGCGAGGTCGAAGTGCGTGGCGCCGATGGGCTTGGCGGGCTCGTAGTAGAAGTAAGGGACTTGGTTGATGTAGAAGCCAAGTTGACCTGCTTCGGTGGAGTAGAAGGTGTCGAGGCTGTTGGCACTCATTTTGGTGGTGTAGAAGGCGGAGCCGATGCGGCTGTGACCATTGTCAGTGAGTGGTCATTTGTTGAGATTGGGTGAAAGAGGTGCTTACTCGTTCAAGGATATCATGACGCCTCGTCTTCTTGCGTTAGCACTGCTCGCGAGAGTGACGGCTTGTAGGAGGTTTAATGGGCCATCGGCGCTCAATGCTGTGGCGGGCCTCATAGCGCCGACCACAACGACAGGCTTGGTCGAGTTGATGGTCATCTGCAGGAAGAAGGCTGTCTCTTCGAGCGAATCTGTACCATGGGTGACCACAACACCAGACACTTCATCCTTGGCAAGCTCGGCGGTGATACTGTGGGCAAGAGCCAGCGAGATCGTCTCGTTGACAGAACCACTATCGACATTAGAGGTCTGATAGCCTGCAATGTTCGAGATGTTCAGGATCTCAGGAACAGCATCGATCAGAGCTTCTACTCCGAGACCGATGGAGTAGCCAACGGTCTGCGTGTTGCTCGAGCCCTGCGATGCGATCGTTCCGCCCGTGGCGAAGATTGTCACATTGGGTAGCGAGGCGTTGATGGGTGTTCGTACGTCCTGGCGAGTGAAAAGATGTCGAGGGGCGTATATTGGGTATGTTTCACGCTCGATAGGTGACGCTGAGACCAAGGCCAGTGCTGGGACTAAGCTGGTGATGGAAAGTTTCATCTTGATGGAGCCGTAGGAAGCGATAAATTGTCGTCGATGAGATGTAGTGTCCAACGAACTATCCAGACGGTTGCATACGCTTTATATATATGTCGGACCAAGCTCTACCAGTTCTAAGCACAGCCACCGATAGTACATGTCCTTATCTGGCCCAAAGGCTGATGGGCGGCAATGCTCACAGCGCGGAGAGCTTGCACACATGTACATACATGCCGTCCCTCGTTATCGCAGAGCGGCGGCGATGTCGGGTACCGAAGTGGGGAATGACATTGAAGATGTTAGGTAAGGTAGCATTCAGGCTTGCGTGATGATAGTAATGCTTCCTTATCCGTTATCGGTGTTACACATCGCCAAGAAGATATGTTCTCTTGGTATGCTTCCGCCCAGCCGCTAGAATGCGACGATGACGATGGAGAAGATCGTATCTTCGGAACTTCACGCTATCAATACATTTAGATGCTTGAGGACCTGTAGGATGCAAACCAGTGGCTTCTTGGGCGGCGCACAAAGATCTGTACGCATCTGGTTGTGCGTGAAGATGCCTGCCTTTCACCGCGATGCGGCGACGCGGAATCCCCAGAAGTCACCCACGACGATGGAAAGTACAGGTGATTCAAAATTACATGTGTGCCATGGATGGGGTTGTGAATGGTCCTCGAAATACCAATGTATGTGATCTTGAAATCTGTTGGTGATTTCTTGTGCCTTCGCCGGATTCGATGGTGGAATAAAGAACAAAGCCCTCGCCCCTCCGAAACAATGCCTCTTCCTGATCGAGAGTAGGATGGGCTACATCTCTCTAGTCCACTATCATCGCCTGCGGGTAAATAACCTTTCCATCCTACTAACATGGCGCCCAAGCGAAGCGTTGCTACTCGTTCGACCGGTACGGCCAGACGAGGCCGCTCAAGTGCACGAGGCCGTGGCAGGGGTGGTGCCAACAACACGGAGCATACCAGAGTCCTCAGCGATATTACCGAAGAGTCTGTGACCCAACTGCAGACTGAGCAACAGTTTTCTATCCAGCCAAAGTCGCAGCAACGTGCTGCGACCAACTCACAGAAGCGGGCATTCCAAGAAGAACAACAGGGTGCCGCCACAGCAAAGCGCGAGACTCGAGCGCAAGCTGCGAAGAAGGCCAAACAACACCACGTAGTTGATGAAAAGCCGCTGCCAGTACATGTAAGCGAGACTGCCTCTCAGGACCAGAATGGGAATTCCTTCGGGCAACAAGAAGTGGTCTCAGATGTATCGCCAGAGCCTTCCACATCCCACATTCCAGACGCCTACGCACCAAGTCTCAACTTGCTGTTCTTTGCCCATCTCGCTGAGCTAGACACTGATCCAGATACTGAAAGCGTTAATCTCAACCTGATCAACCTTACGCTCGCGGACAGCCATTGGCATGGTGGCCTCTCCGGTCTTGTGCAGCCCGTCGCATGCTTATTAGTCGCCAGCCTACTCACGCGCAAGCAGAATCTGGTAGAGGACGTCGCGGCCAGCGTCGAAATGTTCGGTCTCGATTACCAGCAGCTAATTGAGGGATATAGGCTGCTTTGGGGGTGGCGAGACAACATGAGCACAGTGGTTGGAGTGTATGCTGAGAGGCTGGCCGAGCTCCCAGATCCAGGGCTGCTTATTGTGCAGAGCGAGTATGAGGGCAATGATACAGGGGCTCTTCAGCTTGACGAAGACACAAATGATAGGCTCGAGCCGGAGAGATATATCCAGGCTGTGGAAGCTTGAGTGCAGGTCTGAGCGTGAGGTATGACTGCATTGACGTAACTTAGCTTAGAGTGTTGACAATGCTTGCATCTCAATCCCTGAAAATTCGTTTTGCCCAGCCCTTGAGGAAATCCATCAAAACTCCAAATTCACTTGCGGTGTTCTCAATGTCTTGTGACGTGTTTACGACAGCTGGTGCGGAGCCTGCGAACGCGCCTAACGCCTTAGGTGTCGCGTGCTCGCAACGCCTCTTCGCTATTCCACAAACCACGACAGAACTACGAACCCCAGATCGATCGACAAGCATCGCAACTCCACAACCATAAAGAACGAGGCATCATCACTACATCACTACCTACTCCCAGAATAACAGCATTACCCAACTCAACCCTCCTTTCAACATGGCTGCCACGAACGCATCTAGCATTGTGTTCTCTACTTGGGAGCTCTGCGAGAACATCCTCAAGTTCCTGCCATGCGACGACCTTGTCCGTGCCAAGCGTGTTTGTCTCATCCTCAAGGATGTGGTCGATCAGACTGCTTTTAAGAGGGTCTAGGATTTGGATGAGGCGAGTCAGCTGAGAGTTGTGAGACAAGAGCAATCTGTGTACAGCACGAGGAACTTTGTGGCAAGTAATCGTTGGCCGTTTGACCTCAGATATGTGCGGAGGCATACAGCTGTAGCTGCCATAGAATCACAAATGCCTACGAATGTCTCTGCATTAAAGTAACGATTCCTCTTGAACAGCCAAGCCGCAGCTCGTCTTCTTCCAAGCAGAGACTGATGTTCATTTCTGTGGGTGCTAGAGGGCGTGGTGTAAGGAACTCAAACGCTTGTCTTCTAAAGATTTTCTTCGTGCGGACTCGATCTCGGTCGAGTATAAGCATAGCCCAAGCTGCCATTTTGTCGGCGGCCAAAGGATCATGTGTCATGCTCACAGCAATCATTTTGACTTTATAGCTGAATGCACGTATACGCGACAATGCAGGAGTATTTCAACAATAATTCAATGTTACTGATTGTGAGAGCCAATTGGATTGACTCTATGGTAGATGATTAAGTGAAGTCTTGCCACTCAGCACAAATCAGCATAGGTTTCGGTTTACACACCTTCACTAACATCTTGCCAACGAGTCGCCTTTCCCGTTTGGGCGACGTGCACGTGAGGTCATTGCCCAACTCTGGACCCGATGTTAGTCTACTAAGCGCGTCTCCTTCTCACCGCTTGACATGATACCACGCAACCCTCCAGGACCAAGCAAGACCTTTCTGCCTCATACAACGACCGATCACATCAAAGTCAACGCCAACATTAGGACCAACGCTAACACCACCACTATCACATCACTCATCGTCTCAGCAAAGCTCAAAACAACATCATGTCAGGAAACGCTGTTTCTCGCGACTCCAAGCTTCTCACCCCTGGCTCATGGCCGAGTCCCGAAGTTGGCCCTATTGAGAGAGTGATCAATATCGTTGAGCTCTGCGAGCAGATCCTCGAATCCCTTCCCTGCGCTGATCTGTACCGAGCAAGACGCGTCTGTCGCCAATTTGACGTGGTCATCAACCAGCCGACACTCATGCAACGAAGATCATCTCTACGCCTTCGCCCGAACCAGATCGTATGGGTATCTCTTTCCAACGACATTCTACTCACCGGCATCTACGCGGAAGACTACGTTGCTGTAAGAAGAGCGAAAGGCCGCGATACCAGGCAGTTTGGCGTTCATGAGGTGCATCCTATACTGAAGGTTGACCAGGGCGCTTCCTACATTGGCCACAGAACAGGCACTGGTCCGGGTTGTATCTGGGGCGAGCGGCTACCATCGTTTCTCATCCAGAGATCTCTGTTTGACCCAAATTCCCGATCACTTCGCTTTGGACGATGTGCACATCTGTCAGCCACCAGATACAACGGTCTGGGTCTCCCTGTATTGCACACATTACGAAGAGACTATCGTTGGCAACGATAACGGAGTTACGTTTGGGGATGTACGCCGCGCAGTGAAAAAATACCTCAGCGATGAAACGAACGACCCAGGGCCGAGTTTCCCCTGGGAACTCTGCAAATGCACAAGCACTGTGACTCTTCGCACAATGGACTACTTCACACGCTGGACCATCACAAGCAGCCCAGGCAGAGCCTATGACTATAATTGTATCTCCTTCGACTGTACTGGTATCCTGCTCATCATGGCTTTGATTATTTCCATCCGTACGGTACCAGTTGACTATGCCGATATCATCACCTTGTGCATTGCTCTGTGTGTATGGTTGCGCACTTTCTTCGTGTCCTTTCCATTGGAACCACCTATGACCGTGCAGTCTACAAAAATCAGCAAAGGACCTGCGAAATGTGGGTATTATCTATTCCTCGGAGGGCATGACAACGTGCCGGTCACTGCCGAAGAAAGACTCACGCTGGAGAAGATCGGTGTGGTCACCGCGGACAACGATCCTTACCATCTGCAAAGGCTTCGAGCCAAGGCTATGCCTTGAATGTGACTTCCAGAAGGGGCGGCTTGGGAAGGTCTTCGAGGGGAAAGAACACCAGCTTTGCGCGTTCGGTGGTCTGGACATTCACAATGGCTTCCTGACCTCCACCAAAGAGAATCTCACGCTGGAGAGTATGGTGTCATTACCAAAGCGAACAGCCTTTGCTACGGGAAATCGGGTTGACGATTGCTTGGGCCTAATGCCATTTGGATAGGACACATGGAATTGGGAGAGCAGGTGGATGTGTGACTTGCAGGAGGCGATGGTACAAAGTCTTAGAGTATGTTCACGCGTCGCATCAATATCTGCCAAGCCGGCATGAACAGTATTCTTTGACTAGCAGAAAAGAAAGAAACACCACCTGAAACATGTCCAATGACCAGAATCAACTCAGACGCATCGTAACAAGAAGCGCAATACTCATGCGGCAGCCAGACAAAATTGGTGCTGTGATGTTTGATCCAGTGTGACTTTACGTCGAGGATGGAACGGGGAATGGCAGCAGGTTTCCCATGTGTGCCGAGGATGGTACCGAGACCTAAAAGTCCAGCATCTGTCTCCAAAGAAAGTTCGTCATCGGAGAAAGCGATCCTGCAGACAGGCTTCAAAGTCCGATGAAGTTGCAACTCCTCGGCGGTTGCTACATTCCATAGCCTGACCGTCTTATCGTCTGAACCTGACGCCACCATCTGACCACCGAGTGAGAATGCTATGGCGCTGATTTCTCCGGTGTGACCCTCGAACTTCTGCCTCTGCTCGCCAGTAGCTACGTCCCACAACACAACTTTATTGTCGCCTGATCCCGAAGCTACTTCGGCACTATTTGGCGAGAAAGCTATAGCAAAGATCGAGCCATGATGTCCTTGGAGCGTGTGTGCCTCTCTTCCTGTGGTCGTCTCCCACAGTCTGAGTGTCTGGTCCATGGATCCGGACGCCACTACTCTGCCATCCGGTGAGATCGTTATGGCATTGACTTCCTTAGTATTGCCCTCGAGATGGTTCTGCGTGCTTGTACCTGTGCCTGATAATTTGATCGTCGTGTCCCCTGACCCTGATGCCACCATCCCGTTGTTTGGCGAGAAGGCTACAGTGTAGACAGAGCTACCACCCTCAAGACACTGTATTTCGTTGCCTGTTAGTATCTCCCACTGCCTGACCGTCCCGTCGCCAGATCCTGATGCTACCGTTTTGCAATCTGGCGAGAAGGCTATACTGTTGACTTCTCCGCTGTGCCCAATGAGTTGCTGGTTCAAGCTACCCGTCGCAATATCCCAAAGTCTGACTATGTTGTCTTCTGAACCTGTAGCTACTGTGTCGCCGAATGACGAAAACTTAACAGCAAAGACTGGACCGTTCTGCCTTCCAATCTCCTGCTTCTGTTTGCCCGTTGTGACGTCCCAAAGCTTGACAGTCTTATCAGCTGATCCTGACACTACTGTGTGGCCATCAGGCGAGAAATCGACTGTAAGAACCCTGTCTTCATGCCCTTCAAGCCTATGCTTCTCTTTGCCTGTTGTTATATCCCATAGCCTGATGGTTCTATCCCCTGGTCCTGATACTACTGTTTGGTCATCCGTCGAAAATGCTAGAGCGTTCATCAGCGATGTAGCAATTGCGAAGTGCGAAGCGGCTCATGTCTTCCAGTAGGTTTCGCAAGTTCTTCCCAAAACTGGTCTTTTCGTCTATGTCAGCGTGTGGTACTTGTGGTATATGATCATGCAACTCACATCAGTAGCGATCTTCAAGGCGTCCAAGATTCGAACGACTTCGGAAGCTTTTCCCAGCCAACTCAAGGCTTCCATCCAGTGAAGAGAATACATTTCCAGAAACCGATGAACGCAGCTATCATCATTGACAGGTTCACCACTCTCCACAATGTGTTGAGCCCAGTAGCTGCAAGCGTACGCAACAGCATCAGGTAAACGGTCGTCCACGTCAGAGCGTGCTACTTCCGACCTCTGGACACCTGGGTTCGCGACTCCACATAGATTTTCTCTCAGCACACCAGACTCCAGTAAGGTAATACAGTGCATCCCGAGTGCACTGTGTCTCTCTTTCGATTCGATCCAGAACATGCGTCTCGCGCTTCAGGTCTGGGTCTACAAGAAAGTCTCGGAACGATGAATGGAATAACATGATCGGCAGCCTACGATCTGTCATACCGTCTGCAGTTCGTGGAATATTTAGCACTGAGTGTAAGGGTCAAAGGACGCGAACAACTTCTCCAGGCTGCACTCCGAGCAGATCTGCAAGCGCAGAAGTCGATAGAGTGTTGTAGAGCAAGATAATAATCCCAACAACGCGCTTGAATTGGAGATTGTATCCTTCCCGTAGATCTTCGCTGCTTGAATTGACAATCTGCTCCAGTATTGGGAGATATGTGCCCTTGAGGCCGGAGAAGGAGGCATCTTTGCTGTGACGCAACATTGTAGACAAGTTTCGTTTGGGGTCGGCAGAGATGTAACGAGAGGCAGTAAAAGCAAAGATGAAGAGGGGCACTGCTTGGCCGACCAAAGTGCATATGCTTTGTTCGCCCGGTCAATCAGCCGAGAGCTCATCATCATGTAGCAAGCTGTCTCTCTTTATGGTGTCAAACTGATCCTCGTAGAAAACACGGATATCATGTGTAATGGACGACTTTTGAGCTTCCTCGAGCCGAATTTCGTGATGTAGCTGTCCGGAGATGTTCTCAAATCCAAGCTCAACCGGGAGCTCCGGTCTACTGGTAACGGAAATACGCAGCCGTAGCGAAGTTTGCTCTCCCAGCTTTGACAACAAGCTTAGAATTGTTTTAGTATTACTACTGTCGTCGCATTCATCAAGAGCATCGATCACAAGTACGACGCTCGCTGGCAGCAAGGTGCCTGGCGCAGTATTCTGAAGAGGCCGAAGGAGGGTCGCAAAGAAGAGAATCTTGTTCGAGAGAAGCTGCAATGCCGGGTGCAATCGCTGGAAGAAGTCGGCAAGCTGCCGAGCAATCGTCGGGAACAAAAGTTTCGCATGACTTCTCCCAGCGCGGCCTCTCTTGAAGAAGAATTTAGCTCCTAGAAGACGGTCATCGCAGAGTTTTTGCGCAACAGTGCGAGAGATTGTGGACTTCCCAGTACCAGCCTTGCCGCATAGCCAGAAGATGCGTTTGCCAGTCTGGTCGGTGACCCAGTCGGCAATTTGTTCGAGTAAGTCGGTGCGAGTATTTGGCAAGCACCGCGGTAATTCTCCTTCGGTCGAGGAGTTATGCAGTGCTTCTCCAGCGGTCCGAAGCTTCCCCAAGTCAATTTTCTCTTGTATCCTTAGCACACTGGTGTGGACACCATGAATCTCGCTCAGGTTTCGCAACTGTGCTTCGAAGTTGGCTTGACCATGTTGCACAGTGTCAGTGTACTTCGAGAGAGGCAAATGAGCTAGGATGTTACACACTTCGAGAATGGCCCGGATGCCTGCCCAAGGCAGCCCAAATTGGACGGGGTCAGCATTGGAGGCTAGGTCTATCACAGACTTGAACCTGTCTAGGAATTGTAGAACCTTGTCCATTTTCTCAAAGGGATGTACTTGGCGGTCTTTGTACCGCCATGACCATCTCTCATTTGCACACTGCCGCTGAAGCTGCTTCGCGCGACCATGGACGCCTTCGAAAGCGGCTGAAACGTCAATAGCATCCTTGGACAGTAGGCTGCGTATCGTGTTCCGATCTTCAAGACTAAGCTCTTCCAGTGCATCTGCGAGTATGCTACTATGGATCTTTCCACCCGTAGGACGTTGCGATCGTGTTCGAATAGGCGTCGCTAGCAATTGAGTTCCGGTGTTCGTCGACCGTGAGCGCGTCTTGCTCAAGATCTTGCGAACTCGATCGCGCTTTCTCGAAGACTATGGGGTTAGGCTCATCTTGACACTGCCACTGAGGTCTCCATCCGCCTTCAGCGCCTGGTGGTGGTCGTGACTCCTTCGGAGCGTATGTTAAGAAGAATAGTGCAGACATTTTCATGCTACTCCTACTTTTGGGCTGTGCTGCTGTGATGAGATGCAGGCAAGGCATTAGCTTGTTCGCTTCAGCAGGCGACTCGACTAGTCGACATGCAGCAAGCGAGAGACTCATGGGCCACCTGTCAAACCCTTGTAACGTTCACCTTTGTTCGCAAATAGATTTCTGAATAGATTGTACGATGTACCGAACAGAGCATACAGCCATCAGCATCATCTTGAGAAATGCCAGGGTGAACAAGATTCCTGTATAGGCGGGTAGGGCGCATCGGAAACGAGTCCATGAATTGAGCAACGTTGCGCACAAGTTTTCTCGGCAAAGCCATGGATCAAAACTAACGCATTCATCCATCTCGCACCTCTGCGATTGAGGCCGTCAAGAAAGGGTTCCATTCAGTCTTGAGGTGTGAGATTTCATGTGGGTAGGCAGTCCCAGGGCATAGAAGATCACCGGCAAGAAGTCCGTGATCCTGAACCGGACTTCTTGCCGTGCGTCTCGAAAGGCAATGGATAAAAGAACACAACTCGCACCATTGCAATAACTCATTTTTCACACATCCTCAAGACTCACAATCTCGAAGCTATACTCGAGATGGATCACCAAAGCAAGCCAACTGTTACCCTTCATGGCAATTCTTACACCATACCTACTCAGCCCACGGTCGTGGTCTGTATCGATGGCTTCGATCCGGAGTACCTCATCTCCGGACTCGAGAAGGGCATCTTGCCCACGATGGCTCGCTGGGTCAAAGAAGGCTTCCACGTTACAGCGAAAAGCGCCATGCCCTCTGTGACCAACACCAACAACGTGTCCATCGTCACGGGCATGCCACCGAGCGTCCATGGCATCTCGGGGAACTATTACCTTGACAAAGCCACAGGCGAAGAGCGCATGGTGCTTGACGACTCCACCATGAGGGGCTCTACTATCCTGGAGCGAATGGGAAATGCTGGCGTGCGCGTCGCGGCAGTCACGGCCAAAGATAAGCTGAGGCGGATCATCAACCATGGTTTGAGGCCCGAGAACGGCGCTATCTGCTTCTCGGCGCAGAACGCAAAGGAATGTACCCTGGCAGAGCACGGTATCTCTGATGTTGAGAAGTGGCTGGGACGCTCGGCGCCGGAGCAATACTCTGCCGACCTGTCCTTGTTCGTCCTTGATGCCGGAGTCAAATTGCTAGCGGAGAAGCGGGCGGACTTTTTCTACTTGACGCTTTCGGATTACGTCCAGCACAAACACGCTCCAGGTTCGCCAAAGGCTGACGAGTTCATGCAAGCAATTGACACTCGGCTTGGTCAACTCGAAAATCTGGGCGCGAAAGTCGCCGTCACCGGAGACCACGGCATGAGTGCGAAAGCGAAGACCGACGGCGAGCCGAGCGTGCTCTTCTTGGGAGACTTCCTGAAGGAGCGATGGCCGGACGCTGACGTTCGAGTCATCTGCCCCATTGCAGATCCGTTCGTCAAACATCACGGCGCACTCGGCGGCTTCGTCCGTGTTCACATCTTGAACGACGCTTTCGACAGCGTCGATGACATGATAGAAGCATGTCGCAAGCTACCAGAAGTCGAGGTCGCCTGCAGCGGCAAGGAAGCAGCGTCGAGGTACGAGATGCCTGAAGATCGAGAGGGCAACTTCATTGCGATCGCCAGTGAGAACGCTGTCATCGGAAGTACCAAGGAGAAGCACGACTTGTCACAACTTGGAAACATCAAGCTTCGCTCGCATGGCGGTTTGTCGGAGCAAGAAGTTCCTCTCATCATGTCTGAGGCTCCTGCGAACAGTATAGTGGATGATGGAAAGGCGTGGAGGAACTTCGATATCTTCGACCTTGTGATGAACAAGTAGGGTATCGTAAACAAGGCCAAGCAAGGTTGGCTCCTATGCTGCACATTTCGGATTGTTTGAGGCTAGAAGTGCCTCCTCAAGATAGTTCGCTTGATCAATGGTCATTAAACTCCATCCAATTACTCCCAAATTCTGTAAAGTCCATGTTCCAGAGTTCATCCATGAGTATACTGTCATTGAATGCCAGATCGATTGGGGCCGCAATGGGCTGGTCAGCACTGCCATGCAAAGTTTCAGTTGCCTGTTCCAAGCCTCTAGCAATACCCACGTACGGGTGAAACTTAGTCCATGGTAGCTTCATCTGTCGGAAGGTGACTGCTAGCTGGCGAAGTAAGCATAGGATGTCGTGTCTGTCTTCGTCGAGGACTTCGCCGTCGCGAACAACCTTGATCAGTGCGATTGTGGCGAACGCCAGCATGGTACCAAAGTACGAAGGTAGGTCCAGTAGACGCAGGTCACCAGTGCTAACAATACGCAATACGGCTTGCGCGCTTTTTCGGAAGCGTTCCCGGAGCTCAGCGAGTCTTGGGCCTGTACCTGATTTCGAAGATCGATTGTTACCACGGTGGATGTGCGAGTAAAGGTAGAGCAGGGCACAGTTGTAATAAAGCTCCATATTGCTGCCCGTCAGGTCTTCGATGCCGAGGGCGCCACACCACGTGCTGTGCCAGTTCTGGTAGGCTTGAATGAGTTTGTTCATCTCATCCAGCTTGTCCGAGACCGCCGAGCTTTCCACATCCGCTCCGAACTGCGCAAACACTGCACGTGTAGTAGTCCAGAGCTCAAGTTGACTGATCAAGCCAAGATCTCGATGAGTGGAGAATTCTGAATGGAGAAAACTGGTTGGATTCTTCAAGGAACGCCACTCATGTGTCATCGGTGGGCGGCCGTACTTTAGCGAGCAGTGATGGTCGCAGAGACATAACAAGTAGAACAGCCGAGTTCTATCATAGCAAAGTACATTCGTATGCGGCATCTTCGTGATACATCTATGCAGGTCCAGCTGCGAGCCAATTCGCACCGCTGGTCTTGATGTCAGTCCGCTACATAGTAAGAAGCCAGGATTCTCTTACCCAAACCGCTAAGTGTTGGTCCTATGTCGTCGAGCCAGAGCGCCGCAATGCATAGTGCTCTTACATCGTCGTAATTGTTTTGCGTTGCGAAGAGCATACCGGATACTTGGCCGACAAATGCATCATAGCATAACTGGTATGCATCTGAGGCTGAACAAAACGATGCCACTGTACATACGGCGGCGGTCAAAACCGGGGATCGTGCCCGCAGATCAGAAAGTGTAACACTGTCGCTCAAGATACCGTGCAGATATCGATTCAGATGCTCAAGGTAGTAAGCAAGACATTGTTCTGCAACTGCTAATGAGATCACGCCTCGAGAGATGATGTCTGAGGTCGGTAGGGCAACGTCCTTAGGAGTTCCAGCGCCGACAGAAGCTGCGGGAAATATCCCCAAGTGGGACGCGAGGTTGAGTGTAGCATCGTTAGCTTCACCCAGCGGCACGGTTTCAGCACGAATTGAATGGCTTGGACCAGGCGTATTGGAATGGGCCAAAGATAAAGTATCTGCAGATACCGTGGTGCCGATGATGGCAGCACCGCCGTCCACTTGTCCGCCCGGCTGACGTGCTTGCTCGAGAGCGTCTAGACGTTGTTCGATTCTTTCTTTCCATCTAGACATTGGGCGTCAGATGAGGAAAATCGCAATTTCGACGAGAAAGAGCATACGAGGCATCATCCTCAAGTAACATCTGCAAGCTCTTGTTCACAGTGCAAGACAGCCCGCGAGTTTTGCAGCGGGCGCACGGAGAACCACTGATCGCGACATTGCACTTGACCTTGTAAGAGAATCAGCGCATTGAGTCTTCAGAATATTGGCCATGTCTTTGCACCTTCAGCTTCCGACAAGACACGCACGCGGTGATCTTCCTGCTGATGTCGGGCAGTCTGCGGTCGCCGAAGGACTCGCGGAGTGCCGCTGCTGCAGATGGGCGGGACATCTTGGGCCAGATATCACTGCATACCTCCTCAAGTCTGATGCCGCCAATAAGGTATGCACTATGATCTCTTGTGCTCTGGTGTGTAGACGCACAGAAAGGACGCCCATCCTTCCTTGGACTTCGTGCCGTCTCGTCACACCCGAAAAGCTTGGCAAGCGGCGGACTTCGGCTATGTATGCTGGAAGAGCGTCGTCCAAGAGCCTTCTACACACACCATCGATATCATTTCTTATATTGCTTTGACGTGTAGTCCAGTTTAGCACAGTGTATAGCTTTGCTTTCAATTAATTTAGTAAAACCTGAACACAAATTCTTCGCTATCTCATCTGTGGTGTTAACGCCGACCGATCTCTCGCTGGGATCTGAAAACTGAACAACGCCTTATCTTGCGAGCCAGGATTGACTTTTGTTTCCGTTTCGCCAAAGCGGCAGGTGTCCTTGTGAAGTGGTGCCTGCAACGGTTATGTAATCCGATGTGCACAACAGTTCTCCGCCAGTTCTTGCAATCACGCAAAAGCGAAACCGCCGTTCTGCAGCACATATTCGTCATCTTTAAGCAGCCAACGAGTAGAATCATCTTCCGCGCTCAGCTCGCCCGACTTTTCAACCACAATTCTAGCCCTCGGGTCGACTACAAACCCTCCTCCAAGCACAATCTCAATGCTTCCCGGGATCGAATACTGCTCACTAGGCATTCTTCGCGCTGCGCCGACGACTTCCCCAATGGTCACGCCTCCCTCACTGCGGATTGTCTTTGTCTCGTACATGCCTAGGCCTGGATACCAGAGGGTAACTTCTCGGGGGGGTGGCTGGGCAAGGAACATTTTGTTGAGACTGGAAGTGTCTGACAGCGTCGCGATCGGTGGGCGTTGGCGGAAGAACAGTGCCGCTGCATTGTCGTCGCTGCCAGTCTCGAGATAGACTGTCGCATACTTGACCATTCCCATGCGCCTGTATCTGTCTGAGAGGCGAGACGCTCGCAGGCATGGGTGGGGTTCGTAGAAAGATATCTCGCCGCTGCTACTATCACCGGCAGCTTCGGCAGCGGCGATGTGCTGTTCAGCTTTGACGCCAGAGAGGAGCGTGCCAGTAGCAGAGACCGCGAGTTTCCTCATGGTCAGGTCTGGCGCGAGGAACAGCTTGGCTTGGAGGCGTGAGGAGTTCTCGATATTGGTCTTGAAGGCGTGACAAACTCGAGTAGTATGAAGTAACTCCTTTATGGAGAGGTAGTCGAGCACTTCATCGCAGAGCTCGGGAATGTACATCAGTTTCTCGATATGAGTGCCGTCGTCTTCCGCATCGCGGTTTGCGGCGATGTCTGAGTAGCGCATGAGCGCTGGTAGCCGTTTGCTGGTAGGAAACTGTTGCTGCCTAGTCACCGTAGTGCTTGCCTCGGACTTTGTCTTGTCGAACGACTGTGTTTTATGAGACAATACAGCCGGCACCGCTTTTGATGGCTTCTTGAAGACGACCATGGTAGGCGAGCAGAGTGACGTTGTTTATGGTTTGTGGTGTCTCCCTCGAAGCTTATGAATGCTGAGGTAGCTTATGACTCGAGCCAGTGGGTCACGCGTCGACCAATAGGCATTGGCTGATGAGTGAAGTGGAAGTGAAAGTAGTGCTGGCTGGTAGGTAGGTGTTGGTCAACAGCATGCGCGACCTGGCAGGAGTTCCCTCAAGATAGGTGAGAGCTACTACTTCGGAACATACAACAGCTCATCAGTACAAGGCTTTGTCGAGCTCTGATACATTGCGAACCGTCTAGAGATGGTCATTACATACATGTAGTATTCTTGACAAACAGACAGTGCACACATACACTTACATACATGTACCTCCTACATGTACATATGTGCGCGTAGGGTTAGGGTTGACGCACGGTCTACCAATCAGATGCGATACATGTATGGCTCATCATGTCTCATGCTTACATGCGCAGAGCGCACCGTTGTTCTGTGTTGGCTATCAATTACAACGAGCATTTGAGATCTTATGATGAATGTAGACACCTACTGCATCCAGAAGGAATTCCGACACGAAACGATATAGGCGACAGCTGAACTGTACATGCTTGGCTTGCAGAGCGGACTTTCTCAAGACACAAGCGTGCGTAAGCATTGCATGTACCGCTCGTGCTCTTTCATTGTTCGAATAGCGCCACAACGATCAGTCTGTTCTAGACGCATACTTTGGAAGGAAGGTTGGTTCATACGTCAATGCCACGAATGTCCCCAGCCTCCACCTCGCATCCAAACCGAGGAAAGCGAAGCTTCTTACTTGCCACATCGTAAAAGGAAAAGACAGCGATTGCGTATGCTCGCAAGGCAACAGTTGTAGGATGGGCCCACCATCGCTTTCTGCAGATACGATTGTGGCAAAGCAAAGCGTGGCGGGCTATAGTTAGTGACATGTAAGCTTTAAGTTATGCTCTCGGGCGCTTGCGGGCTGGTTTGAGTTAGCGCGCGCGCGGAAAGCGCGAGTCGACTGCGCCCCAGCAAAAGAACCCTTAGGTTGGTTCTGGGCGGCGCTCTCACGGCATCTTACTTCATACTTCATACATCATCGCCAGCAGTATTTTGTTGAGAGGAGAAAGACACTTTTCTCAAACACCATACTCTATACTGGCAACTGTACACAGGCCACCGCGCTGAGACATTGCTTGAAACTTGCATACCAGTGCGCCCAACACCCAACTTCAGGAGTAAACACGCGAACACTGGGAAAATATCATCACATCTAGGCACCAGCGATTATGGCCGTGAGTGAAGCCAATATACCTGCTATGCGATCTTTATCAGGCGACAACACGAACGCAGACCATAGCAGCCCCTGTTCCGAGACACTCCAGCTGACAGACCGCGACGATGCAGTACAACAACAACAACAATTACGGAGGCGGCTACGGCCAGTCTAACCCGTACGACAACGCGCCTCCACCTCAATATGGTATGGCAGGCTCTCACCGACCCCACTAGATACATGCGCTCACACCTCTTACAGGCCAGCAGCCCGTGGAAATGCAGAACATTGGCCAGTCCGACAACCCTTACGCGCAACAACAGAACCCCACAGACCCCAATGCTATCCTCAATGACTGCCGCGCGGTCGGTCGCGCGATTGACGACCTCGAATCTCGCCTCGCTACCCTCCAGCGCAGCCAGCGCCAATTCATTTCCTCCTCCGGCGACTCCAGCAAAGAAGTTGACGCGCTCAGCGCGGACATTATGAGTGGATACCGTGGACTCGCCGACCGTGTGAAGCGCATCAAGTCTCGCCCTGAATCCCAGGACGCAAGGAACAAACCTCAAGTCGATGCCCTCGACCGTCGCATTCGCAAGGCCATCAACTCATACCAGGTAGTCGAGACCCAGTTCAGGAAGGATGTACAAGAGCAGCAGCGCAGACAGTTCCTTATTGTCAGACCCGATGCGACCGAGGAGGAGATCCAAGAGGCCACTAGTGAAGGCGCGGATACCCAGATCTTCCAGCAAGCGCTCATGAACTCTGACCGTCGCGGTCAGGCGCAGAGTGCGCTCTCGAACGTCCGCCAGCGTCATGCCGCCATTCAGCAGATTGAGAAGACTATGCTCGAGCTTCAGCAGCTCTTCCAGGATTTGGATGCGATTGTCATGGAGCAGGAGCCTATGGTGCAGAATGTTGAACAACGGGCCATGGACACACACGAGCATTTGGAGCAAGGCAACGTGCAGCTCGACCGTGGTATTCAGAGCGCCAGGGCTGCGCGTAAAAAGAAGTGGATCTGTCTTGGAATCTGCGTTGCCATTATCTTGGTCATTGTGATCATCATCTTGATCTGGGCTGGTGTGACTGGCAAATTCGTAAGTTCTCACTGAGCATGAATTGACAATACACAATACTGACAACCATGACAGAGCAGCGGTAACAACAATAACAATAACGGCAACTAGATGCAGCCGCAAGCAGAACTCGACACGCCCACGCCTGTTCTACACCCGGCCCTTCGGCACTCTGCCACCTGCGAACCCACCTTCTGGGCTCTGCACGAAACACCATCTATCTCATCTGTCACTTTTCCTCAACACTAGGATTCCCAGTAAACTCTCTTCTGCGATACCACTTGGCTTGGGTTCCATTACCTTTCTGTCGGCCCCTCAGGACTATTACGAGGTCGTCCTATCCGACTAGTGGTAACAGGCGCTGTGAATGAACACAGCCTGCCTGAGGTCGAAGTCTTCTCCTTGTGATGAGACATGCGCCTCTGTCCCTCTATACTATTTGCTGTTTTCTTGTGTACTGTACCAAAAAAGGGAAGAATTAGCGCTGGCGTTACTCATCTTTTTCTTGCCTTAGATAATAATTCTTACGAATAAGAAATAAAAGGCTTCATTTTGACAAGTGTTTCATTTTGTGTAGTTTACACTTCTCGTGCTGGTTGAGCGTCGAGCGTCGAGCGTGTCATACTGCACGTGATCATCCCTCGACTTCAACAGCCCTGCTTCCTTCGCTCAGATCTGGCATCCAACCCTTGGGCCTCTCGGCACCACGGACTGTCAGTCCGTAAAGTGCCCGCTCGACCTTCTCCACGCTCTGCCGCATCACATCGGCTTTCTTGTCAGCTTCCTTGCCAAAAGGTCCCGTAGCGCTGGTATTCAGCGACTCAAGCGCAGAACGCAACTGGCGCAAATCCGTAAGAATCGTGCGCTGCGAAGGAGCAGAAGCAGAAGTAGAAGCAGAATCCACCTCCATCGCCTCACCACCACCACCAACCGCACCAGCAGCAGCAGCAGCATGCCTCGGCAACTCCCCGCTCATCGCCATAGCCGTAATAGCAAACCTCATCAACTCGCCCGTCATATCATAAATCCCCAGCACATAATCCTCAAATCCCAGTCCCACACCAGGGCCCTCAGCATCCAGCGCGCGGACTTTGGCTACCGCGTCTTCGTAGGTTAGCAAAGAGGCTGTGGTGAGGTAGTGCTCGAAAGAGGCGGCTTCGATGTATTCTTGGTGGCCGCCGGAGATTTGCCGGGCGTAGCGGTGGGCGTTTAGGTTTTGCAGGTCGTTGCTGATGGCGGCGTAGGAGGTGCGGATTGTGGTGTAGTAGGGGGTGTTGGATTTGGAGATGTTGGGTGGGAGGGGTTGGTTTAGGGCGCGGAGGCTGGGGATGGAGTTAGTTTTTGGTTGTTTGTTTCGTGGTGGTAATCTTGAATTTTGCCACTGCTGGATGGGCGGATATTGGGGTGGTGGTTACCGTTGGAGTGTGAAGATGCTGGAAATAATGTTAGCTTTGCATTGAGAATGTTTGGGATTGTTTGATTCCTTACATCTTCTTGGATGAAGCTGTGATATCTCTCGAGGCTTTGATGATGCGCTCTCTGCGGTCGTGGTGCTCGTCTAGTTCTGCACGGAAACCTTCGAACATGGACATGATCGGCGACGAGCCGGTCGTGGTCTCTTGCTCGTCCATCGCGGCGTGTGGTCGTTTGACGCCCATTTGTGTGATGTAGCTTGATGTTGTTCAGTATGTAATGCTCGTCCTGCAGGGTCCCGCTGCTTAATGTTGCAGTCGTCGTCGGGACTTCCGCTTTGGGACGCGGCAAGATTCTTTCGTGTTGCGAGACACAACGCCAGCTCCACTGCTGTTGTGCAACACCACGTCCTGTATTCGCCAACTCGCCGGCCTTGCACGCTATCGGCTTCTGTTCACCAAAATGCTGGAGGTAACCATAAATACCGGTCTTTGTGGATGCCAAGGCGCAATGCTGGCGCACCAGAGTGCGCATGGCGGCCACCACCTAGGGTGCTCATCCTCAGAGGTCCTCATGGCTTTTGCCACAATATTGAATGCGGGTCAGCAGGATGCTACTGTAGATGTTGCCAGCAAGCCTCGACTTCATTGATCAAATGTGCGCTGATACTCCCAGATACTCCCAGGTGTAGGCCGCACTATATCGATTTCGGCCACCAAGACATTGTAGGCAAACTTATTATACCTCGCCGCATCTCCTGATGGGCTTGCTTAGTGTCAATGGAGAAGCTCGCGCCCTGTGCCATCTCGTGATATCTACGCTAAAGTGACTGCTTCTGGTCCTGCCGCGATCCGGCTAGATCCTCCTCAACTATGTGACCTGTTGGCTCAGCAACATCTGCGCGGATAGCAGGTGTAAGACGCCATCTTTGATCATTGCCTTGATCAGACAAGGTTAGCGCTGGGCTTTTGTCCCATCATGTTCTTTGTCTCAGCAAACTCGTCAGCTGTCCGCTTGGCTGCCACGACCATGGCAATACATGTAAGCAAGAGCGCCACTTCATCATGTTTATCGCGCAAGACAGAACTGCAAAGTGAATGGTGAAGTTTACATGCTGGATCTGTCTATAAAGAAAGGTAGAGCACTTCTCAACTCCGGGAATCTCGGAACAAAACACCACACAGCAACCCAACTCACTCTGATCCACCAGAAGTAGCAACGATGCACTTCCTCACGCACTTGGGCGCCGGTCTGTCCTTGCTCTCCGCATCCAGCGGTCTCCCGACTTCACAGCTAAGGCAGAAACATTGCGATGCACTCATCGAGTATGCCCCCTGGCATGTCTCTGGAATAGTCGTCTACAACGCCGAGCCCGCCGCTCCACTTGGCTCCTCCATTCAATTTCATGTCAGCGACACCAACCCGCGTCTCGAATCCAACACCATGTGCAGGCTTTCCATGCCCGTCGGCACAGGCTTGAAACCTGAAGACACGCACCACTGGCACACGTGCGAAGACAAACGAATGCGTTTCCTGTATCGGCCAGGAAACCCTCAGCTGAGCAGGAGCTATAAAGACGATCGGTAAGATCACCCTGTATTGGATAGTCCTCGGTGTGGACCCTATACTAACACTCTCCCCCAGTCTTGGACCGCCTCCGTACAACGGCGGCGTCTTCTATGGCAATGCCGATACTCACTTTGAGATCACCCCGACACAAAATGCTGTGGAATGGACGCAGACGGTGATGGAGGTTCCGATCACTTCTCAAACTTGAGACCAATTCTCTGGCAAACTCCTCATGCGGATGGCACGAATGGCTTTCGAGGTTTCCGGGTTGGATGGCACTAGCATGTGAGTAATGAAATGATAACGAGGATCAATTCGAGAAGATGTTTCCACCTCAAAGGTCTGCTTTTTTAGTTCGAACCGTCAGCGTGTAAGAAATCGGCGAATAATATGCAGGGCTTGCAACGAGACAGTCATTCCCATTGCGCTTGAGATCTCAACTAGACTTTCGCGGATGCTTTGTGACGCAGCGTTTACTGATGAGATGACGAAATATGGTCGAACACTGCTTCTCCTCGGCTTTCATCACATTGCCATTGCTCATCAGCTTGGGTGTCTTTGCAAAATGACCGCATGATGACTGAAGTGCTCCGTGGCTTTCAGCTGCACCCTGGAGAGGTTTGGGAACTGAGCCGTTTGATACGAGCACTGAGCGATTCTTGCTGATGTCGAGGACAGCGATCGATCTCAGTGGCACGTTTCAGAGTGGAAGCTGCATGAGCTGATCAACTGAGCATGAAGACCATTGAGTAAGTCCGAGGTAAAGTCTCTCTCTCAATGGCTCACATCCCATGTTGAGACTATCCAAGCTGACGGCGATTGCATTGATTAATCTAACATATTTCGAAGCATGGCAAGCATCTCAATTGCTCGCATGCTATTTTGAGACCCCCCAATGCTGACGGTGATTGTGTCGAGCCTTTTAAAAATGATCGAGACATCGCGAGCATCTCAATGGTATGCTTACCCAGAAACAGTTCTGAGGAAAATTATGAATCCATTCCAGTCAGATAGAAACCTCTGCCCGTGACCGATTCACACTTCCCATGGTCAGAGACATTGCTTACTACCTCACACCCGAGTGTCAGCGGTTCTACGCAAATAGAGGCTATCCATACAGGCGTGGGTTCCTGCTTTACGGACCACCTGGCACTGGCAAAACGAGTTTCTGTGTGGCGTTGGCTGGGCATTTCAACCTCGACGTTTACATTCTCAGCATGAGTGACCAGAGCATGCCTGATCAACAGCTAGAGCTTCTCTTTGCTGATCTTCCGGACAAATGTATCGTTCTCCTAGAGGATGTCGACAGCGCAGGTCTTAATCGTGAAAAAGGCACTTCCGAGCTCAAGCGCAGAGGCAAGCGCAACAACAGCGATTACAGCAGTTTCAACGGCCTTGCTGAAGAGCACAGCATGGGCGTTACGCTTAGTGGGCTGCTCAATTGTATCGATGGGCCGATGTCAAAAGATGGTCGTATCATTTGTCTTACAACCAACGCCCCGGACAGCCTTGATCCCGCTCTCGTTCGTCCAGGACGCTGCGATCACAAGGTCCTGTTTGGGTATGCTTCCGAAGAGATCTCTACTCAACTGTTCGAACACATCTACACCAAGCGACCTGATGAGCTGGTTGAAGGCGAAACCTCTGTCTCAGATGACCACGAAATCCGGGCGATGGCTCAGGCATTCGCCAAAGCTATACCGCCAGACAGCATGATCTCACCAGCTGAGGTCCAAGGATACTTGAAGATCCATCGCCAAGACCCACGAGCTGCACTCGATGGGGTTTCTGCTTTCGCTGCAGAGATCATCGAGACCAAAAGGCGCGGTGCGAATGTGGCGAAGCACGCGAACGAGACCGACAGAGCGGGCAGGGATACTTCGGGTGCTGCAGACCAGGAAGTTGCAAGGGAAGACTGTACTAGCGACAGCGATCAGGTTAGCGAAGGAGACGATTTGCAGCTGTTGCACGCGTACGGAATGCGAATTTGCTGCAGCCAACCCGAAAGATGGTGTGAAGGTCGAAGCTGCTCTAGCCGAGAAGCACAAGTCCTCATCGGGGGAGGAATCCAGCAGCAGAGTTCTGAGCCAGGGTCTCAGCCTTCTGCGTCTGATAATCTAGTATACTGGCTTACACTCAGACATTGGGCTTCGAAACAGGATAGAAGGCAAATTATGACTTGGATTGATGTTTTGGGATTGTCATCAACAAACAACGGTGTCAAGATATCAGGATACTGTCTTCGATTTTAAGTTTACATAAGAATGGACAGACTGATATCGATAAAACTTGCTCCCATGTGCTGACAAGGATATCTTTGATCTCCAAGAATGACTATATCACCTCATGTTCTACCGATCCGCTCCTGAGACCTCCGCGATGCTTCACTGGCCGACAAAGGCCCTTTTCTTTCTCAGCATGACAGTACTGTCCCATCATCGACCAGCATACTCCTGAGACTTCCGCTGTGTCTCAATGGTACACAGTGCCAATTGGTCCTTCAGTAATGATGGCACCACCTCATGGTCTACTGGAATATTCCTGAGAGCTCCACAGTGTTTCACTGGCGGACAGAACCTATTCCATCGCCCAGGGCGACAGTATTGTCCTGTTATCTACAAAGATCCCCCCGAAACTTTTGCAGTGTTTCGGTGGCAGACAGTGTCAATTAATTCTCCAGTAATGATAGTACCACCTCATAGATTATTGAGATGCCGTTGTGAGTCCTGTAATGTCTCGATGGCAACTAAAGTTAATCACCGGATCTTACTCCCGCGGGGCTCATAGCAGTCTACCGGACTCGCGATGTCTGGGAAGATAAGGACGGCAACGCTCTCGAATTCTCGAAGGTCAGACCTCTTTTTATTCGATGTCTATCTCTATCGATAGCTCCGTACAGAGTACGAGGACACTGATGAATCTCTACTAATGTCTCAACTGTCTAAAGCCAAGTTTCACTGTCCAAGACTGAAGGCAGTAGCATGAAGAGTTAGAGAGATGTGCGCAGACTTATGGTCAAATACTGTGAACCGGGGCTAGGGCCAAAGAATGGCCAACTGCGCCCAAGCTGCTTGAAGTTTGACATGGAACGCAGGGACTATCGTTGAATCTCCGTGGTAGTGATTTAACGAAATACAAGTAGAGATGCTAATACTACCATTGTGTTTCGGTCTTATCGTGCAGGATTTGCTCATGTCTCAAAGGATTGTTCTCTAGGAATCATGTAGTAAAACCGTCTATAGTACGATGCACGGACTGCAGACCGATTCCCGTCTTGCAGTGATATCTCAACCACCCTGCTCACGTCCAAGTGAGACACATCAATGCGCCGGAGGCGTAGAGTATCCCCAAGTCTTTCCAGCCTTGATCATCTGCGTGTCCACACCGTTCGATCCAGCGGCACAAAGCAAGAACTTGCTGTAATTCCTTTTCGAGCTGATGGAAACTTGCTTGCCAGCAGGAATAAAGACCGAGTCTCCGGAAATGAACTTGACCTCCTCGCCGTCGAGACCAATAGTGACTTCGCCGCGCATGCCGTACAGGAACTGGTGGTCGGGTGAAGTCCAGGTCGAAGTGCTGTTGCTCTGGCTCTTGCGGAGGGTGACGTGAGCGATGGTGAAGTTGCCGTCAGTCTGGACTGGAGTAGCGAGCGGTGAGATGACAGCACCGGCGGCTTCGTGCCAGTAATGGGGACCAGCGCCGTTGGGAAGGAAGTAAGGCGTCTTTGAGTCGCTGGGCAGAGACACGTTGCCAGAGTGCCATCCGTGCTGGCTGGCTACGGGCTCGCTCCAGTTTGCAGAGATCTGGTTGATGTCGTATGCCTTTACAGCGGCCTGGAACTTCTGCCCCGGGAAGGCGATTCCTTGGTCAGGCGGGAATGGGACGTTGTGCTTGGGAGCCCATGGGTTGCTGACGTTGGCGAAGAAGTCGTCAAAGCCTGCAGGCTGAACGAGGCCGAGGAACTCTGTCTCTTGAGCAATGAATTGGTAGGTGTGGTTGTGGTAAGCAGGGACCATGGCGAAGTCACCCTCGCCGAGATCCTTGGGCACGCCGTCGGCCCACACGGTCATCAGGCCAGTCATAGGAATGAAAGTCTCATGCCAGCGGGTGTGCTAGAGACGGTCAGTATGTTTTCCATAGCTCTTTAACTAAGTGATCTGCCATTTCTCACTTACGTAGTGAGGTGGCACAGCGTCGTTAGGCTTGCCGTTGCACAACAGCATGCTGAAGCCATTGGCAGTGTCGTTTGCTTGGCCAGTGCCTGTAGTCTTCTCGTCGCTCAGGAATCGGAACACGTCGTCCGCGAGCAAGACTTTCGGACCATCCAGGTGACGGACAACATATGGTACTGGCGAAAGTGGAAGGGTGTCAGAGACCTCGATGACCTTTGCTGAAGAATAGGCCGCCGACGAGGCGGCTAGAGCAAGAGAACTGTAACGCATGGCTGTGAGGTATCTGTTGATGGAGAGAAGATGATCGGTTGCTCGTACAGATACTGGATGCTTTCGCTGCTCAAGTAGCCAGTCTCTTCCTACCCATGCTTGCAGTCAAGGCCACTCTGGTCTTCGTCAGCTCCAACATCGTTGAGGATGCCCACATAGTCGAAACCACTGCTAGTTGCTAGACGCAGTCGATCTCTGTAACTTGGCCCATTGCCGCTCAATGCTGTGCCGCAAGCGAGGCATCAACGCGTGGACTCGAGGTTAGGCTTCGTCGCCAGTATCCAGTTCGAGCTGTGCCCTAAAGACCGTACTTAGGGCTTCGGCATCTTTCGGAGCTGATGTACGGATATGCGAAAGTCGGCCGCCAGAAAATCCAGGTACCAAAGTAAAACTGGGTCAGAATACTAGTGAGGATTGGACATGCGAAGATGTGCCGACTCATGGATCTGGAGTCCGCGACCATGCAACTGCCGAAGTGCCCTGAGGGCCGCGCAGCCATGACGAATGATCATCTTACATGCCTTTGTAGTAATGAGATTACAGGCTGCAGATCCAGAAGCCGCTGTGTCAGCTTCACATGGTGCAATGCAAAACGTAGCCTTCTGATTATCGAACAAAGGGTCATTAAGCTTCCGTGAAGACATTGCTTGACGAGCTTGTGCGATCACTTGCAGAGCATCGCCGTTGCGGGCCATACAGGTGACACATACGACCGGTATGCCGATAATGCTAGAAAGTTCCGGATGCGCTTGTGCTTTTGCTAACCTAAACGTACAGTAGTGGGCTATATCAAGGCTCGACTTCTATCCAGGACGAGCTCTAAAGCTGTTGAACTGCAAGGATCCGGATGTCCGGTCAAAGCCCTAACTGCATTATGCAGGCTTGTGGAGATCTCCGGGAAAAACCAACGGCACTCCAGTTGGTCTATGCAAGCTTTTGAGGCTCTTCATCACCCATCTGTGCTCTTGGGACATTCTCTTGCGAGGCAAAACTCCGGCCTCTCGATGTTCCATCTTATGAAGTGATGGTGTATCGATGACAAGTCGGCCTAGCATATCAGAGTGCAGCAGTGGCGATACACTGAAGAGACGCCGTTGCGCTTTCCGTCGACTGCGATTGCTTGATTGGAACACACACCACCTTCCAGCGACGCCCTCAATCTAGAGAACGGCAGAAGTTACTCAATCGCAGCTGATGCATGTTGTCACCACTTTGGGGAATCCGGAAATTCCGGGCATCACGGATCCTTGCACTTAATGGTGGCAAGAAGCACGCTTTTTGTCCGTGCCTGATTGTCCAGGCCGGCCTTCGGCAGCAAGCCCTAACTGCAAGATTCCTTTTCGCCCGTTGTGGCTTGTGCTCTTCCTGTCGCTCTGCCGCTAAGATCTGACCCTAATATTGATGTAGAATTCGACGTGAAGATACGAGGCCGTCCAGGCGAGCTAGGCACTTGCCACAACCTTATCGTGAGAGATGCAGGTCCCGCACGTGCGCTTCAAATGCAAATCTTGCTTGGATATGCCCTGCATCATCGATCAGCTTACCGACCCTGTGGCAATCACAAGCTACAGCTACCAATCACCTGCATTCGCTACCTCTTACCTCTCACACAGGAGATTGGCTTTCCACTACCTCCTACTTTGCCCAGCCACGATGGGAGATTTTTGCTGGGACTCTCCACGCTGATGCGAGCGATCGCCATATCGACATCTAACTCGCCGAGGTAGACCAGGATTTGCTTTGTGGCAGATCCCGCAAGCTTCCAAATGGAATTCCACTCCACGTGGAAAGTAGGCTGTATGGGGATCTTCGTCCCGGCCCGCCGAACTATTGATGTGAAGGAAGGCTCCAGCCTCCAGGTACATCCTAAGATGTTTGGTAGACGTACCGTAGGTATGGCGTAGGCGGAACTGCCGTTGGGACCAATGACCTGGTTGACAGTTCCTTCATTCGGTCATGGTCGATTAGCATATAAAGCTGCTACGGCCGTCAAAGATACTGACCTTCTCACAGCATTCACATCATCTCCTTCATTTGACAGTCGATACAACCTTCGACCATGCGTCCTCACATCGCCATCACCACTGCCTTGTTGGCCTCTTCGGCCGCAGCAGCTCCTACACCTACTCCCGGCTTTCTGGGTGACATCCTCAACGCTGTGAACCAGGTTGTCGGTACCGTGATCAGTGACACCACCACTAACCTGAACAACCTCTTGAAGCAAGTCGGTGTCGTTCTCCACAAGGACGCTGGCAACAAGCACGGCAACATCGTCCAATACCACGACCAGTGCCCATTCAACATCATCACGGATGTCGCTAGCGACGTCCGATACAGCCACAACATCAACTGGCCTAAGGGTGTCAACGGTGGCAATTATATCGACTGGAAGACCTACAAGGCCAACGGTGCCAACCTTGGCGGTTGGTTGGCCAAGGAGAAGACCCACGACCCCGAGTGGTTCAACTCCCTTGACCCGAATGCTCCTGATGAGTGGACTCTCTGCGGAAACCTTGGAGACAAGTGTGGTCCCGCATTCGAGGCTCGCTACGCCTCTTTCTTGAACACCTCAACCATCGACAAGCTTGCTTCTGTCGGTGTTAACACCCTCCGCATTCCGACTACCTACGCCGCTTGGGTCAAGGTTCCTGGATCTCAGTTCTACACTGGTAACCAGCAGAAGTACCTCAGCACCATCACCAAGTATGCCATCGAGAAGTACAACATGCACATCATTGTCGGCCTCCACTCACTTCCTGGTGGTGTCAACAGCCTCGACATCGGCGAGGCTCTCGGCCACGGCGACTGGTTCCAGAACACTACCAATCTTGACTACTCTTTCAAGGCTGTTGATGAGGTTTTGAAGTTCATCAAGAACTCTGGCCACCAGAACGCCTTTACCTTCGGCGCCATCAACGAGGCATCCGACACTCACTTCGAAGGATTCGGCAGCCCTGCTGGTCTGACTGATGCTGGGTCAAACTGGGTCCTGACCTACATGGACGGTGTCTTCAAAAAGGTCGAAAAGCTCAACAAGAAGATCCCCGTCATGCTCCAGGACAACTTCAAGGGCCCCGACTTCTGGGCACCCTTCTTCGACGCATCCAAGAACCTGGTCATCGATTCGCACGTCTACTACTTCGCCGCTGCTGGCACCTACTCCCAGTACGTCGCTCCCACCGTCTGCGGTCAGAGCGCATACCTCAAGACTGTCTCGAACAAGTTCCCTACTTTCGTCGGAGAGTGGTCGCTCCAGACCAAGTACAACAACACTTTCGCTGCCAGAAAGCTCCTCTTCGACACCCAGCGCTACGCATGGCAGAAGGACCTTGCTGGTGGTTCTTTCTGGACTGCTGTCACCTACACCATGGACAAGGTTGATGGTGAGGGTGTCCAGCAGGACTACTGGGGCTACACCACCCTTATTGATGCTGGTGTCATCACCAAGCAGACCAACGAGTCTTACTGCAACTAGATGGTCTACTTGCAAGACACGCCTGAGGTGTGGAGGTGAAGCTGGATGACTTGTATTTTGGCACGAATGAATGTACACATTATAGATTGAGAAAAGTTTTGATCGTTACGAATGAAAGTTTTATCAATTAGAAAGAATCGCACTGTCCGACAAGCTGATGTCATCGAGCATGTGTTTGTGTGACAGAAGTTTCGCTACTGAGATACTTTTGAAGCCCTATGTTCTTTGCTCTTTCACTACATTGATACCATCGTGCGCAGCACGACGAGACGCTCACTCTCACCGAGGAAATGCTGCCTAAGCGGTACTACCCTTCAGCATATGTCGGACTAGTACCATCATTCGCGGTACCATAATATGTCCACCTTCGCCACTGAGATAAGACCAAATCGCTTCAGCGTTTCACTATTCACTTTCGAGAGTCCGTCGCTATATACATGCAAATATGGAAGACGACGAGTGCAGGGTTAGGGTTGTTGATCAGAACTACATGTATTCATTTGAGCCATGCATGTGTTCCTGGCATGGTTCTTCGGCGGCGAATGGAACATTGCAAACCACGTCAAGCGTACGTTACATGCACCTCAACACTGCTCACAGCTTTTTTCAGTGGCTTCTCAACGATTTGTAATAGTATCGATATCGAGATACGACATCCCTTATCTCCGTGTTTGTCTATTGCAGTCAAGCGAATCCTGCAGCCGCCAGCTGACAAACAAACGGGACATGTTGAGCCGCGTTGGTGTTGCGATGTTGCAAGGGATGCTCTCAGCCTGAATCTGGATAACACATATATAGATCTCATCGCTGCCAAGGGATGCCATATATCCAACGCAAACATTCTGTTGTGTCCGACCATCATACCCACCCGCACGTCAAACAAAAGATCACAAGATGCCACCCGTCAACTGGCCAGAAGACTCTCAATTCGAGGCCTTCAACATCTTCGAAGAGACGTTAGTCCATACACAAAGCAAATCCATCACACCAGCTCATCAAACCCAGGTACAAAACCATCTCAAACCACGATATCAAAGCCGCCGTGCTCATTTCCAAAAATCTCGAACCCGGCTTACATTCCATCATAGTCAACATCCACGGCGGATTCTTCTCAACAGCACACTCCCTCTTCGCCCCTTTCTTCGCTCCGTGGGCTGTGAAACTCGCTCTCGACCATGGTGCGATCATCGTGTCGGCTGACTATCGGCTCCTGCCGACACCCAACGGAATCGCGGATCAGCTGGAAGACCTTGAAGACTTCTGGCAGTGGTACCGCAACACTCTGCCCTCAGTACTACAGCGCAAAGCCGCCGGCCATGAAGTTGACTATAAGTGTGCACTGCTGACGGGCGGTTCTGCGGGCGGGTACTTCGCCGCACAACTTGCAATGTCTCACCCAGATGACATTTCGGCACTGGCGCTGAGTTACCCTGCGGTAGAATTGAGGGATCAGATCTGGATAGATGGACCGGCGGAAGGTGCTCCCACGGTTCTTCGCTTCCCGGTGGAAGAGATTCCTTCCAGAGACGAGGCGCTCGCTTGGGTGGCGGAGACACGGAAGACGGTGGCGAGCAAGGGCGGGTTGGAACGTATTCCTGCTCTTGTTGCGTTGACTCAGCATGGTCTGTTCACGCAGGAGATTTTTGAGCACGATGGTGTGAAGCTTCGGTCTGAAGATTTACCGTTAGAGAGGCTTAAAGCTGGTGCGAAGTTGCCGAAGACTGTGTAAGTCAGAATGATCAAAGGACTTGTGGCCTCTCTTGCTAACGTTGACAAGTTGGATCATACACGGCGACGACGACTCAGTCGTGTACATCCGCCAATCCCAAGCTCTCGTCGAGTTGATCAAGAATAAGCTCCCTGAAACAAAGCTGCGCTTCGATGTTGGCCGCGGTCACGATCATGGTTTCGATCTGGATCCTAGATACTGGAACGAGTATGCTGATCCTGCCATGGCGTTTGTGTCTAGCAACTGGCTATTGTAAATGGAGACGATGGAAGTAATAAGACCAAGTCGAGATGGCGAGCAGGAGAAACGATTTAGAAACAGGCGGTGTGATATAATCGACATTAGACGATTCTCGTTCGTAGCTTGCCAATGGAATTATGAGCAGAACTCAGATTTGTTTACTGTACTATAGACAGCTCCAGAGTGGCAATTCTCCAGAGGACGGTGTTTGAGACTGGAGAGAACCTTCTGCTGCAAGAATAACCTACGATAGTAATATCAGCAGATTTATCCGTATCTCGCTGGACATCTACCGCTGAGAAGAAAGGGCTATTTCCTATTTGCATGCATACCTTCAAGCGACTTGGGCGAAGTCGTTTTGGCGGACGGCCATCGAGCTTATGATCACATCTCTGCGGCAAGGTGAATCTGTAGAGCTAGTATCAACGACTCTGTTCGACCCTCATTAGAATCTTGCCATCGAAGCCAAAGGAGCGTCTCATATTTACAAAGTGTGCTGTCGGCAACCTCAGTGTGTTTATCATGCAAGGCTGCCAGTGAGAATGCAGGCACATCTCCGCGGCAAGCGTTTTTTCATGTGGTGTTATCAGAGACCTTAGCGGGTTGTCGTTCAAGAGGTGCCGTTGAGATACGAAGAATTACTTCAATGTATGCGGTGCGTCCCTGGCGACATTAGTGTGACTATCATGAATGGCTGCCACTGAGAACATGCTTACTTCTCCGCAGTCGAAGTCCTCGTGAGCGGTAGTGTCAGTAGCCTCGGTGGATTCTCTTTTGAGGGTTGCCGGTGAGATCGAAGGGCTACCTTCAATCTATGTGGTGTATTCCTGGCGACTCTAGTGTAACTACCATGGATGGCTGCCACCGAGAACATGGTTACATCTCCGCGGTCGAAGAATTCACAAGTGGTAGTGTCAGCGGTCTTGGTAGTATCTCCTTCAAGCACTGCCAGTGAAATCGAGCGCCCGTTTCCAGTGTGTGTCTTGCACGGTCCTCGGCGTTGTTGCGGCCGCCTTGGAAGGCTGCCACCGAAAGCATAGTCATATCTCCGCAACAAACCAAGTACTCAGTAGTAGTATCAGCGGCCGCGACTACACCTCCTTTAGGGATTCCCGGTGAGATTGAATGATTGTCTCCATTGCACGTCTTGCATTATCCTCGGCGTTGTTATTGTTTTAACCAAGAGCTTCCACCAAAAGCATGTTCACATCTCCGCAACAAAGCTGGTACTATGTGGTAGTATCGGCGACTTTGGTTGAGTTTCTTGGGAGATGTACCGCTGAGATGTTATAAGTATCTCACGAGTATCTCTTACGTTTTGTGGTGCTACCATAAAGCATAGGATGAGAATCGTTGGATCTTGCCACTGAGATAGATGGCATATCTCCAATCTGGCTGAGGTATCGGCGACAGCTATGGAGCATCAACAGCCGATGTCTGCCGTTGAGAGGAAGTGAAGTGTGCGAGAGTGAAAGTGCTTTCACGTGCTGAACTGCAAACGCACAAAACGCATGAGTGCAAACGCACGACTGCAAACGCACCCTCGCATGTGACATGTGACAGCTTGTAAATATAAGTTCCTGCCGTCTCTCGCCCTCTCCCTCACACCAACATCCACATCCACCACCACCTCCTCCTCCTCCACCACCATCATCACCACCACCACTACCGCCACCATGCAGAAATCCGCGTCCAAAAACTACCAGCCAAGCTTCGAATTGAAGTTCTGGACCGCCGACGCCTCAGGCCAAGAGGAGATCGAGGAATGGCTCACAAATGAGATTGACGGCGAACCCGGCGCCGTTTTCTACGCCTCATTCCTCAACTGGTGCAGCGCGACGGTCGACAAGCTCAAGAACCCGACGGCAAAATACAAGAGCGCCGAGGAGAGAGCGAAGGCAGAGGATGTGCGCCGCGTGTGCTGCGCCAGCAGCCCCTCGATGTGCCCGAGTTCGTAGGACTCATGGAGCGCTACTTCCGGGGTTCGTGGGTCGGCGGAGTGAAGACCGGGTACATTCCCAGGCCAAACTCCAGCGCAAGTAAATTAAAACCGAGTCCCTCCCCTTTCGCATGACTTTGTTAATCTTAATGGTACAGAGCCGAGAGACATCATGGAGGGAGACCGGAAGCTGCGTTCGATTGTGTGGAGCCAGCGAGAGCGCGATGAGATGATGTTGGAAAGTGGAGAGTTTCAGAAGTCAAAAAAGGGCAAGATGAAGCTGGAACGCACTCGCCGCGAGATTGAGGCCGAGGAGGAAGAGCAGAGGTTGGCGGCAGAGCAGTGGAAGGGGATGAATGATGCTATGGGTGAGGTGGAGGATGAGATTGGAGTTGAAGATACCACAGCCACCATGGGCGAGTTCGCCATCAGTCAAAAACAGCCGTGGCAGGGAAACCTCGCCGATAGGACTAGAGATTGATTGTACATGTGTGGGGCGCCTTTTCTTGCACTGCCCGGCTTTTTTTGTATCTCAATGGCATGAATCCTTGTTTCGGCCTTAACATCACGTAAACCTGCATGAGAGTGACTGCGACAATATGAAATATACACATCTTCAGGAAAGGATCGACAAAAAAAATTCCTCATTTACACTGATTGGTCGATTGTGTGTAATCGTGTGTGTGAAACATGACATCCACGAGTTACCTGCACAGCCGATTTAGACCAAGCAGGCCGGGGCTCGAACCCGTGAGGTGGTTTATCGAACAACATTAGCAGGAACGCGTTAACCGTTAGGCTAGAGAACCGCTTTTGTTGTTGATGACAGTAGCATTGCAACATAGATTAAATACCTTGCCCTGTCGGGTGCGTCCCCTCGGGCACTTGGGCGGTGACTGGCCGTGGCGTGCGTAGCCCTGGTACCGCGCAGTGCATGCGGGAACGAGGTTGCGACTTGGGAGTGCACACTCGGCCTGTTGTCATGACCTTACTTGCACGCATGCTTGCGAGGACTATGACCACCACCGCCCTGAGAGTAACCGAAACTGCGGAGGATGGCGCGAAAGGAGGCTTGCGGGTCTTAGGCAGACGCTGAGGTATGGTCTGCGCCATAGGATTGTCTTGATCATGCATGCATGGTGCAAGCACACATGCACAGCAGTTCGTGCCACATCGCGTGAACAGCACTGATTTAGTCTCACAGGTCTCCATGAGTAGGACGGAATGACAGAAGGACAATTAGAAGACACACCTTGAAGTACCTATCTTGACCTCTTCTTGGACTTTGCTCCTCCCTTGAACTTGCCAGGAGGCGGCGGCGGCAACGAAGCCTTCCTCCCAGCACCAACAGAAGGCGTCGTCGGCGCCGGCCTGTTAGCCATGACGGGTGGCAACCTATCCCTAGGAGCCACTTTCAAGTGCTCCTGTCCCTTGACGGTGATCTGATCCCACATCTTCTCCCACACACCCGGAGCCTGGCTCTTGTTCCTCACGGTCATGTCCACCCAGTACTTCGCGTACATACGCTGAACGAAGCGTCCTCCGAAGATGTTGCTCGCGTTCTTGGCCTGTTCATGGCCCAGAGGTACGTGCTCCAGGTTGGCAGATAGCTTCGTTCCAGGCAAGCGTCGCAGATCGCTGAAGAATACTTGCCTGTGGATAGGCCACGGCAGCCAGCGCATGGACTGCAGCAGGACCTTGGTGTCGGCAGGGACATTCTCGGCGAAGGCCATGAGAGCTTCGGTGCTTCTCCTTGCGCTGTTAGGCAGGAGGATGCGGACGGTCGAAACGTAGGGCGCGGACAAGAGGGCGAGCACCACGAACGGGACGGCGCTTCCGATGGCGACGGTGGGGACCCACCACATCGAGGTGTCGGGGTCGAAGAACATTCGTGGAGCAACGGCGAAGACTCCAAGGCCAAGGACAACAATGGTGACGACGCGGAACAAGCCAATGAAGACTGTACGAGGCGGACCGGCTTGGTAGACGTTGAGGAAGTCGAGGGAGGAGATCACTGCAAGATTGTCAGCATGGTCTTGCCTGAATGGTCCATACACTTAGACATACTCTTATTCAAGCGAGCCTTGGCCGCTGCAGACATGGCACTCTGTGTTGATGCAGAGCGCTTCATCGCTGGGAGACATTGTTGCACGATGCTTTGTGGGCGTGGGCATACGAAAAGCGTCTTGGTGGAAGTATGGCGGATAGCAGGCGTGCGCAGGCTGGTCAACGACCGCCGCAGCAGCGTGAAGGAATGACAATGCCTGGCGGCGTGTAAAGAAAACATCACATGACTATGCAACCAGTATGAATATCTTTCTCCCACAGCCAAAGACGAAGTGAAGTCCCAAATCCGTCCCGGTTAGGCCGACGCCGGTGCTCCTGATCTCCGCGAATCCACTTGTTAGCCTTCCAGCATTGTGAGCTAATAAGGAGCTACCAAGATCCAAGGAACCACCGTGACACCCAAGATCAAGGGTCGCGCTGTTCTTACGTGTTATTCCATGCATGCAGCAGGACGACTTCTTTTTTACCATAACATCACTTCAAGATGAAACTCCTACGCTCGCTTCTGGTCTTCCCTCTAGCACTGCGAGAGGCACTGGGCTACTCGAATCTCGCCGATGAATCACTCCAATCGTTGTCCGTGTCAAGCGACGACTTCTCGATCACCAACAAAGATGGCCTCCTTGCGCCAATACTCATACCTCGCGTGCCAGGAACACCAGGAAATGCCAAGGTGATTGAGCACTTCCACGACTTCTTCACCAAGAACCTGCCAGACTGGAAATTGTCCTTCCAAAACTCCTCCAGCAAAACACCCACATCCGGCGGTAAAGAGGTACCATTCCGCAACTTTATCGCGACACGCGATCCACCTTGGGTCAAAGGCGAAGGCGAAGTAGGAAGGCTTGCGCTGGTCGCGCACTTCGACTCGAAACTTACGCCAAAGAACTTCATTGGAGCCACGGATAGCGCTGCGCCATGCGCCATGCTCCTCCACGCTGCGCGGGGCATTGATGCGGCCCTTACAGCCAAGTGGGCTGCGATTGAGGCGAAAGGCGAAAGAGACGAATTTGACGAGCACAAGGGTTTACAGATCCTGCTGCTGGACGGTGAGGAAGCTTTTGCAACTTGGACACACACAGACTCCGTTTATGGCGCACGAGCGCTGGCGGAGGAATGGGAGACTACCATGAACCCGGCTATGTCGACTTTCAAGAACCCATTGGAGAGCATTGATCTCTTCCTCCTCTTGGATCTGCTCGGTGCGTCGCATCCTGCCGTGCCCTCGTACTTCAAGACAACGCACTGGGCGTACAAGAACATGGCATCTGTTGAGGATCGACTACGCAAGGCGAACAAGCTGAAGTCAAAAGTCGATGGCAACTTCCTCTGGGAAGCAGATAAGAATGAGCATGATCGTTGGGCTGGCGGCATGATTGAGGATGACCACATCCCCTTCATGGCGCGTGGCGTGGATATCCTCCACATCATTCCAAGTCCCTTCCCTGAGGTGTGGCATACAAGCAAGGATGACGGCAAGCACCTTGATCTGGACGTCGTTGAAGACTGGGCTATGATAACCACTGCTTTTGCGGCGGAGTGGATGGAGTTGGATGGCTACATGCAGAGTGCGGCTACACCGAAGACATCTTCCAAGCGATCACTGGGCGCAGACGACAAAAGCGAGCTGTGAGTATGTCGGATAGGCTTGTATTGCAAGACATTAGATTGACAGCGCTGACTTGTTATTAGAGCTGACCACATACTGTGATTACTACGATGAATGGACCTTCCGTAGACACTTTCTGTCAAGGTCGTTTTCACATGCGGCCACACCACCAGACCTCCTAGGCGACCTACGGTCAATGGTGGTAGAATACCAACTCAACACAAAAGCGGGCTCAGAGGCACCTCGCTGCCACAATGAAGCTTTTCTCTGTCCACCTTGTGTGTTTACCAGCCTGCCCGAACGAAGCAGCCGGCGTTCTTTATTTATACCACAATACAGCCGGATCCGGTGATTCGTATTTCGCGGACTTTGTACTCTTCCGCGCACGCTTTGGCATCACATCTGCCGTTGGTCCCTTCTTGCCCGTCAAGTACAATTGATTTATCAGGAAGTGTTCACAACAGCACATATAGGCAACGAGCAGTCTTCGTTCTCGCAGAAACACATCGTGGACCCTGCGGACGCACGATTAATCCAAACTGCATGGGAAGCAAACCGTGTCAGTCGTCAGCAATTAAGCAGCCAGCATAGAGATCCCTCTGTAGAGAGAAGGACTTCCAATCAACCTTCGCAAATAGAGCTTGCAGGTGCTGTCATATCGTCTGGTCAGCATTCGAGCGGTCAACGAGAGACCTCGTCACCTAACAGGCCTGCCAATCAGCGGTCAAGCAGTCGACAAAAGACTCCGCCATCGCAGAATGGATCTCATGGCCAACGCTCGAAAAGCAAGTCCAAGTCTCCGACATCGAGCAAGAAGTCAGCTTCTCAGCAACCTGTCAACCCGGAGAACAACGCGAGTGAACGATCGTACTCGGGGTCTATTCACCCCACTTCTCCAAAGTGGTATCCCCAGAATTTCGAGGACGACACCAGTTCGGGGGGATCGGATAACCCAGATGACCCCTGCCTCGAGATCCGCGACGGCAGACGAAGGCTCCGCGAAGTTCTCAAGGAGCTACAAGAGATGCATCGCGAGACCAATGCAGATAATACCGCCCTTGATCTCAGAACGACAACCTTCATAGAGAGGGTTCACGCCTTCTAGACGATAATGAACGCCTTCGAAATGACAATTCACGCCTTCATGATGAAAATGCACGCCTTCAAGATTACAATCAAGACCTTCATCTTGACAACGAACGCCTTCGCAGCACGAACAGGCAGATGCACGAAGAAAACCAAGGTCTCCGAGATGATATTCAGTACAACAGCGCTGCGAACCGCCAAGCTGGTACCCGTCTTCAGGATCTCCGGAACGAGATCGAAGACCTCCGGGAAACCAACGGAAACCCACAGAATGAGAACGCTGAGCTGCGCAGGTCGAACCGCAATCTCCGAGCTGATCTTCACGACCATTTGGAGATGTATGAGGAAAATCAGAGGCTTCATGAATTCAATCAAGAGTTGTGATCTGAGCTCGAAGATCTGCAACGCCAAAATGGTGGTGGGATCGCAGATCGGACTAGGCGTCTCAATGAGCTGCAGCGGATTGCCGATGACCATGAAGATACGAGTGATGTTCCCCGCGGGCGGCTCCAAAATACTGAGACCCGGCTGGCTGAGACTGTCCGACAATTGCGTCGAGCCACCGACGAGATCATCCAGCTGCAAGCTACGCAAGCTGAGGCTGATCGTCTTCGCCTGCAGCTCCGGGGGTTGAGGAGCAGCTGACTGAGTCTAACCAAGATCTGGATCGAGCCAATAACGAGAACAATCGCCTACAAGCCACGCTGGCTCAGGTTCACGGAGGCAACTCAGACTCTGCTGGTTCTCGCCGAACGGAATCTGAACCTGCACCTCGTGGCTCCAGCGCTTCAGGTGGCGCTTCACTGCCTGGTGCTCGTTCCCCAACACCTCGGGACCCAACACCTGAGTCCCCGCCAGGGCCTACCCCTTTCCTCGGGGTGGAAGAAACATGCCAACTGCGGCCGCTCCTACAAGACGCATGAACACCAGGTCACAAGTGACTGGTGATAATGCACGAACACCCCGCCAGAGTTATTCAACGCGCAAAGAGTAGGATCAGCTACAACAACGCGCAGGCACCAAAGAAACGCATCCAAGCCGGCTGGTGTGTCGAAGAGTAAGAAGCAGACGAAGACGAGGAGGGGCCGCAAGTAAATTATGTTTTATGTCGATATTGAATCTGGATTGTTATCTTTCATTCGACATGTCATTTTTTGTATGGAGGCTCTTGTTCTTTGAGGTCTGGTACTAAGTACAGCACCATGTTGTCGTAAGCCTGTGCACGGAATATGCATGGTAGCTATCTCGAAGGCAAGGTCCCAATCATTCTTCATTGGCACCTCGAGGCAGTAGAGCATGGATCCTTAAAACACTCGTGTAATTCCTATTGGTATCTCGACGGTACGCCGTTTTCTCAAAGGACTTCAAAGTTGTATGAGATTGTGTGCTATAATTCCCACTATCCGAAGGTTGCATCAAGATGGCACGCCATTCACCGGCGTTTCGCATCACCAAGTACGGTTGTTTCGTCGGACAAAGTTGTACAGTCGTCTCGATGTACAATTGAGATGAACAAAGCATCGAGACCAACCTTGTTCGTCCGGTGCCAGCCAATATTAATCGAACACACCACACCAACCGCGTGAGCGGCAGACTACCAAGGGTCTTAATTACACACCCTCGCCAGGCTGGTCGGCAATAGCACAACCCACATTCGTCGCTCATTGTAAGGATATCAGATGTCTTTGTCACATCCATTGACCTTTCCTAGCATGTCGTCCGCATCCGGCGTTGCTATGATTCTTTGTTGGAAGACATCCCATCTTTCTTCTGACCATGGCAACTCGCAAACCTCTCCACGAACGAACACGATCTACCCATTCTGCGTGCAACATCATCATACGTCGCACAGCAAAAAATCCAGCAAAAATTGGCTCGCGGCACCCGCTCCAACCGTCAACCATCCCGGCCTCCAAACCACTCGGAAGACCACTTCATCAATGCCCTGGGAAACCCAGTCGACTTCGAAACTCTGCTCGAGCAACAGCGAGCACTCATGACAGCCGTAGAAGCCGTGCCAACGCCCACCTCGCCCGAAACCCCATTTCTAAGGTACAGGTTCCAGCCAATGTACAACGCTTTCGGTCAACCCTTGAACGAAACACGCGAAGCCGCCTGGGTCCCATTCAACGCCGGAGCCAGGGCTTTGCCAGAAGTCGTCGGCCAGCGTGCAAGTGCATCTCGCAGTCCCAGGTCCAGGTCCAGATCTGCAAATCGATCGCATCGTCGTGCCCCTATCGCTGTGGGTTCCACGCCGACGTTGTCGGCGCACAGCACTCCTGCTCCTGCCGCTGCCGCTGCCGCTGCCGGTGGTCGGTTCGATGGTGACTTCTGGGACCTGCCAGCTGATTACTTCAAATCGACATCGCCTAGAGCGCGAGCGGTGTCTGCTGTCCCGGGCGGCGTGCCTTCGCCTAGTTACACCCCGACTTCGCCTGCGTACGACATGGTTCCGCCTACGTACAGTCCAATCTTGCCTCAGGACAATCTGATTTCGCCTACATACGATCCGCTTTCGCCTGGGTACAATCCGACTGCGCCAACTTTCAACCCGTACCGCTTGTTCTCCAGTCCTCTTCGCTCGCCCAGAGCCGGTACTGTCACCAGGAGACTCGACGACATCGCCGAGACGCTGGAGCGTTTGCAGAGACGTGCTGACGTGCTGACGGATCGTTTCGAAGCGCAGCTCCTGGCGATTACTCAAACGCTTTCAACCCAGACGAACGGGGCTGCTGCTCCCAGCAGTGATCGCAAGCGGAAACGCTCGGTGGTCGACCTTACCGGTCCCACCCCGTCGCCAAAGTCGCCCAAAAAAGTCGATTTCGTCGACCTCGTGACTGACACTTCTTGGTCCGGCTCGGAGTTCTCTTCATCCGGCTCGTCGTCTTCTTCGTCTAACTTGTTCTCGTATTCTTCATCTGACTCAGCTGGGTCCGACAACAACGACGACAACGACGATGGCAACGATGGTCCAAGCACACCATCGAAGAAGCCAAAGCCTTCCCCAAGCCGCTCTCCATTCTCCTCCCCACGATCTCCAAAAACGCCTCCCAACAACCGCACCCCAACCCCACCCAGGACTCCACGCAAAGCTGCGCCTAGACGTCCTGCTCCAAGGACACCACCCCGCCAGCTCGCTCCGGCCAGGCCATCAACACCACCAGCACCTCGCAAAACCAGAGCAGCTGCGAGAACTCCAGCTCCTCAAGCACCACGCACACCTCCCCAGCAAACCGCACCAGCCGTGCCGACAACGCCAGCTGCGCCTCGCAAGAACCGTTCGGGAGCCCGCGAGGCGACTGCATCGCCAAGCCGAGCACCTGCACCTGCTGCGCCTGCGCCTGCACGTCGGGCAACACGAGCGAGCTCCAGGATCAGGGAGCGAGCGGCTGGTACTGCGCATCGTCCGGTACTCGAGAAGAGGGTGACTGGTCGTAAGAAATCGTGCCCTGGTCCACGGCGCAAGTAGAACGAGGCGATTCGCTCTCTTCCGCGATGTAAGCTCTAGAAGGTTTCAGGGGTCAACGCTCCGTCGTTTCTGTTGTCGCTGAGATGGTGGGCGGGAAGCTTGGGAGTGATGTTCGTGTTCTTTATTTTGTACTGTTGCGCTGGAATGTCTGGTCGTTACGTTCAAGTTTTGGGTAGGCGGGCGGAGATAGTAGCTTATGCTCACATGCCACCGCGAGGATCAATTTGGATCGTAACAAGAATAAAAATCTTCGGGGCGTCGGGGATTCGTTGAGTCTATAAATTGCGCGCGATGTAGGTTAATTTGAAGCTTGTTAGTATACGATCATTTATCGATGACTATGTTGCATTGGTCCCTTGCCGAGCCAGGAAGACAGTGTGCTGCTTCTCGAGAATGAAATGTCTGGCGTGGCAAACACGGAAAAAGAGATCACTGTACAAAGTCAATATACATACATCGCAGAATCGAAACTTTTACCCATAGATATCCTCCACATCAAATCCATCAAATCACCTCCTCTGCCACAGTCCCTTAACAGCAGCCATAACCGGCCCCTCCTTATCCCCAGCCTCAAACGCACTCCTCACAACCCTCCCAGCATCCTCCTTCGCCTTCGCCGCAACCTCAACCTTCCTCGCCGTTTCCTCCGCCAACCCACCCTTCTCCGCCGCACGCCCGCGCACAAGGTTATCGCGCAAGCGCTTCAGCTCCTCCTCTTCCTCCTCGCGGATCTCCAGCTCGCGAATCCAGGCGTCGCGCTTCTCCTTGCGGCGCTTCTCCTCGCTGAGCTCGTCGAATTGGCCGCGCTTGGCGCGGTCGGACTCCCAGTACGCGCTGCCGCCCAGCATGGCGAGGATGGTGAAGCCTTGGGCGTAGATACGGCGGCGGAACATGCGGTTTGTGCGGGCTTTGTCGCCGGAGCGCATGGATTTGGTTCTATGTGGGAATGATGTCAGCAGTTGTGGGAGTCATATCCTCCTATGTGTCTGGAATGTTTCTGAGACTTACGCTTCATAGAGAGCCCAGCAGGTGAGGGCGCAGCCGAGAGGGATCAAGGGCTCTTCAACGATCTTGCGGCGCAGCTTTTGCCATCTTGACTCTTCGTAGAAGTCTGCGTCATTGTCGAAGGAGGAGGGTGGAGGAGCGGTGTTGATGTTGCCTGGGACGGACATTGTGTGTTGATTGGTGGTGGTGGGTTGGAGGTCGTGTGAGGGTGTAGCTGTAGTTGATGCTGTTGTTGATGCAGCGATGTGTATTCCAGGCAATTGGTGTGAAAGCGGTCAAGAGTATGTCTAGTCGTAGTTGAGTTCCGTGGTGGTGTTAAGATGCGAGAGAATGAGGTAGTATCCACTCGAGGTCCGGATTGAGTTATATGTAGCTCATCGATTGAATGTGAGGCGGATGTAGATCTCAAATATCGAGGTCGTCATCCTGCCTGAGGCTCGACAGTCTAGAAGTTTGGATATCCGAGTTCCCTCAGCAGACGGCGACTGGCGGGCAGCAAGTTCACCGCCCTACAAGACGAGCCCGATGTCGGCAAAATTTGGCGTGGGCGCGCGGGCTGTCGAGGCGTGTGCCATATCTCAATGACTGGCTGGTGTTGGACGGTGACTTCAAAATCATTGCGAGTCTGTACTTCCATACATTCTCATATCATATTCTCACACAATGGCTGATACAGTCACGACTAATGGTGTGCAAACGCCCGAAACACCAAAGCAGCAACATGCAGGTCTGGCATTGACCGAATACTCGGCTCAACCGTCGCCGCCATCGTCAACGCCCAAGGCTGAGGAGGCCAAGGTGCCCAAAGAATTCCTCTTGCCCAATGGTTATCCCGATGTGTGTATCTGTTCGGAAATGAAGGTCGACATGTTTCTGACAATTAGCAGTACCTTCGCTTGATCCTCACATCTCGTGTATACGATGTCGTCACAGAAACACCTCTAACACATGCCGTCAACATCTCCAACCGGCTCGAGTGCAAGGTCCTTCTCAAGCGGGAGGACCTTCAGCCTGTCTTCTCGTTCAAGCTCCGTGGTGCTTACAACAAGATGGCCCACTTGACTTCACAGGAGAGGTGGAAGGGTGTTGTCGCTTGTTCTGCTGGTATGCATTAATCTTTACTTCCACCGATCTAATTTACTGCGTCGATCATCAATCAGAAAACACTACAAACCCTGTACTAAATCTATATCAGGCAACCACGCCCAGGGTGTGGCATATTCTGCTCGCAAGCTTAAGATTCCTGCCACCATCACCATGCCCTTGGGCACACCCGCCATCAAGCACTCAAACGTCTCCCGACTCGGAGGCAACGTCGTCCTGCACGGTGCAGACTTCGATGCTGCCAAAGCAGAGTGTGGTCGTCTTGCGGAAGCTCACGGCCTAACCAACATTCCTCCCTTCGATGATCCTTATGTCATTGCTGGCCAGGGTACCATCGGTATGGAGCTCATCCGCCAGACAGACTTGAGCAAGCTCGAAGCCATCTTCTGTTGCGTCGGTGGTGGCGGCCTTATCGCTGGTATCGGCGTTTACATCAAGCGTATCGCGCCCCATGTCAAAATCATTGGCGTTGAGACTCACGACGCAAATGCAATGGTTCAGTCACTCAAGCTCGGCAAGCGCGTGACCCTCAAAGAAGTCGGTCTGTTCGCCGATGGCGCCGCAGTCAAGACTGTTGGCGAGGAGACTTTCCGCGTTGCTGTTGAGGTTGTCGACGAGGTTATTCAAGTCGACACTGACGAGATCTGCGCCGCCATCAAGGATGTCTTCGAAGACACCCGCTCCATCCTCGAGCCCGCCGGCGCTCTTTCTCTCGCAGGTCTCAAGAAGTACGTCGCAGCACGTCCTTCCCAAGACACTAACCGCCAACTCGTCGCCATCGCCTCCGGCGCAAACATGAACTTCGACCGTCTGCGCTTCGTCGCTGAGCGCGCCGCCCTCGGTGAGAAGAAAGAAGCTCTCCTCTCCGTCACAATCCCCGAGCGTCCCGGTGCTTTCGCCGCTCTCGTAGCAGCCATCAACCCCATGGGCGTCACCGAGTTCTGCTACCGCTACTCCACCGGCGCAGCGGCCAACATCATCGTCGGCATCCAGCTCTCAGCATCCACCCGCGAGCGCGATCTCGCAGACCTCACATCCCGCCTCGAGAAGGAAGGCATGCAAGCCACAGATCTCAGCGGCGACGAGCTCGCTAAGAGCCACATTCGCTACCTTGTCGGAGGTCGCAGCGACGCTGCCAACGAACGTCTTTTCGCCTTCGAGTTCCCCGAGAGGCAGGGTGCTCTGCACAAGTTCCTCACGACTCTGCAGCCTGGGCTTAACATTAGCTTGTTCCACTACCGCAACTACGGCGGCGATGTGGCGAAGATTTTGGCTGGTATTCAATGCCCGGCTGGCGAGGTAAGCTTGAGACATGATAATGATGGTTTCAAAGTGCAATTTGCTAACGAACCATCGACACAGGAGGCAAGTCTGGACAAGTTCCTGTCTGAGCTCGGATACCCTTGGAAAGAGGAGACGGAGAACCCTGCGTATAAGATGTTTATGAGGCAGTAGAGAGTTGTAATATCAGTTAACGAATTATTATCGAATTTCTCAGCACCAACCTTGTTCAATCGGGGCTCGGATCGTCTCTTGGAACTCGTGAATTCTCACGTCGCTCAATACAGTATTGTCGAGGGCTGAAATTGTTCATAACTGAGTTGAGAACAGCACCAACGCCAGATCCGTAACCAAGCAAGAGTATCAGAGCATGTCTGTATATCTAAGTCAATTAATATCATCCGATTTGACCGATCTAGCAAAAGGGAGGTCATCAAACAAGACACGCCTATCGACCGATCTAAGGCAACTAGGGTTGGAGTACACATGTCCACAAAATGATGAATGTCAGCCGAGCTCTCACAAAGAAGGTAAGGCGCACTTTCCTTCGCGCCAGTTACCGAAAGCCTTCACTTTCAAAGGCCGGCGAACCTCACTTCGCGCCCGTCCCCACACATCCCCGCGTATCATACCAAGAGAAGACATGCAAACCGACTGACCTGCTGCCCTCATGCATTATTGTAAGGTATAATCGATGGATGCCTGCATAATAACGTCCGACTCCCGTCACACGGCTCGTAAGGTTCAAGTATAAGTGATAGCTCTATCGCTCCTTCTCTTTGCTCGTTTCCTTCCTCTCTTATTATCCCTAACACTATCACCACATCACACACACTCCCATCAAAATGGTCGAGCTAGACACTGACATCCTCATAATCGGCGCCGGCATGTCCGGCCTCGGCCTCGCCGTCCAACTCATCCGCAACTACAACTACCGCGACTTCCAAATCGTCGAGAAAGTCGCAGACGTCGGCGGCACCTGGCTCGTCAACACCTACCCTGGCTGCGGCTGCGACGTCGCCTCGCACTTCTACTCCTACAGTTTCGAATTGAACCCCGATTGGAGCCAGAAGTTCTCGATGCGTGAGGAGATTCAGGCGTATTTCCGCGGCGTGGCGCAGAAGTACGATGTGCTGAAGCATGTGCGGTTTGAGACGACGGTTGAGAGGGCGGAGTGGAATGATGAGGGGCAGTTTTGGGAGACTACGCTGAGGGATCATAGGACTAAGGAGACTTTTACTAAGCGTAGTAGGATTTTGGTTTCGGGGGTTGGGAATCTTTCTGTGCCGCGGGATTGCGAGATTCCTGGTGCTGATAAGTATGAAGGGAAACTTTTCCACTCGGCGCTCTGGGATCACAAGTTCGACTGGAAAGACAAGGATGTGGTTGTTCTCGGCAATGGATGCTCTGCGACTCAGTTCGTGCCTGTGATGGCGGAAGATGCCAAAACCATCACGCAGTTCGCCAGACAAGCACAATACCTAGCCGAACGACCTAACCCCGTCTACTCCCCAGCCTTCAAAGCCCTGATGAAGTACATGCCCTTCGCCATGCGCCTCTACCGCTTCAAGCTCTACGCAGACATGGAAAAAGACTTCGCCTCCATGGAAACCGAAAGCGGCGCACACATTCGGCAAGGCCTGATCGAAGAAAACGAACGCTACGTCAAACGCATGGCGCCAGAGAAATACTGGGACGCTTTGATCCCCAAGCACGAAATCGGCTGCAAGCGCAAAGTCATGGACACCAACTACCTCTCTTCCCTCCACCGCTCCAACGTCGAGCTCGTCGCCTCCGACCCCGTCACAGAACTCACGACGCACGGCGTCAAAACCGCCAGTGGCCGCGAATTGCACGCCGACGCCATCGTGCTGGCCACAGGTTTCCAAGTCTTCCGCATGCTCTTCCCCATGGAAATCCACGGCCGGAATGGACTGAGCTTGCAAGCCTTCTGGGACGAGCACCACCAAGGCGCAGCGCAAGCCTACCTGGGGACTTGCATCCCGGGTTTCCCCAATTTCTTCACGCTCATGGGCCCCAACACCGTCACGGGCCATCTCTCCGTGATATACACTGTCGAATGCCAAATCAACTTCATCCTGCGCCTGCTAGACCCGCTCCTCAAGTCCAAGCAGAAGCAAACCTCCATCCTGCCTTCTTTATCACCCCCAGCAGATGTCGTCGACGTCAAGCCCTCCGCTGCAGCGCAAGACAGCGCCTGGATGCAAACCCAGCTGCGCAAACTCGTCTGGTCCTCCGGCTGCACGAACTGGGCCCTCGACCCCTCCACCGGCATGAACATCGCCATGTACCCCGGATACCAGTTCATGTTCTGGCTGCGGAGCATTTTCATCCCAGGGGCGGATTTCGAGTATGTGGATGCTAGGAAGCAAAGGAGGAGTTTGAGTGTGGGTGGGTGGAAAGATGTGCAGAATGCGGTGATTTCGGTGGGAGTGCTGGGGTTGATTGCTGGGGGCGTGGTGGTTAGGCTTGGGGGGTCGGGGGAGGCGGGGAGGTTTGTGAGGGGTGGGGTGAGGTGTGTTGTTAAGCAGGGGAGGGGGATGGTTGGGTGGTGATATGGTGTAGTCTGTCGGCGATGGGTTGGACGGAGCAGTACAATAACGGCGGACGTATCTTTATGCACTTTCCACATGCTCTCAATGGAAGGAATCACACCAGATTCGGGTGGAGGCGAGATTAGATCCAAAGCGAAATGAGCGTTGTCGTGAAGTCTATTGATGGTTCTTCTGCTTCTGCCAAACCAAAATATTTATAAGTCGCAAACTGCCTGAGAAAGATCTTGCTTTAAGAGCTAGACCTCGGAGCCCGCCATTTTTTAGAATTCCCCTTGGCCATTCGACGTAAAGTCGCCGGGCTGGAGTAACAAGAATGCTTCCCCTTCATCATCCATCCCCGAGGCCCGCGGGCCTGTAACCAAATCCAAAACGCCAAAAAAATTCAGCTCGCCCTTTCTGGCTGCTGCGATATGTAAAACAAAAAGGAAAAAATAAATCGTCCCATCCAGAGTTGCTCGTCGTGCTTGTGTGCAAGCCGGCTTGATGTGAGCCAGAACAGGCCACCCTAGTGCAATACCATATGCGCCTTCTTTACCGATAGAACTCTCCCCTCTTGACGTTGACACCGTACTCACCAACAGCCATTCCGAGGTCCTCCATCGTAAGCACAGTCCTTCCCTGTCCACTGCCAGCCCCACCACCACCGTAGCCAGCTCGAGGCCCACCGAGCGGCGCGTTCTTTCCAGCATCCTTCTTGCCCTTGCTCGGTCCTTCTCCACCCTCACCGCCACCAGCAGCACCCATTCCAAAGCCCGCCGCGCCGCCGAGGCCAGTCAGCGGATTGTTAGAGGTCGTGTTCGTGCTACGAATACGCGAGTACTGGTAAGCGTCGGCGGCGATGTCGGCGACGAACTTCTGGGTTGCGAGCGCGAGGAGGCGCGCTAGGCGGCGGTCGGTTTGGGGAGGTGGTGGGAGGCCGGCCAGGGTAAGGTAGTAGTCTGTGACTGCGTCGGGGATGAGCGGCGTGTAGTCGTCCATCTTGCCGAGGAATTCGCGCAGGGATGTGTCTTTCTTCTGCGGGATGCGAGGCTCGAGGACAGCTGGGTCTGCTTCTTGGGGGTGGACTGCTGAGGGGCCGTTTTGGGGAGGAGGGACGATTGGTGAGGGTGCAGCGGCGGCTGCTGGTGAGGCCTGTTGAGCTGGTGGTTGGTCGGCCATTTCTTGCGCGATTGAGGTGTCTAGGTCGGCGTCTGTAGGCTGCGCGGGCTGTGTTTGTGATTGTGGTTGCGACGGAGTTTGGGTCTGTGGTGGTTGCTGGGTTGGTAGTGGCTGTGATTGCGATGCCTCTTGCGCGGGAGGCGGTGCTGGCGCTGACTCGGCAGCAGGAGCGGTCACTTGCTGAGAGGGCTGCTCTGGTATGGGCTGCTGCTGCTGTGTGGGTTGTTCATTCTGCTGCGGTGCTTGCTCTGCGGTCGGCAATGTGCCATTGGTGGTCGGCGCGGGACCAGTTGGCTCTGCCATGTTGACGACCCTCCTGCTTCACTTGTGACTTGCACAGGTACAGTGACACGTGATTTGCCGGATGGTGTGAGGGACTCGAGCTCGACGTCGGCGCAGGTGAGGTGGTGCTCGTGTTGCTGCTGCTGCTGCTGCTGCTGCTGTATGTCTTGCGATTTGGCATGTGACGATGGCGGCGGCGCTGAAGTCGAGGATGGAGAAGCAAGCGCGACGCACCAGCACGACGCGGCGTCAAGTCCGAATGGATCTCTCCGCCCGCGCTGCGGCTTCACTTCTCGCGACAGCTGGAAGAGGACGAGGTGTGTGAGGTACTTCATCTTGATATCCTTCAATGGGACGAGAAGTCGCTCTTCTTGTTCGAAGATGTCTAAGCAGACAGAAGGTATACACATTTAATCCTTCCTACTGCATGCCACCACCATTGAACGAGACAGCAAGCAAGCAAGCAAGCAAGCAAGCAAGCAAGCAAGCAACAATCACTACCACACTGCAACGCAACACCGACACGTCCTGGTGTCTCTTCCCAGCTCTCATGTCACGCCGTGCCACACGTCAACCGCACCCGCGCATGCTGCCATTCGCCTATGTACCGCGACTCCCTCTTATCCCACGGTTTGTCGTAGCACTTGTGCACCTCTCGGGCAAACACATATCGGCGCACGTATACGTGTGTCTCGCACGCCGATCAACGACCCGATCACAGATGCGGTGGCGGTGTAGCTTTCGCTCTCTTGGTAGGTATCGCAAGATTTACGTGCATTTCACACCAGTAGAGCATGTGGGCGTGAGAACCCATGGATCACCTGCGTGCCTCGCTGCTAATTCACACTGCTGCATGGCTACTTGTCAACAATACACTTGAGACACATCACACCTTCCGAGCCACCTTATCAACCAGGAAACTCGGAGAAGTGCATCATGTACGATCAGCTGTTTCACACCAAGGCTATCGGGCAGAGTGCGGTTCGATACTGCGGTCACGATCACATAGTTGCCCATGGTAGCCCATAGGAACAGGCAGCAGCATGAATACTAACACCATTCGTGCGCATTCTCTCCCCAACTTGGAATGGCGTTGTGGTGTTGGATTTAAGATTCATGGTCAGGTGAAGCCGAGGCCCGTTTCTCAAAGTTCTTAGGGCTCTTACATCCTTTGCTTGACCAGTCTCAAGGGGCCGCCATCACTACGAGAAACGATATCATCATTGTGGCTTTGCAGATTCCCTGGGCTGTCCATTATGGCTAACATACTGCATCGTTCATGATAATTATTCCCTGCACAAAGGTAACGCGAACAACGTCTCTGCAGCTCTGCATCTTCACGATCTCGCGTGGACAACAACATAGTTTAGAAGACGCCATCGAAACTCACGACCGCTGATCACCTCAGGCTTCGGGAAGCTCTTCCGCTCGTCCTCTCGAAACGGTATTTTGAAACGCCTGTCCACGAAAGCCAAAGAAACTCAACTGGCTTTCCTGTTGATGCCATGGCACAGGCAACAGCAATATGCGCCTTGGCCGGCGATCTCTGTGGAGCTCGCAGTTTCACTTCCGCCCGTACAATCACCATGCAGTGCCGTAGACGCCCATAAGTACTCGCCGCTCATCGTGTTTCTTGACAAACACAGATTCCCAAGTTTTGTTCTCTGACGTACACATATTTGCAAGCTTCTAACTCTCCAACTGATACGCACGCTCGGTTTTGTCTGCTTCAAAAGCCGTCAAGATGACGGAAAAGATCCCAAGTCCTCGTGGGTACCCGTTGGTAAGTTCCTTTCAATCAAAGAACGCTGCACTATACTACAACTCGCGCCGTCACCTCCAAAAGATGGAGCCGCCAACAACCATCCTATCACGACCATTACTGAACATTCCGTGCCCCAGATCGGGAACATACTTGAGTTAGATCCATCCAACCCGCTAGCCAGTCTATCCCGCCTATCGGAGATTCACGGTCAGTCTTGAGCAAGAATCCTGAACCGATACGCACCTTTTCCTACCCTGCTAAATTATCCGTTCTGGCAGGCCCCTTGATGAGACTCTACACGCCCAGGGAGGTGCTCTTCGCGTCCGGCTACTCCGTCGCGAAGGACCTGTGCGACGAGCAAAGATTCGAGAAAAACATCGTCGGTCCGTTGCAAGAACTCCGCGTCCTCGGCGGCGATGGTCTGTTCACAGCATTCAACCATGAACACAATTGGGAGCGTACGTTGCTCTGCTACGTCATATTCTAAGAGTCGAAACTTGCCGCGCTCGCGAGAGTGAGAAGCTTTTAAGCCTGGCGATGGGAACCTGCGTGTCAAGCTTCAGCTGATCATGTCTCTCAGTGGCTCATCGACTGCTGATGCCTGCGTTCGGTCCTCTGCCCATCAAATCGATGTTCCCAGGTACACCTGCGCCCTCGGTACAAAGACAATCGCAACCAGCTGACATGCTGCTTCACAGAAATGCAGGACATCGTTTCGCAGATGGTCTTGAAGTGGGCCCGCTTCGGACCTGACCATACCATAGACGTGCCAGAAGACTTCACCCGTCTCACCCTCGACTCAATCGCCATGTTCGTTTTGCTGATCCAAAAGCGACTTTGTGGAGCCCATACTTCTGACTGAAGCTGACAAACGCTCTTACCAGTTGCGCCATGGGAGACCGTTTCAATTCATTTTACCAAGAGGAGCAGCACCCCTTCGTACACGCCATGTTGGGTGTGCTAGGCACGGCTCTCAACAAACTCCGACGGCTACCGCTGCCATCTCGCTTCTACGCCGCGCAAGACAAAGCCTTCGACGCCGACAGCGAAATCTGCTTGACCACGGCCCGCGATCTGCTCGCAGCTCGCCGTGCTCGTCCAAATGACAAGAAAGATCTCTTGAATGCCATGATCAACGCCAAGGATCCCAAGACTGGCGAGAAGCTCAGCGACGACAACATCATTCGTAACATGGTCACTTTCCTCGTAGCGGGTATGTTGCTTTCCAGTCCAGTTGAGTTGCCGAGGTCGTTATGATAACAGTGCAATTTGCCAATCCAGGCCACGAAACCACTTCAGGCTTGCTCTCTTTCCTCTTCTACTGCCTCCTCGATAACCCGCGGGTATACAGCAAGCTGCAAGAAGAAATCGACACCGTGGTTGGCAAGTCGAACGTGACCTTCGAGCACATGAGCAAGCTCCCATACCTCGAGGCATGTCTCCGCGAGACTTTACGCTTGTACCCGACCGCCCCAGCGTTGACCTTGGTCGCCAAGGGCGACCAGATCGTCGCGGACGGCAGGTATCTGATCAAGGACGGAGAGAACATTCTTCTCTTACTAGACAAGCTCCACAGAGACCCAGAGGTGCGTTAGATACACGTCGTGACTGAGACGTCGAACGCCATTTGTTGATGTTTCTCTCTCTCTACAGGTCTACGGCGAAGACGCCGAGGCTTTCCGCCCGGAGCGCATGTACAAAGAAGCCTTCCACGCTTTGCCGCCCAACGCCTGGAAACCATTCGTAAGCGCTTTCCAAAGATCAGCTGTCAACGCAGAGAATGAATCACCTAACCGCTCTTTCTTCCTAGGGCAATGGCACGAGGGCCTGCATCGGCCGACCCTTCGCGTGGCAAGAAGCCATCCTCGCCACCGCAACACTCCTCCAAACCTTCCACTTCACCAAAGCAGATCCATCCTACCGCCTCAACGTCGCGATGACCTTGACCATCAAGCCCAAAAACTTCTTCATGAAAGCCAAGCTCCGCGACCCGCACTTTGTCGATCACGCAGGTATTGTAGGTAGCGGCGGGGCTGTTGAATCGAAGCCAGATGACACACAAGCAACTCGACAGTCGAAAGTGGATGACAAGTCGAAGCCACTCCCGATGAAAATCCTGTACGGGTCCAATACTGGAACTTGCGAAGCTCTTGCCCAGCGCCTTGCTTCTTCGGCGCCTGAGTATGGATTCGAGGCAGCCGTTTCGAGCTTGGATGATGGCGTTTCGGCGCTTGGAAAGGATGTGCCGGTCGTGATTTTCACGGCAAGCTACGAGGGACTGCCTCCAGACAACGCTGGGCAGTTCGTGGAGTGGATTTCGTCGGACAAGAAGTCGGAATTGGAAGGCGTGGCGTTTGCCGTCTTCGGCGTTGGAAATAGTGAGTTCACAGCGTGCTCGTTCGGTGACCCTTGGCTAATCTGTATACCGCAGAGGAGTGGGTCCATACCTACCAGAAAGTCCCTACGCTGGTGGACGAAGCGCTGGCAAAAATGGGAGGAAAGCGTTTGGTCGAACGCGAGGAGACTGACGTGCAAGGTGACCAAATATTTAACAAGTTCGACGACTGGCAAGAGGACAAGCTTTGGCCAGCCCTAAAGCATCAGTTTGGCACACACACATCGGGAGACGCCGGGAGCGCGAAAGCACTCTCGATGACAATCGACGTGCAGAGTCGATCCAGTCTGCTCCGCCAGGACACCCAGCTTGGCGAGGTCGCCGAGACCTCCTTGTTGACCGGGCCTGGCATGTCTCGAAAGCGTCACATCGGGATCCGCCTGCCTTCGGGCGTGACATACCGCGCTGGAGATTATCTCGCCGTGTTGCCATTGAACCCGTCGAGTCTTGTCAAGAGAGTCCAGAAGCGATTTGGCTTGCCATGGGACGCCGTGATCACAATCGACACCTCCAACGTAACCAGCCTGCCCAAAGGCCATCCCGTCAGCGCCCACGACGTCCTATCCAGCATGGTCGAACTCGAGCAACCAGCCAGCAGCCGCGTAGCAACCGCAGTAGCCAAATCCATCCCCGATCAAGACGAAGCTCGCGCGCTCGAAGAAAAACTCGCAAAAGGCCTCTCAATCCCCCTCCTCGAACTCCTCGAAGACCACCCCCAAGCCCAATTCTCTCTCGCGCAGTTCCTCGCCGCGCTGCCCCCTATGCGTATGCGCCAATACAGCATCTCCTCCTCGCCCCTGCAGGACCCCACCGTCGCAACCCTCACCTACGCCGTTCTCGACGCTCCCAACCGCAGCGGAAGCAGCCAGAACTTCGTCGGCATCTGCACCACCTACATGGAGCGCCTGAGCGTAGGCGACCGCGTGCACGTCAGTCTCAAAGGCAGTCGTGCCGGTTTCCACCTCCCCGCAGACAGCAGCAAAGCCATCATCATGGCCTGCGCCGGCACAGGCCTCGCGCCCTTCCGGGCCTTCGTGGCAGAACGAGCGGTTAAGAAAGCCAACGGCGCCAACGTTGGGCCCGCTCTGCTGTTCTTCGGCTGCAAGCAGCCCGACGGCGACGACTTGTACCGCGATGAGTTCGATGCGTGGGAGCAGCAAGGCGTCGTCAGCGTGCGACGGGCGTTCAGCAGTAAGCGGGAAGACGTTGGCGCTGGAGGGGCCAGACTTGTGCAAGATCGGATCTGGAACGATCGCGAGGAGGTGGCAGCGCTGTATCGGCAGGACGCGCAGTTGTATATGTGTGGTGCGGGGAGTGTGGGATCGGGCGTCGAGGAGGTGATGGCGAGGATCCGCGCGGAGGCGATGGGCGAGGATTTGGCGGTGGCGAAGAAGTGGGTGGCGGAGCTGAAGGGGGAGCGGTATTGGTCTGATGTGTTTAGTTGAAAGATGTGACAAGGGGGAATGTATGGATGTATGAGTGCCTAATAACATTGTTTTTAATTCCCGCCAGGTGGTCGAAATCAATACTCTTACAAGACCTTACGTATTAAATGAGAAGCTGCGTTCTTCTCGAGGAATCGTATGCTGTTACTAAACGCCGAAACTCTACATTGACTTAGGAGGGAGCTGCTGCACTGTTGGAGAATCTCGCGCGGCTTCCCTTTTCATATACGACACTCATGCGTATGGCTCGAGGATTATTCTACGATAAGTGGTCAGGTTCCTGCCATCATCCAACGATAAGATTATATGCTGAGTCTGCGATATAAATGTTAGCAACGAATCCACAGTTCCCAATACAAGGACACCACTCACCGCATTAACGACCGCAGTCTCATTAACATTAGAAGCAACGGGCTTAATCTCCACCAAACCACCCGTAGCATCCAGCGCCGTGAAATTGAACTGGTCGCTAACAGCCGTAATCGGACCCTCGCCATACCTCTGCGTCGCCTCCCTATAATGCCACCACTCAAAATTAAGCCCATCGTTATCCGGATCCCAACTGCTCCGAGCATCGAGAACGACCGGCTCAGGGAACTTCCACGGTACATGAATAAAATCGGGCCCACACGTATCGTTCACAATCGCTACAGGCGCATGGTTCGCAGCCGCGAAGTCACTACCGAGAGTCCAGCTCATCCTCGCGGCGAAGTCCCATTGGTAAGCGTGACGCCAGCGCCAGATCGTAGCAAAATTGCTCACGTAGAGGTATCCGCTCTGGCCCAGGACTACATCGTCAGCATCGGCGTACGTGTTCGACGACATGCGGGAGTTGTCGTGGGGCAGGTAGCGGCCGCCCCAGCTGCCCCATTCGATGTGTGCCGGGTCTTGGAGGCCGTTGTTGATCAGCGGGAAGAACGACGGAGTATCTCCTTCCATGATGAACGTGAAATTTGGGTAGTGTGCTCCCAGCGGTCCGACACGGATATGCTTCTCAAGCCAGTCGTTCGTAACGAGAGAGGTATCCGGCCCGCCTTGATCGAAGTGCCGGAACTCCTCGCCTGAGATACCGTTCCAGGCGGCTTGCAGGTATTCGTTGAAACCGGTCAAGGAGACGATGTACATCAGTTTGGGGTAGTGTAGGCGAATCCAGGGGCCAGCGTTGTCTTGGTCGGAGATGGAGTAGACGTGGACTTTGCTGACGAAGGCATCGACTTGGGTTTGGTTGCGGGTATGACTGACGTTTTGCAAGGCCTCGGCGAGGATATTAGCACCACCCCACATGGTGACCCAAAGAGGGTCGTCCGGCGATCCGGCGTCTATAGCAGTGATCAGAGCAACAGCCGCACCGCTCAATGGCAATTCGAGTGCAGCTAGCCCGTAGACAGCATGGCCTTCGTACACCTTGTCGAGGAGACTCTGCGCCGACGGATACTCAGCACCAAGAGGTACATGAGCGTTGAGATTTGCGGTCATATTGCCATAAGCGTTCATAACCTCAATGACAGTAGCAGCATCCAGCGAATCATTCTTCCATGTCGACGTGATCAAGCTGAAACCCTGGATATCGATTTCGTTGGCGTAAGTCAAGAAGCGGACAAGGCTCATCTGATCATCGGGCTCGTTGCTGATGTCGCTGAAGACGAAAACGCGGTGCTTATGCTGGTATCGTGCCGTGGCACATTGTCTGTCCGGGTACATCGTAGCATTGTGTAGAGATCGGGCGGCAGATGCAGCGCTGGCGGTTGCGGCCAAAGCGAGTATGCCAAAAAACCGAGCCATTCTTAGAGGATGTCGTGGTGCCGTAAGTTGTTGTTAGAAGAAAGCTTCCAGACAGCATATGATAAACCTGTAGGAGGTACCACGCGCCGGGTTGCTCCGCAGACCACAGAGGTCATCGTCGTGGAGCATTGTCAATCATTTGTATGGAAACCCGCTGCCCCCACCGACGATCCCTACGTAGTTCGCTATAAAGAAGTCCGAGGCAACTGCCGTGCCAAAGCAATCAGTACCTCCGTATACTATACGAGTCGAGTAGTCCGGATATTGCATGGAGACCATGGAGATGTCATCTAGGGCAAGAAGTGAAGTGGAGCCCCAAAAGTTGGAGAACTTTGCGGGGCCAGCATGTCAGCCAAGGAAACCATCAGATATTCGATCGGAGGTTTGCCGGGGACCTACAGTCGCAGGACATGAGTTCACCTCGCGTACAGCGATCTCAACTGCTACGGTCGTGTCGACAAGCGAAGTGTCTAATGCAAGTCAACTTGCCATTGAGATACCATCAACAAAGTTTGACTACCTCATCCGCTAGTGTGAGCGTATCATTGACTTAAAGAGGTAGATCTAAACCTGTCTACCGTTGAGATACTGCCAGTCAGGTATGCCCGTTTAAGTAGCTAAAGTGCTCGAATCTTCGATAACAGACACACTAAGTTTTCTTACTCACCATCGAGATGACACAAACCTTTCCTCCACTCCTTAGTACACAGTATGCTCATACTATTACTGCCACATCTCGGAATGACCGTACTAACCGCTGAGATGCACATATTGATGCATGCGCCCTCCCTCACATTCGTGCTAGTATCTAAGGCTCTTGTCAGAGCAATGTTAGCGAAAGCCAGTGAGATAGATCCGATGTCTCATGCAGTTTCCTATTGTCAGAACGGCACTAGCCAAAAACTCAGCAAAGCAGTCCACAGTTTAGGCCACTAAGATAGAGGTAAGATGACCGAAGCTGTACGAACACTCATGTGAGACGACTGTATGCAGTGTATTCTCTGATGGGCTAGAAGAAGATTTTCGAAGTCAAGGAGAATTGGGTTGATCTGCGTGCAATGTCCCTCTCACTGGTACATATGGTTTTTGTACGCCTGTACTGGACGGTAGTAGTACAACTGCTACGGGGACACTTGCACGTTTCTCGTCGCGTCTCAATGGTCAACTATCTCCCTTCGATGCCTACGATCAGAATTAGCACAAGCGTCAAAGAAACGTGGTAAGACCACGCTTCAAACTCCGCTCCCTACGATGTTCAATGTCGAAGCAATCAAGGTAAAAATGTCGTTAGCAGAGAATACGTAACATTAGGGGTATCATATAAGACTTCGTCCTCTCCATCAACTCTGGCTACTTCAAACCTCACTGATCCGCACGCTTTTCCTTGTAGCCCTCCTAGGCTTACTAGCATCAGTTGCGCTCTCATCGTTCGCCCCGTCTGTCGTGGCGCCAGGCTGAGTAGACGGTTCAGGCTTCGGGGTTCCAGCAGTGCTTTTCTCGTCCGCGTTCTTCTCTTGTCCGCTAGGTAGAGCGCCTTTGGCCAGACTGGAACGCTTTCCTGCCGCCACAGTCTTCGATTTCGAGCCCTTCTTCTCTTCCGGCGCGGGCGTGCCAGTCTTGCTCGTCGCCTCCGACTCAATGAACAAAGCAGAACTCTTGATCGGCAGGCGCAGAGGCAGGAAAGACTCTGGCGCACGCGTGCAACGCTGCATAATCTTTTTCATCTCCTCGCGTACTTCGTCCGCCGGCTTGACCCACTTTGAAACATCCTTCAAGAGAGGTTCGCGACCATAAGCGACTTCGACCATCATCGTAACGGGCTGCCAATACTCTGTGTCTGGGTCCAGGTGGAGGCCGGTAGGATCTGCTGCTTCACTGCCCTTGCGAGTGACGATGAAGGATGCAAGCACATGCTGAGCAGACAGAGGTTCCAGGATGCTGTATTGGGGAAAGAGGAAACGGTCTTCTGTTGCTCCGGCTAGCGTGAATGCGAACACGACCTCACTAGGAGGCGGAGGTGGTGGCGGGACGTATTGTTGTACTGGTGGAGGTGGTAATGGTTGTTGTTGCCAGACTGGGTTTTGTACCGGTTGCGGTGCGGCTTGTGGCAGCACTGGCTGTGGTGTAGCACTATTTTGGACCGGAGTTGCGCTCAATTTCGTTGCGCGCTTCTCTTCCTCCGCCTCTTTCAGCTTTTGTGCCTGGATGACCGCGCCCAGTTCGTCTATGTGCTTTTGGAATACTTTGAGCTGCTCCTGCGTTGCTTTCCCTGTGGCCACCTCTTTCATGAGCGCTTTCAGCTCAGGATCCGAGGATGCGCGCGTAGCTAACATGCTTATGACTGGGTCTGGGGATGCCTTCTTGTCCTGGGCTGCTGGAGTCGCAGGTTGTGGGGTGGCTTGCGGCGCGCTTGGCTGTCGGCTCTGTAAAGGTGCGAGAGGTTGAGGCTGTCCAGTAGGTGGTAGAGGCCGGTTTTGATAGTACTGGGTCTGTTGTTGCGGTTTATATGGCGCCGCTTGTACTTGCGACTTTGGCGCTGGCGGCGGTCGCGGCTTGGTCACGACCCAGAGATTCACCTCGAAGATATGCGGTTCGATGCGTAGCCTACACCTGCCCTTATCCTTCATACTCTTGAGGACAAGGTCCGGCCCTTTCTGTCTGCCCTCCGGCTTCTTCCAGAATCGCTGAAAGATGCCATCGCGTGTCCAGGCATGTTGCGACCGCTCCAGTGATGCAGCAAGTACTGCGCTCGAGGCCAAAGACTGGTATTCCGAATCCGATAGGCTGACAGGTTGAGATTTGTCTAATAATACAGGAAGTGGCGCCGATGCTGAGATTTTGGATGGAAGTCCAGATGGCTTTGCTTGTTGAACCGAAGGCGATTCGCGTGCTATTGGCGTGGCTTCTTTGGTCGATGGTTGTGATAGCTTCTGCTTTTTGGGCGCTGGGGTCGCCTTGGGTGGACGGCCAGGCCCACGCTTTTCGCTGGTCGTTGCTTCTACCATTGTCGCGTTGATATCATTAATTCGTTGGCCTCATGTCACGTGTAGAGGAGGATGTCGCAAAGTGATGTGTAAGTTGTCGCATGTGTGTAGGTTGGAAGTGCAGTGACATGTGACAGACTGGGCAAGGCAAGGGCAATCTGCGGAGCTTTGTCTGTGCACTCCCGCTTCCATCGTGGTTGTGCTATACCATCCGCATCGCAGAGACATCCCACCCTGCAGCGTCATCAGGCTGATACGAATATACTCCTGCACAGTCGACTCACACACTCCTTGGATACTCGACAATAATACACCGCTGCCATGATTGCCACACCCGCCGCCCGCGCGCTCCTCCGCTCCTTCGCAGCGCCCTCGATCAGGACTCGCGCATCATTCCCGACATTCGCACGATCATGCTCTTCCCTCACATGCGGCTCGCAAACCCAATCTCTCACATCGGCCTTCCAAAACTTCAGCGTGAAGCCTGCCAGTCCTTTCACAAAGCTCGCGACCAGACAGCAGGTCCGCGGAATGAAAGTGCGCAGCTCGGTCAAGAAGCTGTGTGATGGCTGCAAGAGCGTTAGGAGAAAGGGAGGCAAATACGTGTACATCATTTGCTCGAAGAACCCCAAGCACAAGCAGAGGTAAGTGATAGATTTTACGTCTTGCGGTTATGGATTCTGGACTGACAGATGTTTGCGACACAGGCAAGGATAGATTGCTACGACTGTGTGGAAAGGAAGAGGCTCAAGGAATTGGCAGCATTAGCTCAGGCGTTCAGGGAGTATCATGGGAATATACATATGAGCAAGGCTTTATGTCTTATCTGTACGATAGTGAAGCTAGGCATTTGCAAGCATGGAGGACTCATTTCCAATTGCAAGTGCAGAGACTGCGACAATGTATAAATGTACAAACAAACCAGCACTTGAAAGCATACCACGAGTGCTTGCACGCCCATACCCTGGGTGACTTGATAGTCAGAGCCGGGTAAGGTGTACGTATTCATTGTTGCTAGCATCCCATCTCCTTCATGAGGGAGATTACATTAGACACTGGCATTCAGATCATATCTACGCTCTGCCTCAATCAAATGCCGCGAAACACGAAGTATCTCAGTTGCACTCTTTCGATTTAGCATTGTAGTATGAACGATTTTTGGGCACGTGATATATTGAAGTGACTGTTAGCATTGAAATTAGGCATGCGCATCACGTGTTCAGAGTCACATGAACGCACTTGACATTGGATATAAACCTCATATCGAGCAATCATATGTGGTGTATTCTTGTGATCTTGTTCAAGCAAGTAAAAGCACAAATTATTGCTGACCAGCCAATCAGCGTTGCAGCCTGGCTCGTCCCTGGCGATCTAGCGTCGCAAAGCAGCGACTTCCAGATCAATTTCACACCAGCAGCCGCCAGCATCACCACCTCTCACTTCATCTAAACCCACTCGCACCACCCATCTCCGCAAACCACGTTTCAGATAATCGCTACACGCGCCATCTGAACGACCTCTCCTACACTCTCACCAACATCCAAACACCACCCACCCACATCCTCGCAAACCGCGAACATGGCTGAAGTCGCCTCTAAGCCCACTGAGCCTGTGCCTCTCGACACCATCCCCATCTCCCCCGAGGGCGCCGAAAAGGAGGAGGCCACCACCAATGGCTCCAACGGCAAGGTCGTCACTGTCTTCGACGACCCCAACAACTTCACCGTCAAGCACGCTCTCCAAAACACCTGGACCCTCTGGTTCACCAAGCCGCCCAGCGGCAAGCAGGACTGGAACGAGCTTTTGAAGGAGGTCATCAGCTTCGACAGCGTCGAGGAGTTCTGGGGTATCTACGTATGTTCCGCCACTGCCATGCTGCCACCATGTCGCGCCGTACTGACCGCTTTTTCTTCAGAACAACATCACCTCTGCCTCCGAGCTCGCCCAGAAGTCCGACTACCACCTCTTCAAGCGTGGTGTCCGCCCCGAGTGGGAGGACCCCCAGAACAAGCACGGTGGCCGTTGGTCCTACACCTTCAAGAACAGCAAGGCCAACGATGAGACCTGGCTCAACATCATGCTCGCCGCCATCGGTGAGACTCTCGAGGACGAGCAGGACAATGAGGTCATGGGTGTGGTCGTCAACATCCGCAAGGCCTTCTGGCGTGTTGGTCTCTGGACCCGCACCGCTGGCCAGCAGCCCAAGGGCAAGGCCGCCGTCGAGGGCGCTGACCCCCAGGAGGGTAAGAAGAGGCTGGAGCAGATCGGCAAGAGGTTCAAGGAGGTCCTCGCTCTGCCCGGCACCGAGCAGGTCGAGTTCTCTGGTCACCAGGACTCCGCCCACTCCGGCTCCAGCAGAGCCAAGGCCAAGTTCGTGGTTTAAGCGGCTTGACTTTGCTTCTGTAGGCAAGGCTTGCTACACAACTGCGAGCATGATTCAGTATGATTGCATAATGCATAGGGCGACAAAACGGCGCAAGGCGAGCGGCTTCTTCTTTTGAACGCGAGTCCAGCAACGACGCGGGAGTGAATAAGTGGTCCTCCGGGGGAAAATTCAGTCGGCTGGCTCAAGCGATGTATGTCTATAACGATACAGAGAACTTTCTGACAGGAATGAGGGCGGAAAAATTCGGCTCATGGTATACCCAAGTATGGTGTTTGATCCAAGTTATGTGGGTAGATGTAAAAAACGGATGAGAAATCAAGCAAAAATATCTACTCTCGAGTGTGAAGTGGTCTCTGCCCTGATCTGTGCCTCATTTCTTGATATACGTGAACATTCTGAGCAGAGTCCTGTGCATCTGTGATATTGATGTGTAGCTCTTGCCACTGAGATGAATAGACAGCAACATAGTGATACTTTGAACGCGGCTGCCAACCAATGAAAGGATAGTTTAGTATCTTACAAAGCAATACCGTCGCATGCTCACAAATACCATGCTTTGCACATTATACGCAAACTTCGCGTGCATTTTATGGTAGCCACTGGTAGGAAGCGACAGCCCGAAACATTGGCAACTGCCGTGCTTGGTACTAATAAATCAGTCGGCCCTTCAAGCAAATATATATACATACATATTTCGACAGCGTTTTGTTTCATGATGCAATAATAACATTGCCAGCACACGACTCGCCAACCTTCTTCTCGAAGGAAACGGTTGTGTAACACTAAAGCGATGGAGCATGCTTGGGCCTAAACTCTCCACCACGCACTTCCAATTCGGACAGACACAAGAGGAGGGATTGTCAAAGCATCAACAGGACGTCAACACAAGCAAACGCCTTTTCAAGCCCACTTAGCCACACAAGAAATATATCACGACAATGGCTATCTGAATCAGGGTAGCCCTAAAAATAAGTTTCGGTAGGGCGTGGAAGCCGTATCCGAAACCGCGAACGTGATTTTGATTGGCAGATACAGCGTCGCCCACTTAGGGAGCAGAGCGGTGGGTCGATAGCGCGACGGTTGGACCAAGTGACCAGGAGATGCTGTGCTAGCCTCGATACGAAGCAAGACAGGAGGTGCTTGCTGCTGCTGTGCTGCAGAACGAGAAGAGATGCAAGTCAAGCAAGCCAAAGGGGAAGAAAGAGAACAAATCGACGTCGTCTGGATATACAAGGCTGATCAATCTGTTTGAGTGTAACCTTGTGCCTGGGTGGCGTTGCTTGGTGCTCTTGTTTTCCCTGTGCCCAGCCAGCACTCTTGGTCGGGCGCCCTGCCCGAAGCTTGTCTGCCAAGCGAGGGAGGCCCGTACGGCGAAACTGGAAGATTTTGCGTTGAACCTCCGACCTTCATCCTTCAGGGTGTACGTACAGCCGAGCACTCTCGCACCTGGTCGAAGAGCAACAGCGAAGTGCAGTCTTACCCTCGGTGTCGCTGTATCGTTTCCCCGGACCGTCAGAATAAGGTTATATCACTTTCGTGGAGTCCACATGGCCATCATGGGCCGATCTCCTCAAAGTGACGACGCCAAAGACACGGCTGTCGAAGACGGCATTGCAATCCCCATCTTCTACCTCTGCCTCCGAGCGGAGCCGCTGGGAAGCAATCGCGGGGCGTACGCGAGATTGTGTGGATCCCGTTGCGGAGCGGTTGAGGACTTGAGCCTGATGCGGGCTCGAGTGGATATCACGGATGTGTGGTGTGCAACAGTGCACCACCTTTCTTTCTATCCTGGGATGCGAGCGAGGCAGGCCTGCGTAGCGCCAACTTAACGGCTATCTGCCAGACGGTGCTAGGAGGGAAGGGAAGCACAACTGCCACAGGGCCGACGGTACGTTTCTTGTTAAGAAGGTTTGCCCTGGCCGTTTCGTGGCCTTCTTTTCCCCTTCCTGCTTTCGATATCGTCCTTGTGTTTCGTTGATCTTTTTCTCTTCTTTGCATCTTCGCCGTTTGTGCTTTGTCTCAGAAAAGTACTTGAAGGTGAAGGGTCCACGCAAATCATCCCACTCGCACACGCCGTGCATATCAGATGTCAGACTCGAAGACCATGAACTACGAAGTCGCATCTCAGAACTCCTCGACTGCGGAGAAGAAGCACAATGATGTCGAAAACGCATCTCTGCCTCCTGCCTTTGTCGAACTCAACGATGGCATGCCTGTCCTTACTGAAGAACATCGCGACTACTTGATTAAAAGACATGGCACTGTCGACCTTGACCCTCTTCCATCTGCGGATCCGGCTGACCCATACAACTGGCCACAATGGAAGAAGGTTGTCAACTTGTCTTGTGTCGCCTTCCACGTAAGCATCTTGTCTTGGGTACAGTAAACTATCGATACCCAGTTGAAACTGACACTTGTTTAGGCCATGATGACCACATTCACTGCCTCCGCTATCATTCCTGCTTTTGAAGGCATCGCCGAAGAGTTCGGCGAGTCCCTCCACAGGGTCGCCTACCTTACCTCACTCCAGATCGCTGTCCTCGGCTGGGCACCCTTATTCTGGAAGCCGATTGCCAACCGCTACGGTCGCCGTCCTGTATGGCTCATCAGCACTCTCGGATCGCTTGCGTTCAACATCGGTTGTGCCAAGAGCAACTCCTACGCTACCATGGCTATCTGCAGAGCATTCACCGCATTCTTCATCAGTCCTCCTGGTGGTACCGGCTCTGGTGTCGTTACTGAAACCTTCTTCAAGAAGGAGCGGGCAACCTACGTTGGCATGTGGACTCTTCTTGTCACACTTGGCCCGCCTAGTGGTCCTTTCTTTATGGGCTTCGTCATTTACCACACTGGTAGCTTCCGTTGGGTCTACTGGATTCTTGCAATTGTGAGCTCTCCCATATAAAATTCGATCAAGCACACGAAACTAACAGAAGCCAGACAAACGGTGTACAATTCATCACCTACCTCTTCCTCGGCCCCGAGACTCTCTACATGCGCAACGTCGTTCGCCACAACGTCTCCGCCTTCAAGCAAGAGTACCTCAACTTCAAGCGTATTGACCCCACGCCTTTCAGACTCGTCGAGTTCATCCAGCCCCTGGCTCTCTTCCGTTACACCTCCATTTGGGTCCCCACAGTCGCCTACTCCATCGTCTTCGGCTTCTGCAGTGTCCTCCTCACCGTCGAGATCCCTCAGCTGTTCCTTCCCAAGTTCGGTCTCAACCCTCAGGAACTCGGCCTTCAGTTCCTTGGCATCATGATCGGTCTTGTCATTGGCGAACAATTCGGTGGCAGGATTAGTGATCTCTGGATGAACAAGCGCACCCAGAAGCTTGGACGCCGTCCTGAGCCTGAGTACAGACTTTGGCTCAGCTACATGGGTTTCGTCCTTGCCATGGTTGGTCTGATCGTGTTCAGCGTTCGCCTTCAGCAAGCCCCTCAGGGCAAATGGAACATCACGCCGATTGTAAGCAGCTCCTACCGTATCTTCTATTGAGCTTATTTACTAACTCTCATCCTCAGATCGGCATCGCCATCTCCGCCGTCGGCAACCAAATCGTCACCACCGTCCTCGTCACCTACGCCATCGACAGTATGGTCGAGCACAGCTCCAGTATCGGCGTCTTCGTCAACGTCGTCCGCTCCACCTGGGGCTTCATTGGCCCCTTCTGGTTCCCCGACATGGAAGAGACTCTCGGCAGCGCCGGCAGCGGCGGTCTGATGGCCGGCATGATCCTCATCTTCAGCATCGTGCCCATCGCTCTGCTGCAATGGCGAAAGAGCGGAAAGTCCGCCGGAGTTCCTGCTGCTGTAGGCCAGGGCGGCGTGCCCACCAGGCAGTAGACTGCAATCTGCAAACTGCCGACGACGAATTTCATGTCCGCATACCCATTTATAGACTTTTGCATTGTAATCATAATTCATACAGTTATACCTACGTGAAACACGCCAGCGCACAATATCGTCCAAACGTGCAGTCATCCTCGTGAAGCCAATCTCCAAATTCCGCTTCCCATTCAAATTCAACGCGACACACCACTCCCCATCGCCGCCCCAACAGCGCCAATGATGGTCGCCCTGACTTCTATGTTCTTCATCGACTGCGGCGTCGGCTTCCCCAATCCCTCCCGTTGTTGCCTCTCCAGCGCATTAGCAAGCCACTTCGCTCTCCCCTCCGGTGGCTCCACAACACTGTCTTTGAATTTCCCATCCTCGCCTTTCACCCAATACTTCAAGTAATCACCGCGACTCATCGCCACGATCTTCATGTCATCGGTGTCTTTGCTGTTACTCGCGATGCAGTTGTGAAACTTGCTCGAAAGGCGAGATTGGACGCTTCCTTTGCGAGGTGGCGAGCGTTTGACGTCGTTTTCTATGTTTTGTGGTTGTGTATGTGTTGTTGGGGCGAGGTACAGGGCTGTTTTGATGGGGATGTGCACGAGGGAGCTGTCGGTGTAGCCTGGGGGGAGAGTGTTGGCGACGACGAGAGGGCTCTCGGAGGCGTTGGAGAGGGAGTCATGCTTGTATTCGAGGGGCCGGCCGGTGAGAGTTGTTCGGGTTTCTTCAGGTCTTGAGGTTGAAATTGTAGGGACGAGAGTTGAGGCTATCGACATGTTGTCGCTGTCGGCTTGGCGATGAGAAGACATTGTGGTTGTTGGAACTGGGTTTCAAATTTTGATCAAGGTGTGAAGTGAATCTGTGTGTGTCCTCTTTACTGGCATGGCCGGCTGTTGGCAAGTACCACATTTATATACTTGTACATATTGATTTTGCAATCTGGTCAGATGATCTAGGCGCAGTGAACTATCGCCCCGGGGCCGATGGCAGTGTGTAGACTATCCTGAGCTTGATTAGGTTTGGTGTCGCCGTTTAGGTGCACGCTTGACGGAAGGCGGCGGGCTGGGCAGAAAGCTTGCCTCGGTTTGGCTCGTCTGTGAAGTTTCTTGCTCCTGCCAGCAAGGCTGAGTACCTGAGTGTGCGATCATCCCATGGACGCCTAACATGAAAAGCTTTTTGACGCAGCACATTGGTCGGTTTGTTGGTGTGAAGTGTTGGGGTCTAATAAAGCGAATAGTGGGCGCTGAGAAGACGAAGTCATGCTCGAATTGTGCTGAAGGATGCTCTCACCGTACGTCCAGGTCCAACGCAAGGCTGAAAGCTGAATAGAAGAGACAGGCAAGAATGCTGGAATATCAATATCCGACATACGCGAACATTTCGAACCACGTAACAAATTAAAACAAGCAATCAATGTTTGATTCATGTTGTTCGAGCGCATTTCTCTGTCTAGGGTTCGGGTTGGTGCAGGTAGATTGACGACATTCGAGCATCTTGAATGAGAAGACGAGTATATCGCTGTAGGATGGACTAAACGGTGATGACAAACCGCATCGCATGTTCATAAGCGAGCTTGATTGATTGATTGAGTGTAGGAAGGATCGTGCCGGACTTAATAACATACATGTAAGTTGTCGCCGCTGAGCGCTCGTTAGTTTGTCCGGATGTGGCTTAGATACATATAGCTAGGCGATGGGAGGAGATACGTAAATACCGCGGCCAAATTGATCAACGATGTATAAGAGACAGTTTCTTCTCTCGGTTCGATGCTTCCTCATTCATCAAGACCTCTGTTACAAACCACCTTCGCAGCACTCGTATCAAAACATCTCCCCCACGCAACATTGCGAAAGTCAACCATAATGCAGTCGACATCATCTCCACTGGCAGAACATGCCCTAATCGACAAAGCCAGCAAGATCTCAGTCAACGCGGCGACTCCGATCATCTCCATCACTCCCATCACACTTCCTTCGTCATCTCGCGCAATTCCGTTGCAAGTTCGATTGACCGTGCCAACGACCGGATCATCTCTTCCGATCATCCTACTCTCTCACGGCCATGGAGCTTCGTTCAATCTGTCTTCTCTCCATGGCTATGGTCCGTTGGCAAACTTCTGGGCTGCTCACGGCTTCGCTGTCATCCAACCAACACATCTCAGCTCTCGATCTCTGAGCTTGCCTAAGGAAACACCTGGCGCACCATTGTTCTGGCGCGAGCGTGCGAATGACATGAAGACTATCCTAGATCATCTCGACGAGATTGAGAACGCTGCACCATTCGTGGAAGGCAGAATGGATCGTGACCGCATCGCTGTAGCTGGCCACTCTCTCGGAGGCAACACCGCGAGTCTTCTTCTTGGCATGCGAGCTATCGACCCAGAAACTGGCGAGCATGTCGATTTCACAGAGCCAAGGATCAAAGCCGGTATTCTAATCGCAGTCCCTGGTGACGGTGGCGACTCACTAAGCGAGAATGGAAAGAAACTCCTCAACTTCCAAAGCCAGGTCAGCTTCAAGGAGATGACTACGCCCGCTCTTGTAGTCGTTGGCGATGACGACGACAGTGCACATCTCACAGTCAAGGGCTGGAAGTGGCACACCGATCCCTATCGTCTTAGCGAAGGCCCGAAGACCCTGCTCACTGTTTTTGGCGGAGACCACTGTCTTGGACTCTCGGGATATGATAGCAATGAAACGAAGAACGAAAACCCCGAGAGAGTGGCTGCGATTCAAAGGCTGACTGCTGCGTACCTCAGGGATGTGTTGTATGATGGAGACTCTGTGTGGAAGTCCGCGACTGATGAACTGCACGCCATTGGATCGATTGGGCAGATCGACAGCAAGTAATGAAAGCTTGCGAACTGGTGTCTGCATATTGTTATTGAGAGCTGAAAACGGTGGTTTCTCTGTTTGGTCTGCTGTAATGATGTGCGATATGGCTCGACGTTCTGTACTGCGTAGCAAGTCGATGTCGATAATGATGATACATGATGATTAGCATCCTTCAAGCTCGTCCATGCTTGTTATTGCTTCAATAACATCGTGTGAGAATCGGCAGTTCTACCAGAACGATACAGGCCTCATCAAAAAGAAGACCAGCTGAAACGACAGGGGCAAAAGAAGATTTCTCGCATTATGATGCATCGGCCGGGAATCGAACCCGGGGCTGGCCGAATCATTAGAGATGTTATCTCTCATGGCAACGGCCAATTTTACCACTAAACCACCAATGCTTGATGGTAGGGCTCAATTTGTAAATATAATATTCACTTACAACATCCTCGATGAGCCCCAAATGGCAAGAGCGATCAACCCCCCAATCTCTGCATACATCAGTCAGTATGAGAGCTACTGTCTTCACAGAATATCTGGAATGTCATACTTAGTCCACCCTTGCTATCTCCTTCCACTCATTCGGCTTGCATATCGAGAAATTCCTCGCTTTTGTCAGAACATGCAGCATGCTCAGCAGAGGCACGTCGACTTTCTTTGCCTTTGCCATCCTCACTACATTGCCGAGAATAGCCTCGACTTCGACTGGCCGTTCGTGTCGTACATCCACAAGCATGCTGGGTTCCTTCCCGCCAGTGATGAGCCGTTCTTCGTGACGCACCATCTGCTCGGCGATGCTCGTCTCATCGATGTTCTCGTACCCGTACGCTCTGGCCGTTGCGCCAACTTCGCGCATGATGTTCTTCAACATCTCCAATGCCCCTCCAGAAGAACGGATGAGGTTGGCATCGTCGCAGAGAGTCAGTGCCGTCACCGGGTTGAAAGCAGCATTGAGAGCCAACTTGTACCAGCGCTGTGATTGAACGTCGTCATACGGTATGCATGTACCATCGCCTTTGGTGAACAGTTCTGCTAGTTGATCGACTTTCGCTTTCGCATCGACACCGGCATTTGCAGGGTATGTGCCGATCTCGAATCTTTCCAAAGGCGTTCCATGTTCAATAATTCCAGGCTCCACTTGCGTAGTAGGAAGGTAGACAACCCCAGATATGATTGTATTGTTCGGGTAAGCCACTGCGTACTCTGCTTCGATGCCTATGCCGTTCTGAGCCAGCACAATGGTTGTTTCCGGGCTGACGGCAGCGCTGATGAGCTTAGCGGTGCTTGGAAAAGCTTTGCTGCAAACAAGGACGTAGTCGAATGGTCCGAACTGTACTGCTTCTTCTGGTGTGCGTACAACGTTTGGACGTGCCGAGCAAGAGCCCCATTTTTTTGATCTGACCGTGATACCGTTTTGCTGGACCTGGCGATAGTTGCTTCGGCATACTGCTGTGACTTCTTCACCTGCTCTCCATAAAATGAGGGCGTAGATGCATCCGACTCCGCCGGCACCAAAGATGAGTATTTTGGTCATTTGGTATTTGTAGGTTTGGTGGCTTACTCGATGAGAGACTTGATACTGACAGGGGTTAGTTTTGGTGCGCTCTGCTTACCTCTAGATACACGACCTATCAAACAAAGTATTTTCTAGATTGGTGAACCGGGAATGTTGAGCTGAACATTTAGAGTTTGGCTGTCGTCATCATGTAGGCCCACTCTTGGAGAACGACATGCCTCGAGCGAGCAACTTGCTTCAGGCATTGATATGGCTGGCGACTTTCTTCATCGGCCTCATAAAAGAGTTACATCACCATTGAGTACAAGTGACGCGGGGCGTCTGCCATTGGCACACCTGAAAAGCGATTATACCGTGGATTCGGGAAGTCGCAATCACTTAAAACCGAACGACGGACTTATCGGCGGACTTTCATGAAGTGAGTAGGATCGAGAGGTATTTAAGGTATCTGTTCAGCCCCAGCTAGTAAGTGTAAATCATAAAACCCCTCGAACCCATTAAGCTTGTCTTGATCTCTCCACATCCATCAACATGGCCGATAAACACATCATCCTGATCACAGGCGCGAATACTGGTCTCGGCCTCGAGGTCGTGAAGGCGCTGTACAAGTCAGAGGTACCCTATGAGATCATCTTGGGTAGCCGCTCTCTTGACAAAGCCGACGAGGCAATCAGCTCTGTCAAGCAAGAGTTCCAGAACAGTAAGAGCAACCTCAGCTCAGTCCAGATCGACGTCTCTTCGGATGACTCCATCCACAAAGCGTTCGAGCAAGTCAAGTCACAACATGGCAGAGTGGACACCCTCGTCAACAACGCAGGTGCTAGCTTCGACTACGCCGCAGCCCAAGGCGAGATGACCCTCCGTGAGGCCTTTAACGCTACTTGGGATGTCAACGTGAGCGGTACTCATGTCATGACGCATGTGTTCACTCCTCTTCTCCTCAAGTCAGCCAACCCCCGCCTCATGTTCGTCACGAGCGGCACTTCTGCTCTTACAGAAACCGAGCAATTCAAGTATCCACCTCTTGCTCGCCTCAATGCTTCCCCCGAAGCCGGATGGCCGAAACCAGCATCCATGAATCCCGTGACAAGTTATCGGAGCTCGAAGACTGGCCTCAACATGCTGATGCGAGAGTGGGCCAAGACGCTGAAGAATGATGGGGTGAAGGTGTTTGCGATTTCACCTGGATTCTTGGCTACTGGACTTGCTGGCATTGGCGCTGAGCAACTGAAGAAGGTAAGTAATCTCTGCAACAGACGGGACATGTCCAATACTGATATCCGTAGATGGGAGCTTTGGACCCATCCGAGGGTGGTAGCTTCATTCGCGATGTCGTGGAAGGGAAAAGGGATCATGATCAAGGCAAGGTGATTCGCGCAACCATGGTTCAGCCTTGGTAAGAAGTATGCTTCAGCGGTAGAACCATCGATCTCAATGGCCATGACGATACTCTAGTAACAGTGATCTATTCGAAAGATCATTCCATAGGTTCCTTCACTGAGATACCATGAGTTAAGAGACTGAGCATTGCACTCAATACCACTCGTCCACGTGCTACTGCACATGTAAGATCTGAACGACCAATCCTCAATCACATGTTTTCGTCTCTATCATACCTTACAGGTGTATGTATTACTTCCTGGCCCACGTTTCGACCCCCGACATCTCGTTTAATCCCGACCAGACCACGATCCAGCAAATATGGAACGGTTCCCGTGGTTGGCAATGCCTGCAAGCAATTATACAACCACAGCAGCCACCCTCGTTGGCGTCAAACGCGAACGCGAGGACGATGGCGACGACACCGGCCAAAAGCCAGCACCTCGTAAGAGAGTCACAATCTCTCGAAAGCCATGCATCGTGTGCATCGATGATATTCCCAGGAATCGCTTTCCCAAGCTGCCGCACAAGCAAGATGACAACGACAAACACAGCTCCGACGTGTGTTTCAAATGCTTTAGTGAACACCTCCGTATCGAGGTCGAGACCAAAGGTCACGAGGGAATTGGCTGCCCGCAATGCTCAAGACTGCTCGAGGAGTCTGACATCCGGAAATTGGCGTCATGTTGGACTTATCAGGAGTATGTTGCACTTCATCGCTTAGACTCCATCAGCTGACTGACCGGGTGACCAGGTACCTCGACAAAGCTGCTAAGAAATGTATGCAACAAGAAGAAGAATACCACGCTTGCCCGAACGCCGAGTGCTCTTGGGGTTTGTACAGCACTACAGCTACCGATCGCGACCAACATACTGACCAGGAATCTAGGAGCCTACTTCGCCAAAGACGATGGCAACATTTTCTCCTGCAGTATGTGCAAAGCCCGCTATTGTCTTCATTGCGAGGTCCCGTTCCACGAGGGCCAGACGTGCGCACAGTACCAAGATCGTGTTCTTCAGCAGCGCAGTGCCGACGAGCAGAAGTCTCTCGACTTGGTCCATGAAGGCTCGCGCCCGTGTCCGGGGTGCGGTGCGAACATTTACAAGGTCGATGGATGCGATCACATGACTTGTGAGACAGTCCATCAAACGTCTTTTGGACAAGGGACGATGGGCTGACTTCCCTGCAGGCTCGCTGTGCGATCACGAGTTTTGCTACGAGTGCTTCGCCCCTTACCGCGGCGACTACGGCGTTTGGAGGCGCGGCAACTCTGCACACAAAAACACCTGTCGTTACGCTCCGAATAGTTTACCAGCCTACGAAGGCGCTGACGACTTGAGCGACTCCGGTAACGACGACGAAGGCGACGATTGAGAACAAACACTAGGAGAAGACACAGGTCTCGGGTACGGCGGTCATCCGATGGACGAAAATTTGTACAAATGGCCTATTACTTGGAACGATGATTGTAAAGGGAAGCTATCCTGGAGGGGTGGACAAGAAAGTCTCGGGGAGTATCGAGACAGTGGTGTTTGGCTTCGTTCAAGTCATCATTCACATGAAGGATAGAAGTTGTACTTACCAAAAGCTCTTTAATACAACAAAGGTTGCAAGGACTTCTCAATACACCCCACACAACTGTAACAAGTGACTTTTGACCAGGAAGCCCAAGTTTCGGGCGACGTAAGAAACCACTGAGACTTGACTTTTGCCTCCCAGATTGTCGTGTCGAAGTGACGGGTATGACGAAGGGAACGCGGCAACCAACAATCACTTACAGCACGCAGGCTCTGATGTCACTTTCTTCGCGCGTCTGCGACACGTCCCGCTGCCCACTTCCTCCCCTGCTGCATATAAATTTTTCAAGCCTAGCATCGGATCTGCACCACAGAAGCAATACCGAGTCGCTTTCGCTACCCCCAAAAGTATTCCACAAGCGCAGAAGCAACACGTCTCACGACATGGCAGCCCGCAAAACTACCAAGAAAGAAGCTCGGACCAATGTGGTCAGCAAGACCATGACCAACAAGAAGATCGACAAAAGTAGCGCTGTCGAGTCGCGTGCTGAACGCTACAAACGTAGAGATCTCGAGAAGAGTCGCACTGGCAAGGATCAAGACGAGCCTCGACCGATGTTGCGCCTCTTCTCAGGTTTGGGAAAACGCAAGCGCGAACTGGAAGACGAAGGTGAAGACGAAGAGGTTGTGCAGCAGCCGCGTGGACAGCCAGTCGAGCAAGACAAAGAATGCATAATGTGCCTCGAGTCCGTGGCGAAGGCTTCCTTCCCTATGATTAACCACGCAGACGGCAACGAACACAGCTCGGATGTCTGCCTCGGGTGTTGGGACCAGCACATCGAGTCCGAGATTCGATCGAAGAGCTTCGAAGGCATCAGCTGCCTGCAATGCCCACAGAGACTTGTGGAAGACGAAGTGCGCCGTCTTGCCGCTGACAGCACCTACGCCGAGTATGCAGAGTCTCATAGTTCTTGTTTAATCTAGTAGTAGGCGCCAAGAGCTACATGCAGCAAGACGAGGAATTCCAGTCTTGCCCCAACACTGACTGCCCTTGGGGTATGGATGCTCCATTCCTGCTGATAGTCCCAATCTGAGACCGTACTGACTGGAGTTGCAGGGGCCTTCTTCGCCAGAGACGAAGGCAACATCTTCACTTGTCAAATGTGCGACCTCCGCTGGTGTCTATCCTGCGACATTCCGTTTCATCACGGAGAGACTTGTGAGGAGCGCCATGCCATCGAACGCCTTGCTGCAGAGGGCGTTGACTCGGAAGACGAGCGTGACTCGGAAGATGAGCGTAACCCGGAAGAAGGGCGCGAGCAACGCAACATGGCGCTCGATCGCGAGGCCGACGAGCAGAGGGAGAGAGACGCCGCTGATCTTCGAAAGGAGGCGGAGCTCAAGTCGTCCAAAGCCACTCGTGTGTGTCCGGGCTGCAACATCAAGATCCAGAAGTTCGACGGCTGCGATCACATGACTTGTAAGTGTCAGCGCCTCCGCAAAAGCATCTCTGCTTTCCAATGACCACGCTGACCAAAGAAAAACAGGCAAGTGTGGCCACGAGTTCTGCTGGGAGTGTCTCGCGCCTTACAAGGGCCCCAAAGGCATCAAGACCATTGGCAATTCGGCGCACCAAAACTCGTGCAGACACGCTTCTCGCAATCTGCCCGATGGTCGTGATGATTCAGATAACGAATGGTGAGCGCCGGTATTGATTCCTTGGCTTGAGCCGAAGCATGGATCGGATGAGACTTGGTGAGGTTGAATAGAGCAGAGCTTGCACAGTGCAAGTCGTTGCTGAATTGCAGCACGGGTGCCAGAAGAGTGCCGGTGGTGGTGGTGATGCTTCTGCTTGGAAAAGATCGACAAAGGTTAGCCCCACGCGATGTTTCCTATTCTCTATGGGTACACGTCAGTAGCAAGAGATAAACGGCCTCGGTAGAGCGCGAAGTATAGCTTACGACACTGCGGTCTAGCGTCAAAGTCCGTACAGCTAGCCCTGCCGCTGAGAGATCAAGACCGAATTTGAATCTAGACTGTGAGCCTGTCCCCCAATCCTTGACGTAGTGTCATCTACTTCGCACCCTACGGAGGGCCCATTGACGAAGTTGAGAAGCATAATGATTTAATCAAATCCACCCGACGCTTGTATGTGAAGTGGAAACTCTGTGCTAACAAGATTTCTGATTTCCAGAAAGAATAAACATCGCAAAACTTCAAAAGGGGGTATCTAAACGCCCTTTCATCCTAATGTACATCGTGGGGGTTGTGCCATGAAACTTTGCTTCCTTTTTTTCCTTTTGTTCTCGTTAAGTCCAGCATAGCGAGCGCAAAAAAGCAAGTAGTAGTCCCCCAAAATGCTTTCGTACCGAATCCGTTATCTTCGTACATCCAAGTTAAAAGTTCGTTCCTATGTGCATTTCTGTTTCGTTGCCGATCGTTTTTTGCAAGCTCTTAAAGAGCTAGCCCTGTACCGTCTCCAGACCATCTGTAGTGGCTCAGCACCTCTCTGCGGCGCATCTGGCTCTCGCCGAAGTCTTCGGGCACTCTGCCGCGGACCTGAGAGAGAGCGGATCGCATGACTTTTCGGAAGTTCCTCTGTGAGAATCATTAGTACAACTTCGGCCAAAGGCTGTAAGATAATGTGACGTGATGTCTTACCTGATACTCCGTGTTGAGCGTGACGACACACGCCTCATGCGCACGAACAATCGTTTCGCAAGCTTTCACAACACTGGGACTGGCCTCTCCTTGCAGCTTGTCTGCGATGAGCAGAAGCAGGAAACTGCCCTGTAGCAGATAAATGCCGAAGAAGAAAGGCATGAAGCTGAGATCGGGATCGTACTCCAGGATATCGTTGATGGCCTCGGCAGCAGAAACGGCGTGCGAGGTTGCAGAGATGAATCCTTGGGATGAGATCCAGAGATCGTTGTCGTCGAGAAGCGAGATGGGATCCCATTTGCCGTTGAGCAGGATGTGTAGCGTGTGCATCAGGTGAGTGCTGTATGCGACCACAATCTTAGTCTGAAGCATCGTCTCAGTGATGCGTTTAGCGGAGTTGTTCGTTCCGACAGAGTGCACGGAGGGCGTGTTTGCGTCGTGATGGCCGCCATCTGCGTGTTGCTGGCCATCGCCACCCATTTTCGGCTCTTGAGGAGGTGGCGGGTTCATGAATCGTGCCTCGAACTCTTTCAGACTGCGACCATATGCTTCCAGTTGTTGGCTAATCTCGATGGCGTGATCGTCCCAGTCACCAGGATTGCGGAAGCGAAGGCCGAATCGAGGGTGGTTGCGGGCGTGATTAAGATCGGCGATTTCACCAAGTATTGTCATCAATGGCAAGAAGTAGCCAAAGATGGAATGTCCAGTGCACTCGAATGTCGGTCCTCTTCGTCGGAAATATGTCGATTCATGGTGGCCTTCTCCAGGATAATATTCTCCTGCTTGCCAAACTCCATCGTGTTCTGGTTGCAGGAGTCCGTCACACTCGACATCGAGCAAGAAGAGCGGGCGGTTGTAGCACAGCGCCAAATGCCTGTCCACAGTATACAGTAGCCACCAGATTCGGCGACGTTCTTCCCGCTCTTCTTCTGAGTATATCCCAGGCCCGCTAGGCTGACCAGGCATCCTGGGCGCAGTGCCATTTGGCTGAGGTTGTCCATTCATGTTCATGCCATCGTGTTCTCCATTCGCATCTCCTGAGCCATCTCCGAGATCAGCTTGAGGCGCTTGATCTACATTACCAGGCAGTTCTCTTCCCAGCTTCAATTCTCTTGCCAGCGTCCATGCTGCGTTCCACCATCTCAAACTCGCAGCTTTGTATTCGCTCGCAGAGACCACTGTAGCCAGGTGGATGTATGTGGCAACATCGTCGAGAGCGCCGGTCGCGCCAGGCGAGCCGCCATCCATTTCGTGTACGGTTGATGGAAGCGAAACGCCAAAGCCGCCAAGCGCAACGCCGTTGACATCCATTGTTGTAGTGTAAGCTGCAGCCGAGTCCGAAGATGTGTGGATCAACGGTTTGAGAAGTCCCACAGTCAACTCGAGGAGTTTCTGGCAGATCTTGCCGCGTGCGGTGGGAGGCGATGTCAAGAAGGCAGATTCGCTGGTCTGGGCAGCCACCCATAGCATGCTGGCTAGCAGTGCTGGACTACAGATTCGGGGATTGTGAGGTCTTAAGAATGATCGCTTGCGGAAGACGTAACCAAGGATATATGGCGATTGAGGTTGCATGAAGGCTGAGGTGGTGCTGGTGAAGTATAGCTCGAGAAGATCGCATGCGAGGTTCACGGGAATGATCGCTGCAATGTGTGGTAGGATGGGCCGTAGGACGGGGAATCGTAACATTGGGGTGTGCTGCATGTGAGGGTACAAGGCTGCTGTGGGCGATGGGAGCGACATCCATCCAGGCGAACCAGCAACTGGTGATTGACCCAGGAAGCCAGCCGACAGAGGCGATTCGCCTAATCGGAAGTGTGTTTGTGCCATGCCATTCTGGCTGTTAGGAGATGGCACAGTGTATTGGCCTTCTGGTGTATAGCCCGTCATTGTGCCGCCCTGTATCATCGAGCCAGGCATTGCCGTTGCTCCACTGTGGAGGATGTTGTGACCGGTAACTGTCGCGCCTGGATGAATCATACTGCGATGGTAGTCGTCGATACTGCCGTATTCTCCTACCAAGTTCCGCTCCGGCATGCCCATGCGAGGTAGCTGGGGCGTTGGCAGAGCCATACCAGGTGTCTGTTCCATGGACATGGACATATGCCTGGGCGCTTGGTGCTGTTCGGCAACCGGGTGGATTGTAACAGAGCCACCTTGGTCGAGACTTGGTAGAGTATGCATGGCATCTGTCGTACTTAAGCTTGCAGCGCGGTGTGGCGGTGGCAACTGGGGTGGTGGGAATTGAGCGCTGGAACGACGGCGCTTAACGCCTCGCTGTTTCTCCTTGGGTTCGACGCTCTGTTCATCAGACGACTGATCGTTGTTCGATCTGGGACTGCCATCTTTGCCGTCGGCAGTGGCATCACCATCATCTGGATTTGTGCCAGCGTTCGCTTGCTGGGCGGCGAGGTCCTTTCTGGAAGCCTTGCCACGCTTCTTGCGCTCGCGCACGTACTCGCAGGTCAGTCCGAACTCGACGCAATGTGCGCAGGGAGTTTTGCCATCGCACTTGGTTCGTAGTTGGTTACACTGGTCGCACGCGCGGCTGATGCGTCGTCTCACCGGCTGCCCGCTGCTGGCGCTGCGACCAGTCTTCTTTTCGCCTTGGATAGAGCCGTTCATACTCTCGGCGCCAAAGCTCTGGCGATGTTTGATGGGTGGGCGTTCGCCATTCAGACCGGGCAAGTGTGGCGGTTGCTGCTGCTGCTGGCGATGCATCTGCTGCAGCGCGTACTGCGAGCTCTCAGCGAGATTGTCCAGTCCGTTGGACATGTGTTGTGAAGACAATTGGGGCTGATGCATCGCCATGTTGGGGCTGCCAAAGCGAGCAGGATGGTGGTTCAGACTGGTGGATAACATTTTTCGGGATGCTGCTGTGCTGCCCTCTGGCTCCTCGGCACACGGACGACTGATGACTGGGGCGAGAACGTGGAGCTTGGAGGCTCGCTTAGACGCCTTACCAACACCGCCAGTCGGTGATCATGCTACCTTTGGCTCAGGTGACAGGGTGGAGGGAGGCGCGCAAAGGAAAATAGTATTGATAGCAATGGAGGATAACGACATACAGGAGGCTCTGGCGGCAGGGGCGGGCTATGGGTAGGCAAGAAGAAAAGCGACAGCGACTGTCGGGACTCTAATCTGCGAGGTACAGCACCTCGAGCACGCACGCTCGCACACTTCACACGGGCAGCAGACCTCGCAGGCAGGCACTTCCTTCTGGTTCCCACACCCCGCCGTCCGTCCGATGCAGAGCCAAAGACCCTCTCCGGGCGGGCGCTCTGCAAGTCTGGGGAAACGATGGAAAGACGAAGCGACTATACCCTTTAGAGGTGCATTAGTGGCGATGCACAGGCCAGACGAACCAGGATGCGTGAGAGGATGCGTGTCCACGAGGCCCATGAGCACCACGAGTAGCTAGTTGGTGTGCGGTGAGCGCGGCGACGGCCTTGCCATTCTCGACGATGGTGGGTGCTCTAGAAGGGTTGGCTGCGTGAACGAACAAATTGCGTGCAGGTGGGCAGAGCCCAAACGCAGGCACGTAGAGGAGATGCGGTCCGGCTGGACAAGATTCGCCCACTCTGGCAGTACGTAGCTGGCAGGGCGCACTCGAGGCGTTCGGCCATGTGCTGCGACACGCAGATCGAAGACGTAAAGAGGCTCAAATGACGCTCTTCAGCCAACGTGTGCCTTGCCAAACAATAGTGTTGATCCCCTGGTAAGGCAAGATCACCACGAGCCAGCCAAGGCTGATGTTGCCGGAGGACTGACTGCATAATGAACCCGTATGAGATATCGCGGCTCGGTAGGTTCCTCAGGTATGGTACGGCAGTAGGTAAACATGGCGAAAGTGACACGCCACGAAGTCACCCCTGACCGATCCAAGAGAGCGTAAGGCAAGCTTTGGCAAGGTTCGGTCGGAAGGCCCTTGACAGCTTGCTGATCATGCGGTCTGTAGGCCTGAAGTTCGTGCTCCGAGACCACTTTTGCTTGGTACATACATTTGTATTTGTACGGAGATGCATGGCCAGGGTACCAGCCATGCTCCCTGCGCATCAGAGGAGCCTCTTCGCCTCGTCGCCCCTGTGCTGGAGGCCAATCAAGTCACCCAGAGGCAGTGCTGATGTGTACAGCATCATTCATGATGACTGCCATGGCATGCACACCTCACCACGCGACCAGAAGGAAATTGGCGGATCTTTCGCTTACAACTTCACGGGTTCCTGTCTGTACGTTTGTTGGCCGTCATCAACGTGCCACGGTGCAGCACTCACGGCCGGGTAAATTGGATAATAGGTCGGGGTGATCCTCCACTTCGTTTGTCGCAACGGACCGCACGTGCACAACTAGGTTGGCGACTAGGATGCGAAAGACGCCACCGCCCGAACCCAAGCAAAAGCCATCAGCAACCGAGAGGCGGAGCCGTAGTCACCAGACGAGCGATTGCATTAGTATTCTCCACACACATTCTTCGTGTCGCTGAACCCAAAGCCGGAAGACGATTGCTAGCAGATGGCGTATCTGACATGCCGCGAGCACTGCTTTGTCTGGACCAGTGTGGAGTGCCTCCTGCTGTGGAGAGAACATGGGAAGGAATGTCCTTGGTTTCTCTAGCGCGCTGGTCTGAAGTCGGCACTTGCTCAGCAGCTTAGAAGGCTCCTACACAACGGGACCTCGGCCGGCGAGACATCTCGCCAAAGTGCTTAAGCAATCTCATGCAATATCGCCGTCTGAGGTCTCATCGATGTCGAAGCCGTATGAACACTCCCGGAGTCCTTCATTGTTTCAGATCCTGACGATCGCCGGTGATGGCGGGTTCCCCAGAGTATGAGGGCAGAACGCCTTCTGCAAGTCCACGTGGAATGGGGCACGATCTGGCACACGTGAGACTTGGTCCATTGGTTGTGGCCACTCTAATAGTCCGGATACAGTAGGTGTCAAGGTCAATAACAATAATATGAACAGGGATATCGAGGTGGGGATCAGCAGGAGTGGCCGAGCCGCATACACCGCCTTAGCCATCCATCCTGGAGGGCAGGAAGGAACCACCCGGCAGGTCTGGAGCATGAGCAGACGTCGTTCATATGCACAGCGAGCTTGGTATACCAATACCACTATAACGACAAGTATAACAACATGTGCTTCCTATGTATTGGTGTGTTCATGACACACCACAACGCCACCAGGCAACATCCAGACTCGATGGCCGTGCAGTTGCCAATCTCGTACAAATCGCTCGTGGCGTCTGAGTCTGCAGGCAATACATGAGCTCAGCCGGTGGATGTCGCACTAGTCGCCGCATCTGTTCGACCTCCCTCAGATCTTGGAACAAGCAAGCACGGCACGACGGATCCCATCGAGTCATGATCGCACGCGTTCTAGCTGCAGAACACGCAACACCTTGGTCGATCACTCTACGTTTCCAAGCTGCTCGTGTGCTAGTCCCAGACGTTTTGATGCAGGTCCACCACAGCACCAGCAGCAGACTAATAAACGACCAGGCACACCAGGGTCCTTCCTCCAAACCTTCAGCCTCCAGGCCGATGAGCATGCCGCAAATTGATTCGAGCCGCGAGTTCGAGAAGGATTTGAGTAGATTGTCCGAAGATGAGACCACTCTACGACGAACCCAAACCCTCCGAATCCCACAGTACCGACTCCCTGTGCTCTTAAACCCACTTCGCGGGCCGTAACTTCGTAAGTGAACGACACGGATAGCCATGGACCGACGACAGCCTCCCTCCGCCGCCGCCATCGCTGGCACAGCTGGTAATCCTGCAGTCACCGCCCTCGCTTCCATGCACCATCCACGCAGGGACCCGCACGTGAAAGGAAGTGTGGGAACACTGCACAGTGCTGCACCTTTCCCCATCTCCAGCACCTCGAGCGAGTCACGGCTCTTGCAGCTCTCAGCAATGCATGAGTGCAGCAAAGCACCAAAATATGTACCAACCGCGTGGAAGCCCAATGCAAGATGCATGACTTCCAGATTGAATTTCCTGCAAGGCAGCTGTCTCGCGTGCAACGATGGTCTTGGGGTTCAATTTCAATCGTTTTGTGGTTTCCTCCTATCATCTTGCGCCCTTTCGTGCTGCTAAGATGGAGGATATCAGGATGGTATTGGCATGTCTTGTTTCCCCAGACGTTCCCCCTCTCCTCACCTCTACAACTCCCCGCATGGTGATCCATTCGTGCGTGACATGCATACAAGCGAGAGCACCGGCGCGGAGGAAGTGTGGAAGCGCGATGGTGATCTTCATTATTCAATTGACGAGGTCACGGGCTTTATAGGTGCATATCGCCTCTGTAGTATCGTACAGTTCGCGCCTTGTTGGCCGTGGTGCCACATCGTAGATTCGTAGTCGATTCCTGGGGCTCTCTGGGGTGCATGCATGCATCGGAACCGGAAGAGGTGGCGGCGGGTCTCTCAAGTCTGCTGGATTCAATTGTTTCTTTCTTTGATTGATTTATTGCTGACTTGCAAGGGTAGCTGCGAGCTTCTTTTTAGGCGAGCTGGTGGCCGGACGGCAGAGGAGTCGGAGACCGTGCCGGGTAGAACTATGCATGTGCTAGACTTGTGTTGATTGAGTGCTGGTATCCGGATGACAGGAAATCACAACTTGTTCAAGTTCCTGTGAGATACCACCGTGGACAGTTGTACCATCAGTGAAGGGTGCCGTGCCCATGGAAGTCGGAGTGTTTCTCGCTAAAGCTTTGAGCTGTTCTTTTGGATACCATTGATCAGACCTATGGTCATCATGTAGAGCAAACAAGTGTAACAATTCAAGCCAATCTTGACTGCTATGCCTGGAAGAAGGCGGAGTCGAGGCTTCAAAATAAGTTTCTCGCATGAAATGCTATAGTACAAGTCAGATACTGAGATCCAGCTCCAGTGTCCAACACAACTTTCAACATCTCCTTTCCGTTCCATATTCTCGTATGCCGCCAAACCACCAAGCCTGTTGCCGTGAAGCACAATCAAGTCCAGAGAGAAACATCACATCACCCACATAACACCGCCCTCCACTTTCGCATCCGCGCCAGTCGGCAACGAAGCCCGGATCCTGCTCGTAGCAATCTTGGCCCTGTATCTACACTCAATTGTTAGCCAAACCTCTCCAACAAAAATTCACAGATCAAAACCAGAGGCAAAGGATGGAACTCACCTAAGAATCGTCCCCCTACTAGCCAACCTCTTCGCATCACCCAACACCAACTCCTTCCCGCAAAGAAGACAGCACAGCCAGTCTTTGCGCTCGTGCTTGCTCACTGCTTCAGCGAGCCTGTCGCGCCAGCATCGAAAGCACACTTTCCCTTTTTCTTCCACGTGATCGATGCAGCACGTTGGGTTCATGGCGAGGACCTTTCTGTTACTTCCGCAGCACTTGCAAGTGCCTTCATTGCTTTGGAGCTCGAGTACGGTGGCAGTCTGCTTGATGGTCTGCTCTGGTTCTGTCTCAATCTCGATCGAAGGGGTGGTCGTTGTCGACTCTGGAAGCTGGAACGTCGCAGCCAGTTCAAGTTGGGACTCTAGAAAAACGGCAGGGTTGTTAACCCCTTTCAGCTCTGTCTCACTCTCAGGGGTAGTCGCCGTCGACTCCGACAGCGGAGTCGTCACAGCATGATCAAACTCGGGCTCGTCTTCCGCCCGGAAGCTCACCGCAGCGCCCTTCGGACTCTCGCGCCGAGCAGGCAAATCCGGCAACTCGCTCGCCTCGGGCACAGGCCCGAGGTTCACGCTCCTCGACCTGACTCTGCGCAGCGGTCGCGGCGGCGCGGGCTTCTGCTTTGAGGCCGGGGAGTAAGTAGGCAAGCTAAAATTGCGCATGGGCGACCTCAGCGACGCCGCCGAAGCGCTGCGCCGGGGCGGAGTGGAAGGACGTTCCGGGGCGAAAACATCGTCGCTCTGCAAGTCGATGTACGATTGGCGCAGGTTCTTGATCTCTTGGTGCAGAGAGCGGCCGATGGTCTCTCGACGGTCGATGGCGCTGGCGCTCGGAGGGGTGTGTTGGAAGATGCTTGTTGAGACAGAGCGCTGGACAGGTTTTCCAGTGGTTGTGATGTTTGAGGCAGGTTTCTTGCTGAGTGGTGCGAAGTCGCCCTCGGGTTGGCGCTGAATGTAGGCACCGAGTTTTGGATCCCAGATCTCTGCGACTTTTTCTGGTGAGCGCGGTGGGAGTCCTAAGCGTTTTGGGTTGCGAGCTGGCAGTATTGGCGGTGCTGTGCGCGGCGGTGCTCGAGGAGCGCGTGGAATGTTTGTGGACTTGATGATACCCGAGTCGACGTGCACTGCCTTCTCTGTCGTGTAGCGTGGCATGAATTGGCGACGATCCATTGCGACTGTCGTGGCGTAGGTGTTGCTGTATGGTATGATCTCCGAGGCGGCGGCAGCACGAAGGGTGATGGGTGGTTGTCAAGAAGCATTGTTTGAGAGTGAACTAGGAGATTGGGAGATAGGCAACAATAGCAACAATAGCAAGTTGCAAGGCGTGACGTGGAGCGATTGATCACGTGACAGGTGTAGAGTGATTGATCATGTGAAAGGTAAGGTTTGACGTTGCTTCGTTGCACGTGAAAGTGCGTCTACATACCACCCCACTCGATACAGAACGTTCGGACGTCCCTCTCCTCCTCGCCATCATTCGGTTCCTGACCACCGATGAGGTAGCCCTTCTTCACTCCAGTTCCCAAACGTCCTCCACCAACGATGTCCAAGAGATCGAACTCTTCCTCCCAGTCCATCCCGCTACAGAGGAAGTGACTGTGAAAGCGAAGCGGGTCACCAGGGTATGCGGTGTACTGGCAGCCGAATCGGAGACCAGGCGACATGAAGTACGACTTCTCGTGCAGATGCTTGAACAGAGGGTACGACGTCGGGACATCAGGTAGCGGAAGAGCTTCCTGAGGTGGTGGCGGGATCGGATTAAGCAGAGAGGCAGACGTAGTAGGCGTGACGGCCCAAGGAGTAGGTTCTCCCGATGAGGCTGCAACAACACTCGGACTCGCTTTAGGAGGACCACTCGGCGGCGCAGAAGCGGTTGGCGGCGTGAAAAGACTTTCGACTTCTTCGGCAGGGGTGGCGGCGCCAGATGCAGCGCCACTGTGAGCGACTGGAGTTCGACTTCCAGCCCTCTTGCCCTTCTTGCCACCGCGTTTGCCGTTAGACATGAGCATGTCTTCGGGGATGTCATTCCAATCACTGCTACCGAATTTCTTCTCAAGGGCACCCTTCTTTCTCTCCTCCATCTTCCTTTCCGCATCCTTGGCCGCAGCAGAACCCTGCTTCCTGAGAGCGCTCTGGAACGCCCGCCTCTCCTCGGGTGCCAGCCCGTTCCCAAGCAAGCTGTCTTTGTGTGCCTTGACATCATCGACCAAGTAGGCAACGCCCTTTTCTACGAGCAGACGAGCCTCTTCAGGCATCAACTCCAGCGGTATGCCCGAGAAGACGTTCTGCTGCGGTGCTTGCGGAAGACCGCCGATCAGCACGCCTGTGATGTTGTGCTTGGCACGAGCATGCGACACCGTGTCCACATCGTAAAGGATGTACTTGTGGGCGACGGTGAAGATGGGGAATGGCTCTGCGACAGTGGCAGCCGCTTGCGCAGATGAAGCCATATTTGCGAGATGCAAGTGTTTCTAGTCTTCAACTAGTTAGCACATGATGCTGAGCAGGCATTTTTGTTACGTGTGTAATGTGTAGAATTGAGAATCATAAGCTCTTAACATTCGTTTTCGTCATTCAACCACTTTTGTGGCTTCAGGGGATTGACAGATTAAATGGTTTAATAATCATTTTGGGGTGGAGGAGGTGGTGGGGTGGGAGAAGAGTAGCGGCATACCTTTTGATGGATTCAATGCTACTTCTGGAGAGAAGCAGCGGCAATGTTGGTGTTCAGCTCATGTTGGGCGTGAGGAAGAATGAGCCGCAAAAGACGCGTTGCAGAAGTCTCGTGAATTTTGATGGAAGGTGGGTGGGACGTGCCGAGGGCGCTGCGGGCTCTGGCACCTCCTATTGGCTGCCTGACCTCACTTGCTGTATACGCTCCGTGTTGGAGACGTAGACGTGTATATATATGCTTGGTTGAATATATTCGAGACTTGTGAGTGCGGAGTGGACCAGAGAAAGGCTCAAATACCAATTGTGGCGGATTACTCGTCTTCGCACGTCAACACTCGCACAACTCGGCCACAATGGACCTCATTCGACAAGGGCTGGCCATAGCCCAGGACCCAAAACAATCAGCATGGATCAACCCCCTACTAATACTCGGTGATGCATTTCTCAGCCTAATTATCGTCCACAAGATCTCTTGTACGTTAACAATTAAAACAAAACCGATCCCAAATCCCAAATCAAAAACCAAACTAACCCCCACCTAGACACCGAAATCGACTGGCGCGCCTACATGGAACAGGTCTCCCTCTACCTCTCGGGCGAACGCAACTACATCAACCTCATAGGCGGCACCGGCCCCCTAGTCTACCCAGCCGCACACGTCTACATCTACCGCTTCCTCTACTACCTCACCAACAACGGCACCGACATTCGCCTCGCACAGTATCTCTTCATCGGGCTCTACCTCGCCTCTCTCGCACTCGTGCTCTCATGCTACCGCGCAGCCGGCGCGCCGCCGTGGGTGCTGCCGCTGCTGGTGCTGAGTAAGCGGCTGCATTCGATTTTCATGCTGAGGTTGTTTAATGATGGGTTTGCGGTATTTTTCTTGTTTGCGGCGGTGGCGTGCTATCAGAGGAGGTGGTGGACGGTGGGGAGTTTGGCTTTTAGTTTGGGGTTGGGGGTTAAGATGAGTTTGTTGTTGGCATTGCCGGCTGTTGGGGTTGTGCTTTGGTTGGGGGCTGGAAGGGATCGGGCGTTGAAGCAGGCGCTGCTCATGGGGCAGGTGCAGGTGAGTTTCTTGAAATTGTGATCGACTGGGTGGATGACGGCGACGCATGCTAATGAATTGATGCAGGTGGTACTTGGCTATGAGTTCCTGGGAACGAACGCGCGCAGCTATCTCAGCAGGGCATTCGAGTTCAGCCGCCAGTTCATGTTCAAGTGGACGGTGAACTGGCGATTCGTGGGCGAAGAGACGTTCCTATCGAAGCCGTTCTCGATTGCTCTGCTAAGTGCTCACGTTGTACTATTGCTCGCATTCCTACATACCCGGTGGCTGAGACCGGCCAACATCTCGCTCGCTGGCGTCAAGCGCATGCTCTTGTCGCCACCATCGCAACAGCAGCAGGAAAGGATCACTAGCCGGGTGACGCCCAATTTTGTCCTGACAACGGTTCTGTCGGCAATGATGATCGGGTGCTTGTGTGCGAGGAGTCTGCATTACCAATTCTACGCCTACATTGCTTGGTCGACGCCTTTCCTTCTCTGGCGGGCAGATCTGCACCCAGTGGTCGTGTACGCAGTCTGGGCGGCGCAGGAGGTGGCTTGGAATGTATATCCGAGCACGAATGCAAGCTCGCTCGTTGTTGTTGGAAGTCTTGCTGTTGCAGTCGGAGCGGGTTGGCGTGCTTCAGGAAAAATTGCATTGCCCTCGGAGAAGAAACAAGAGTAGTCCGGTCGTAGCCCAGTGGAGTAGCACATAGCACCGAATCTAATCTTCCTCCGAATCGCTCGGGGGCATTTGAGGACCCTGGTCGTCCGAGTCTTCATCGTCTCCGTACCCGGCCTTCTTCGCCGGGAACTCCTTTGGCCACCATGGCATTTTCCTCCACGTACGCTCGTCTCCAACGTAATTGACAATCTCGCCACCCAGCTTGTTCTCTCGGTCTGCCAGAGCAGATGTATCAACAAGGACAAAGCCGCCACGCTTCATCCACACAGTAGACCTGAACTTGGCCGGCAACTCGGCAAGCATAGGTGAGCCATCAGCGAGCGTGAGGTGGTACAAGTTGTTGCCAGCGCCTTGTTTGACGCAGGCAATTTGTTGGCCGGGGGTGAGAGTGGTGGGTGGCGTCAGCGTCTCCTCGACGGCAGCGTCGATGTTGCGCCTGGGTTTCGGCATCGTGGCGGGTGTGAAGAGGTGGTGTTGTGATTAAGCGCGCAGAACTCTTAGCTTGCCGGTGGCTGCAGTGTTGACGGAAATATGACGACGGCAGCAGGTGTGTGGGATGGGTGCCGATCGGCCTGCAGGTCTCGAAGAGAGGCGCTGGTTCACCGCTGCTTAGACTTTGCCTAGCTGGGGATGGAGGTAATTTTCGTGGTCTGCAGGAGTCACGAGGATGTAGTTGTGGAGTTGAAAAGCCGTGTGGAGCGAAATATGCCTCAAGCGCGTCCAGACAGCAGTCACAAGAGGTAAGTGAACAATGCGAGCGACAAAAACGCTGCTCGCCCGAGTCAAAGTTCTGTAGCATTAGGTTTGAAGCAAGACATCCGCCCCACGCCAGACCCTTGTCGCAATCGTGCATGGTGGCGCTAAGACGCGAGCGCGCGCATTATTTCTTGTGTTGACGGCCGATCCGATCTACATACAGTAATGAGGCCAACGGTGGTGCTCCCTCTGACCGCGCACACCATCTTGTCCATGTGCCGTCCTAAAGGGCATAGACCTCGGTAGTGTTCCGTAGGCGAGCAAGCACCAACTGCGAGACACGACAATGATGATGTGGACGCCTGGAGGCGACTTGCACGCACGCGAAATACTCGAAACCATCTAGGCGTGGCGGTCGAGGCCCGTGCTGATAGGTCGGAATTGCATATCGAAGAGGGCAAGCCTGTCCCGCAAGGTGGGAAGTACCTGGTCGTGTACTCCTTCACGTGCGTCGACTTGTTCCTCGCGGCATAAGACGTGTTGCGGAGCAGCAAGCAGGACGGTGAGTGGGAGCTCAGGTCAGGTCAGTGCAAGCTCTTTCGCAGTCGCAGCGGCCGACAGGGATATCCTTTACCGCGACAAGCATCGCTTTCGTCGCTGCATTGCTGCTGGCACACACGCGTGGAGCCATTGGGCAATCAGATACGAGTATCTGGTGTGGACAGACTGCGGGCGAAGTTCTGCTCGTTACTGCAAATGCTATCATTCTGGAAGAAAGGAGGGAGAGGGCAGGAACACGACGACGATGAAGCACCTGCATTCTCACCATTCTCTGGGTCGCCCGAGCTGTCGCGCCACCGTGCAGTCGGGCGGACCATAGACGACGAAGACTACGAGGACGGAAGATCACCACGCTTCCAGCAGCGAGGACAAACCTCCTATTTCGACAACGTCCGCTACCGCGACAACGATAACGACGATGAAGACGCAGACGGAGACGAAGAGGAGGATGATGAAGATGACGAGGATAACGACGATGAAGACGCAGTTGAGACGCCACTGTTACCCATCTTCTCGGCGGCGCATCTGGACCGCTTGCCAATGTACAACATCACCCATGCGATCAGGCTGCTGATTGTCGCACGCGCTGAAACGACTTTGTCTTGGGAGCAACTGCGCAGTCCGCAGGTCAGTCAATTCTTGGTCAAGCCAATTGAGTCGCAGATCCGCACAAATCACTTCAACCGTGCCACGCTCTGCGCACTGATTGCCAACGGCCTTCAATTCCAGAAGGAAGGACAGACAAATCCTGGTAACGTGGGAGTCTCACGCACAAGAGCTCTACTGAGCGAGCTGCTGGCCATGCGTCTGCTCAAAGAGTTCACGGTGCGCGAGCTCATCGATGCTCTGTCTTATGATTTCGATCCTCTGCAGGGCATGTCAACACCACCCACTACAACGGGAAGAGGCACGCCAGGCTACGCTACACCAGCGCATGTTGACGATATTCAACACCAGCGCAGCCGTGGCAAAGGCGCGAGAGTCAGCACGATCGAAGTTGCGATAAGATCGCAAGCCAAACGCTTCCTTGCCCATCCTCTTGTTGTTCAACACCTCGAGGCCATCTGGGCGGGAAACATCGTTTTCCACTCCGAGGCTGACAACCTCCACCGTAAGCCACCACGCGAGCGCATTAGAAAAGCCCTCAACGGTAACTACGGCACCTTGAACGCCCACTCTCCTAGTGCACTTCCAGCGGACTCGATCCTCTCGCGCAAGGCGCTGGAGACTCGGACTAGCAAGAAGCCCGAAGTACACCACACTGGGAGACGGTCAGCTACGCTGTACGATCCACACGATTCGTCGCTGTTCAAACTCAGTCGTCTTCGGGTGCCTAGGTATCGCCAATTGTTCTCCACGATATCCTTTGCAATCATGCTTGGTCTTTATCTCGCTGTGCTTTACGACCGAAGCGTAACAATCACCCCTCTCGAGATGGTCTTCTGGTTCTGGTCAATTGGATACATGCTCGACGAGGTCATTGGCTTCACCGAACAAGGCTTCGGACTGTACATTCTCAGTTTCTGGAATGCTTTCGATTTGGGTATTCTACTTCTCTTTGGCGTCTATTACGTTCTTCGACTTTACGGGATTGTGCTTGCTGATCAAGGCAAGCACCGCATTGCAGGTATGGCATATGACGCTTTGGGTTCTGGCGCGATCTTGCTTTTCCCTCGCCTTTTCAGCGTCCTTGATCACTACCGCTACTTTTCGCAACTGCTTATCGCCTTCCGTCTCATGGCGCAGGATCTGGTTGCGGTCCTCATTTTAATCCTAATCTCTTGCTCTGGATTCTTTGTCGCTTTCAGCCTTTCATTCGCCGACGAGAACACGGATGCCAAAAGTGTGGCCTACTCGCTGTTCCAGATTGTCATGGGTTTCACCCCAGCTGCTTGGGACAAGTGGTCAAGCTACAACTTCCTTGGTAAGGCCATCATGGGCGCCTTCTTGATCATCTGTCACTTCTTGATTGTGACGATCTTGATTACCGTCTTGACCAACAGTTTCATGGCCATTGTGCGCAACGCCGAAGAGGAGCATCAGTTCTTGTTCGCCATCAACACCATCAGCATGGTCAAGTCCGACGCGCTCTTCAGCTACATTGCACCGTCGAATGTGATCGAGTGGGTCCTTAGTCCGCTGAGATATGTGATACCGTTCCGACAGTACGTCAAGTTCAACCGGACTATCATCAAGATCACTCACTTCCCCGTCCTGCTCCTCATCTTCTTGTATGAGCGGATACTACTCTCAAACATTTCATACGGCCCTACAGACCTGGTGGAAAGGCCCGTCCGCAGCCAACGGAAACCCGTGGCTTTCTCTTTGAGCAAAGCGCAGGATCTCTTCAGCCCTGGCAACAGACTGAGGGAGCCTTCTGTCATCAGCTTCCACAAAGATCGCGCGCTGGATGAAGTGTTCCGGAAGCCGTACAGGGGCAGCACGGTGCGCACGACTACCCAAGGCATGGATCCTGAGCGCCGTAACAGCGCCACTGTTGTGGATCGCTGGATGCAGAATGCCGATGAACAGGGAGGTGCCAGTCCTCCTGTTGAGCAGCCTCGAAGCGTTGTAGAGAGACTCGAGAACAGGAAGCCACCGATCCGACGATCTAACACTGGTGGACTGCGGTCCAGTCTGAGGAACATCTCGACTACTACGCGCAGCGTTACCAGTGATCCAGATCGTCTTGCAGTACCGAGAAGACCAAAGAGGATCGACGAAGAGGACGAGACTGCCGATGAGCGTCCAGAAGTCCAGCCGCAAGAGACTGACGCCGATGGCGATGACGAGGACCCTGAAGACGAGTCCGAGACGCCTGGTATCGGCGAGAGCGTATCTGTGATCGATCGAAAGCGCAGCGAGACAGCAGACGACGACAGCGGAAGCGAATATTTCCAGACTCCTGCTGCAACCCGCACCTTCACACCACTCTCTACCGCCGCCCAAGCCCGCCTGCGAGACTCACCAGACCATTCGCAATTCCGTTCCACCGCATTCCCCAAACACCTAAACCACCAACGCAACGCATCAAGCGGCACCATGATGTTCGCCCCTCAGGGATCAGCACTAGAAACCAACCTCACCCGCCCAGCAACAAGACCCTCCCGCAGCGGCCAAACCTCCAACAAGCACACCAGCAGCGGCGGCACCGGCACCGCAACCCCCAACATCAACAACCACGGCACCCGCACCCCGAAACCCAAAGCTGTCCGCATGCTCGCCCGCCCCAACATGGTACCCCGCCAGAACACCGCGCCGGGCAACTTCGGCACACTATCTTTCCTGGACGCCAACACCCGCCACTCCCACCGCCAACCCTCTTTCAACGCCCGCGCCCTCGACCTCGCGAGCGAAATCGGCGACAACAAATTCAACACCCTCGGCGGCATGGGCGGCGGCAACGGCGCCGACGACGACTTCTCTGGCATGCCGGCTTCGTTCTCTGAAGCTTTCCTGCGCGAGCGCGAATTTGCGCGCCGGCGCGAGGAGGAGCAGAAGCGCAGCGAAGAAGAGGAGAAGGGTATGGTGAACAGGATCATGCTGGCGCGCATGAACACGCTCGAGGAAGGGTTTAGGGAGGTGCTCAAAGAGATCAAGACGATTTCTTCCACGGCTGCGAGTGCGGCTGGGGGCGTGATCTCCAGGCACGGGAGCGAGGGCGAGGTTGTGGGCGTTAAGGCGAGGGCGAAGCTGGAGAGGACGGATAGTCGGCGGAGTCCGAGGAAGGTTGTGAGGAAGGGGAAGACGGCTGAGAAGGAGAGGCCGGGGAGTGGGTTGAGGGAAGAGGAGGGAGTGGACGATGAGTTGAGGAGTCCGGTTTCGGTTGTTGGGCCGGGGGAGAGGGTTGTTGTTGTTGAGGGTGGTGGTAGTGCGCAGGGTGGCGACGAGCCTGTGACGCCTCCGGAGGATGCGCAGAGGACTGAGTGAGCTTGTTTGTTACTTTTGGCATTTGATGAGCAACGGCTGGTTGTTTTGATTTTTATCGTTTTCCTTTCTTGTCATTGGCGTACTCGGGCAAGCGATCATTGTTTCGGCGAGCATACATTCATCATATTTGCATTGCGATTACTTCGTTGTACAGCTAGCATCTTTTGTATCAACTTGAGCGAGCAAGCAAAGCATAAATCGTTTCTCAGCTCCTTGATCCTAATTCCCAGTTCAACCGTTAAAAATCATTAAGATGGTGTGCGTAGAAAGCCATCATTGCCGAAAATCCCATGTCCCAGCCTTTATGCCCACCCACCCATCCATCCATCCATCCATCCGCCTGTCCGTCCAGACCGTTCCCACACTTGTCCCGTTTCCTCTCTCTTTCACAAAGTGTTTATTACCATCCTCTCTACCTCTACCCCTCTAAACACCACCACCAGATCTCTCCGTCCTAACGTGCAAGTTGCCAGGCTGAGAGTTGCGTTTATCTTGAGCGGCGATGCGGTATGAGGAGAAGAGGAAAGCGCTGCCTGCTGCGGCGACTGTGAAGAAGACGCCATTGCGGCCGCTGAGAGGGAGTGTCAGTATATAAAGGTTTGGATGGAGGCGAGCATTGGTTGTGAAGGCAGCTTGGACCTACCTGAGGAAAGACATGATGGTTGGACGGATAAGAGATGCTTTGTTGGTAAGATGGATAGATAGCTGTGGCGATTGGCTCAATTGGAGTGCAGTGCAGAGGTCAATGCGATGTTCGAAGCAGTTGTGTATGGCAGACAGTATGGTATGGTGTAGATGGCGACTACGGCAAGCAGTACAACATGCAAGAGAGTAAGAGGAGGACCAGGGACTGGAGGAGGCTCTTTAGGAAATACAATCCCTCTCGCATCCCTCTCACCGACTACACCCGTTGGTGCAGTAGTGCAATCTAGAGCCTCGGAAGTGCAGCTGTGCTAGTGGCCTGCTGACTGCCATGCTCCCATCTCCCTGGGACAGCTCTCACACTCTCACACAGCTATAGCTCCTCTCTTCACTTCTCTACCCCGTGGGGAAGGCGCGAACCAAAGGACGGGACGATCGTGGCTGCACTGACGTCGACATCCCGTGACTTCAAGCTGCTTTGCTTGTTCCAGCTTCTTGCTCTTGCTTGCTGCCTCCAACACCGTATTCGCATACCATCGACATCGACGCGCCACACACTACAACAAACATCAACCGATTCACAACACCACCCTCTTCCGTCTGCCCACATCACCCTCCAACAACCGCCACCATGGCCTCCTCCTCCGTCCCAGCAACACCACTCCTCTACTCCTGCATCGCCTACAAAAACACCATCCTCGCCGAGCACACCGTCTCCGCCGCCTCCGGCACCAGCAGCCTCGCCTCCGTCATCCTGCCCAAAATCTCCCACGACTCGCCGCAGAAACTCACCTACACCCACAACCAAAACCTCATCCACTACATCGCCGACGCCGGCTCCGCCTCGGGCAAACCCGACTCTCTCAATGCGCCCAACCTCACTTACATGGTCGTCGCCAAAGCCGACCTCGGTCGTCGCGTGCCGTTCGGCTTTCTCGTCGAGATCAAGAAGCGCTTCTGCGCTGCTTATAACCCGGAGGGTACGGATTTTGCGGCTTTGCCGGCGTACGGCGCTGCGGCGTTCAATGCGCAGCTTAAGAGCTTGATGATTGAGTATGGCACTACGAAGAGTGGACAGGAGGATGCGTTCAAGAATGTGCAGGGGGAGATTGATAATGTGCGCGGGATCATGACTGAGAATATTGAGAGGGTTCTGGAGAGAGGCGAGAGGCTGGACTTGCTGGTCGACAAGACTGATCGGCTTGGTGGGAGTGCGAGGGATTTCAGGGTCAGGTCGAGAGGTCTGAAGCGCAGGATGTGGTGGAAGAACATGAAGTTGATGGTGATGCTGGTGGTGGTCATTGTCTTCTTGCTCTACCTCATGATTGGAATGGGTTGTGGTCTGCCTGGTGAGTCTCCTCCTTGAACACGCTCGACATTCGAATTTTTACTGACACGATTACAGCATGGTCTCACTGCGTCCACCGCGGCTAAAGTCATGGAGAAACGACTTATTCTCATTCAGCGATATCTTTCTGGCGTTCGAGCGTTTTGATTCCCCAACAACACTTCTTGCCTTTTCTGTCACAGCAAGGCCTTATGTACCTGTAATCATAGCAATAACGGCAATGGACATTCACAACACCATCATCTACGCACTATCCCCCCACCCCATCATCTCCTCCAACTGCTGCGCCTGACTCTTCTTCCCCTTCAACATCCCCCTCTCCTCAACCTCCTTAACCAAATCCTTAAAATCCTCATCCCCTTCCTCAGCCCTCGCCTTAAAAGCCCCCATATTCTCCGCCAACCACTCCCCATCCTTCCCCGCCTCCGGAATCGCAAAACCAGCTTCCATCCCCGCCTCAATATCTCCCAGCACGAAAACCGAATAAAGCGCGCGATCCTCGTCCGGCGCACTACGCTTCACTTTCGGCAGGGGCACGATCTCGTCCCAGGCGGCGAAGAGGTCGGAGCACAGCGCGTTGAAGTCTTTGTTGGTGCGGCTGGGCCCCGTGCGCACGTGGGCCAGGATGTGCGAGCGGGTGCGCTTTTTGCCCGCGATGAAGAAGTCTGTGGCGGAGATGTCGGTGAAGCGGACGTTGACGAACATGCGCGGGGTGGAGAAGCGGGTGCTGTGGAGGGTGGTTATGGAGGAGGCGAGGTCGGCTTTTTGGGAGGGGGTGAGGAGGATGGTGTGGTTTACTTCGTAGTAAGGCATTGTTGCGGTTTTTTTGTGGCTGTGTGGTGGTGTGGTGGGTTGGAGGGGATTGTTTTCTTTTGGGGTTGAGCTGACTGGGTGTCTTCTGTATAGTATGGTTGGAGCAGAGGCACAGGAGGATGTGGTGGCGGTTGGTGGTGTTGTATTGATAGCTTTATAGGCGCCCTTGGGGACGATTGGTGTGAGTGTAGCTTTCGGTTGTTCGCGTAAGCAATTGTTGCTCTTGACTGTTGGTCGGTGGGTGAGGTTCGCCGGCGTTCAGTAATCAGCACGTCTGGAATGCAAATACATGTATGTTAGGCTCCGGGTACAACTGTGCGATACGCGTGTAGTACGAGTTTAACGGTTGATAGATGACGTCTGGTGGGGAAGCTCATCACTACATCGTTGTTGCCCCACTACAATACTGGACTCGGGCTATCGGAGGCGTTATCACAACATGGCCACCAGATGTAGCTCGACATCCCTCTACGCTGCCGCCATAGGCTTTACTTGTTCGTGCTCAGGCGCATGTTAGCCGTTGAGATAGTGTCCACATCTCGTCTGTGCCTCAGAATGACATGTGCTAGGATCATCTGCCTGAGAGATTTGTTGATCATTGTTGACCATTGAGAGTCCTTGACTTGATGTACATGTATGGATCAATCTGCGACAGACCATAACTTGTCAATTGACCTGCTTTGAGTACAAGCATTCTACATGTGTTGCAAACATGACATGAATGCACAGCATGAATCATCATCTTCTTTATATGACCCCAACCCCAACCCTATGTCGCATCATCACACTTGGTCGTTGATATTGTGTTCGTGTCAATCACAAATCATCTGTTCGATGCCAGATCCCAACCAGGCCTCACGCCCCGAGCACTAACAGCTTATTTGGTCGAACAACGATGTCTTGTTCGAGTGCAAACGATCCGTTCATCTCCAAAAAAAAAAGCGGGTTTCAACCCGAGACCTGCTCCCACCCAGCCCCGACTCAACTCCAGCTCCTACGCCTCCGAGGAAGGGAGATCTGCCAGGGGCCTACAGCCGAGCTGTAAACGGACCTCTCAATACCATCGCAAGACCCGTCGCGGCCATCTCTTGAGCTGTACGGTGGTAGACGGTCAATGACCAGTGGCTTCTTGGATTCCATATCAGGATCTCTGTTGCCGATCTTGAGATCCGCCAGCGGGCCAAGCAAAGCTCCAAAGTCACTGGCATAGTATTGCATACTGCTGGTCTCCTCGTTTGTCTTGAACGACACGCGCATGGGAGGCAGACTCTGGTTCAGGGCGATGTTGTTGAGCAAGGCGACGATTCTCGCGATGTTGTCGCGGACCGCTGATTCGGCGGAAGAGCTGGAAGAGCGCGGAGAGGGTATCTGGACTCCGATGAAGAGCTCTGCGCACTTTAAAAGCCTTGCTTGAGTGCCGTCTAGAATCTGACCGGCTTGCAAGGTAGGCAGCAGTGGGAAGTTGAACGCGATGACCTCATTCCCGATGATGACCGAAAGGCTTCTGTCACTGTACGCCGACTCGAGGACTTCCTCGCGGATGGCCTTTGAGACGTTGAGGATTCCAGGCAGTCTGCTGGAGTGCATCATGCCCAGGAGGGTGATGCCAGTGAGGGTAATGCCAGTGAGTTTGGTGTGGTAGCATTGCCAGAAGGTGCGAGGGAAGGCGTGTTTGTACGCCTCGTAGCGAAGCTCTTTCGGGAGCTTTGCCAGTTCCCCGAATGGTCCATTCGGATGCCACAACACAAGCGCCCGATCGTCGAACATTGGAGATTGATCAATCTCCACGTCCACTACACGTACCTTGCCAATATCGCAACCCTGCAACCCATCAACCCTCCCAGAAGTTCCCAGCAACCGCCCACTCAAGTCCTTCTCCCCCTCCTCCCCCTCAACCAAAGTCGCCCACGGAAAAAGATCAGTCAGCTGCTGCAACCAGTCTCGGGCAGGTTCCTCGCGCAACTCAGCAAGCGAGGCAGTAGCACGATACCAGTGTCGTGTTCTCCGGTCAAAGTATCCTACCTGGGCAGACTCGCCGTTCTCGCTTGCGCTTTTCACGACGTTTATAGACAGGTTGAACGGTTTCATGAAGGCGTCTGCTTGGGCGACGGTTGCTCTTGAGGCTAGGTTGACGTGGCTGTCGATGCTGAGGGCGTGGGTGTCTTCCATCGTGAGAAGGAGAGGATGTTTCGGAGTCGGGTTTGGGGACTGGACGTGTTGAGTGAATCCAGCCGCGTGTGTGAAAACAACACAAGATCTCTGTCTCAAAGCAGTCTTTTGGTGGAATCCAGACGCAAAGTCTGCACGCGAAAGCACGGCGGCAACAGTAGCCTTTGGTTGAAAGAGAAAGCAATCCAGCCTTGTCTCGACGAGAAGAAAAAGCTTACGTCGCTGAAACGACCAACCATGTGCAAACGAACACACCAGCAAACAAAACGCCTCGTGTATGCACGCTGCCGCAGCGAGAGGAAGAGCTTCGCGGCAAACGCTCGCTCCCAAGTGCTGTCCAGCTTAGTAGTCGCTCGCGTGTATCTTCTCCATGCGCCTGCATGTGCATACACTTGGGTGTTGTGCGCGGATGACGCGAATCATGGAAGATCTTGTCTGTGAATTGAGGTGGCGGAGGGATGTTTGATAGCATCAGCATGGAGGTAGTCGTCTATTCTGTGATAAGCGTCTCAGTGATGAACCATGGTAGACCGAACGACTGGCTATGTCGATATGAGTTTAATCCGTGGAGATTGTATCGGAAGGCACTTCATCCAACTAGTTGTAGCTCGGTCGCGGAGGACCAAGGGCCAGAAAAAAGAAGAATGCAGGCTTATCTCAACTGAGCAACACAGGAAAAAGCCGCCCCGGAAACGAGGTCGCGGTCGCCTTAAGTGAATCAGGCCGGCGACTACAACGAGATGTAAAAGCGATGCAATTCTACACATCATTCGAGTCAGACGCATTGGAAACAACACGATGATCGTGTAGAAAGAAGGTTTGTGGTCAAAGAATGGGTCTGAATTGTCATCTGCGCCAGCGCCGATGCAGTCGTGGGCTTTAGTTATAATCTACCCAGTGACCATAGCATCATTGTCAACCGTGCCCTCTCCATCCAACCCAATGTCGATGTTCGAAGGCAGAACATCCAAAGCCTTGGCTTGAGCTTCCGCCCATGCCCTTGCACGGACAAGTTCTCTGATGCGGGCCTCCGGTTGCATGCCCTTGGACTGTAAGATGGCCTTGTTCACCTCGCCCGCCACTGTCTCTCTCAGCTCAAGATCCAGGAGTCCTTTCATCTCTGGTATCATCTTGTCGGCGTCGAAGATCATGAGGGCCATCGTCTGCTCAAGCGCCGACAGGTATTTGGGGTCTGTCGGAGCACGAGGCGACAACTGGGTAGTTGCGAACTCGAGTGCTGGACGGAAGTCTGCGGAAGCAGGCTTGCCGTTGTTCTTCTCAAGGATGGACCGAATGATTTCCACAAGTTGAAGTTGCATCAATTTGAAGTGGAGAAGTGGGTTGTCATCTAGGATCTTTCATGTTGTTAGCAAGAGCTCTTGCAAATGTGTCATGAAACAGTGAGGTGTGTATGTCAAAGGTCATACTGAGGACTGAAGATCGGTGTTCAATTCGTCAAGTGCCTCCCGAAGGAGATTACGAGTGGTGCATGAAACAAGTATAATCATGTAATGTAGGAAGTGGAAAGGTGTTTCGACTTACCAAGGTCTCGTCGTTGTTGAGAAGCTCGATAGCTTCCTCGATGTGTCCTCCAAGGATCGCGTTGCGTATCTGCACGCGGTCGCGGATGCTCTCGACGTCGAATGCTTCACCCTGGTAGAGATTGGTCTCGTTCGCAAACTTTTCAGCAGCGCCAGGGTAGCCTTCGGAGATGAGGTAGTCCATGATGACAGAGTTAATGTCACTAGTGTAGGAGTTAGCGTTTGCGTCTTCATCAGAGTGTACACCGCGTTATCCTCAAGCCAACGTCAAGCCATAGTATCAGAAGTCTAACATCTAAAGTAGTTTTTTCTCCGCATTATTTCCTCGGAGAGATTCCCATTTGTTTAACATCATGCGAGGCTTGACGGGTAAAGGACAAGTGGTGGAGTGTGGGCGCGTACCTTTTGCTAGGCTTCATCTCGGCGATCTTCTGCTCCATTTTCAGGATATTATGCGGTTGTTGAAGATGTCGCTGTGGTTGGGAGAATTGCTGTTGATGTTGATCAGTAAGTGTGAGGTGGTGAGCTACCCGAGGCAGCTGAAGGTGGACCCAGAGCGCGGAGGACATGATGTCTTGCGGTGAGTGCGCGCGGAATTCGGAGACGTACCAGTGAAGCAAGCCTGTTGCCTTGCCTTTTAGGGCGCTTTCCAGGATGTTGCAGGTGCCGGCATTCCAGCAGGTGGACACTGCAAGCACGCCCAACACAGAGGCAGGCGAGTTTGAGTGTGTGGTAGGAAGGAAGACGGCGTGAAGAAGGGAAGGAAGCTCTTTAAGAATGCCTGGCAGACTCTGAGCTGCTGTGCTCTCCCCCGCGGCAGTGCTTTTGACACGCCAAGCCCGAGGCTACGCCGAAGCGCGCGCCAAAATGGGCGAGATTTGCCCTCGACCTCTTCCTGGATTTCTTTTCTCTCACCATTCCATCTTCTGGATCGCCATGTGGACCATTGCTGTATCGGCCGCTGTTCTAAGCTGGCGAATTCGATGAGCCATGGAGGCCACGAAGGAGTCCGCTCCACCCAACACATACTCTAGCCACGATGCGCTACCCGACTCGAGCAACTCGACAGGACGTCTGGACAGGGCTCACTACTCCCCGCCGTGGGCCAACACCTCGATCATCGGCATAGCTGGTAGCTCTGGCTCTGGAAAGACCTCGCTTGCCTATGCCATCATCAAGGAGTTGAGCCTACCATGGGTAGTGATCCTGTCAATGGACAGCTTCTACAAGCCTTTGACGCCCGAAGAAAGCGCAGCTGCTTTCAGATGCGAGTACGATTTCGATGCCCCTGAGGCAATCGACTTTGACGTCCTGGTTGACAAGCTGCGAGACATCAAGTCTGGGTATGTTCTTCCGAGGCTCAATCGTACCGCATCATCTACTGACTCTTCAATAGCAAGAAGGCAGACATCCCTGTCTACTCCTTTGAGAAGCATGCTCGTTTAGATCAGTCTACGACTATCTATTCGCCACATGTGCTCATCTTGGAAGGCATCTTCGCCCTGCATGACCAGCGGGTGTTGGATATGCTCGATCTTAAGATCTTTGCCGACGCTGAACCCGACCTCTGCTTGTCCCGAAGATTGCTTCGTGACGTGCGAGAGCGCGGAAGAGACATCGAGGGTTGCATCAAGCAATGGTTCAGCTTTGTCAAGCCCAATTACCACAAGTATGTTGAGCCGCAACGCAATGTTGGTGGTAAGTCAAACCATTCTTTCACATCCCCCCACTATCATGATGATTCAAATAAAGCATAGTTCAACTGAATTTCGCTGTTGAAACAAACATCAAGCACGTCTTTCGCTCCTATCTGATCTACACATTACCACATCAATTTGCATAATTGTACATGGAGCAAAAGCTAATGGACAAACCCAGACATCATCGTCCCTCGTGGAATAGAGAACACAGTTGCTATCAGCATGATCTCTGATCGCGTGCACAAGACTCTCGACGAGAAGTCCAGCCTTCATCAGGCTGAGCTGCGACGACTCGGCAAAGTGTCGGAAGATGCTCCCATGTCTCCCAACGTGATCATACTTGAGCACTCCAACCAGGTTCGTGGTATCAACACCAGACTGATGGAACGCAACTTGGTCCGGGAAGACTTCGTGTTCTACTTCGACCGTCTGGCTGTGATGTTGATAGAAAAGGCCACTGAGCCACTGCTTTACAAGTCCAGTGTTGTTGAGACACCCGTGCCCGGCAATGTCTACAACGGCCTGGCACTCGACGGCGTAGTTTCTGCTGTCGTGATCCTTCGTGGAGGCAGCATCTTAGAGACTGGCCTGAAGCGAGTGATCCCTGATTGCAGCACTGGCCGCATGCTCATCCAGACCAACTTCCGCACTGGTGAACCGGAGCTTCACTACTACTCGCTGTCGCCCAACATCAGCAAGCACAGTGGTGTGTTGCTTCTTGATCCCCAGATGAGCAGCGGTGGTGCTGCTCTCATGGCTGTCAAGGTTCTCCTTGACCATGGTGTCAAGGAAGACAAGATCGTCTTCGTCACATACACTGCAGGCACGCAAGGTCTTAGACGTCTGATGAGCGTGTTCCCCGACATCAAGGTTGTGGTCTGCCGCATCGTCGACGATATGGAGAAGCGATGGCTGGAGAAGCGCTACCTTGGTTGTTGAAACGCACTCTAGATACATTGAATGAACATGAAAAGTTACCTTCCAATAATCACTGGACATCACAACTTGCTCTTTGTGCCCCTCCTGCATTTCTGTTTGTTCCCCATCGGGTTCAAGCCGCCGTTATGATCAAGGTACAACCGTGAAAAATCCAGCGCAAGAGCTCACATTCTCTGTAGGGTTTGCCGGAGCACCACAACGCCCAACCTTTCTGGGCCGTCATTGAGTTGTTCCTCGCTTGGATCATTTGTGCTTAATGCATTTGAGTGGGAGATTTTCGTACAAAATGAGCAGGTGAGTTCACATTGCGAACGATGAGAGGACCTGAAATTTGACAACGAACAGATACTGCTCACTCACAAGTTTGCGCATATATTGATACTTCTTTTTGCTACTACCTTTCGGCAAGGACAGTGACACTTGGCTATCCACTGTTGAGATGCTACACGCAAATTCCTGGACATCTTCTGTGTCTCTCATTTTGGTTCGAGTACAAAATCTCATCCATCAGCGACATTCCGTCAAATCCCAATACACGCTCTTATTGTCCCTCAAGTGATCGTGGAAGAATACAATACCTCACGTCGCCACGACCAACTCAAACAAAATCACAAGGTCATTCTTCACTGATAGGCCGAAAGCTTTCTCCAGAATCAATGCTAAGACGACTCTAGCACCGCAGGCAACGACCAAGGTGCCTCCCAGAACAGCCGCCGGATACCACGCTTTCCAATATTCCTCCTCGGCGAAGTAGAGCCCCCAGCCTTCCGATCTACGCTCCATAGGGTGTCCGTCTTGCAGCTTGCGTGGGACCAGATCGTAGATGTCCATGCCCTCGAGGATCTCGCCGCGAAGCATCCCGAGCATAGTGTCAGGGTTAAGCGGTGCTTGCAATTGGTACTCGTCGAGTTTGCAAACCCAGCCTTCCTCACCCTCATCAGGGCGGCCAGGGTTGTCTTTCACGCGAACGTCCCGGGGCGACATTATGGCCGCGAGCCTGAACTTGACGAAGTGGATTTCTGTGATCATTCGCCCACGTGGAGACCAGAACTTCCAGCCTGGGAAGGGTTGGTAGCGCTTTGCCTCGTACTCGAGCTTGAGGCGGGCGAAGAAGTCGGCGCTCGTTGCTGGGCGGCGCGTGAATTCTATTTGGTGCAGGTCGATGATGCCCCAGCGCCCGGGGACACAGAGCATCATCCATTGTTTGCTAGCGAGTGAGTCAGGCTCGGGCATGTCGATGGTGATGTGGCCCATTTTGTAGATACAGTTATTTGTGGATAGCGTCCGGTGAGAGAGGGAGGGAGAGGTATGCCGAACTTAAGTGTTATATAACCTATCGGAGTCTCGATAGCAAGGGTGGAAGCGTTATGGAAAAAGAAAGAGAAAGGTACCCAAGGCTTAATCACGTTGACTGATTCCTCAATAGTAAGTCATTAGCATTATGATTTTGGGACAAAGGCTAATTGTATATGATGACCTCTCAAGATGCTCCAGCGACGCCTATCTCTCGTCTTACCCTTCGTACGCACGCGCATGGTAGAGCTATCACCTGAGACTCTTGTCTTAAGTTATACAACACACATAACACACCAATGAGGTAACTTTGTATCTTAATCTCAGCCACAGCATGCACGATGACCTGGGCTGGCTTCGAGTTGCTATTTGCGATGTACAGAACACGGCTGGCTGTCACGGAGTCCTTCGCCTAATCCATACTGCAAATCGGCCCTCACTCGCATACCCTATACTGCGAACAGCCGTTTTACATCAAGCAAGCTTGCACGGATGACGAGGAAGAAGTGTGAGACTCGCTCGATCTCCATCTCACTTAGAAGAAACCACTTCCACAACTCCAAACTTCTCCCGTCCTCTGCTCACCCACGCCGCGACCACCATCGCAGTCCCGCGTGCAACAAACAGACCTGCTTCTCGACCAGGCCTCCTCCACCGCATTTCCTCGGGCATCGATCTCGCCCTCGAACTTTCCACCGAGTCTTCCTACGCCCACCGTAACCGCCCCGCCCAGCCCTCTCACTGGACCGACCACGCCCACCGCGAAGCTCTGCTGAAGACCTGGGACGAGGTTCATGAGGCTGCGCCGAAAGAGAAGTCGAAGTTCGCACGCTCTTTGGTGGGGCAGTTGGAGGCTACTGAGAAGAGTGTTCTGCTGCAGTTTCCTGAGTTGAAGGAGGGAGTAGTGGTTCTTGGGAGGGAATGGATTGAGTACGTTCTTGGGGTCAGCTTGAGGCAGCCGTTCTGCTCGGAGGGTAACATGGGGAAGTGGGAGGTGCTGTCTGGAGCTGCGAAGGTGGGAGGGTTGAGAGCATGGGGACCGTGGTGAGATAGACATGGCGAGACGTGAGCGTCGATCTGATACAGCAGTGGTCAAACGACCACAGATGGGGACCTAAAGCGATGAGAAAACAACTTGCAGCGGGTCACAAAAAGTGCTTTTATCTTTGAGTTAAATGGTGAGGCTAATCATGAAAGTGCAAATGAAACTGAACATTACAATCTGATACCGAAGAGAGCATTCACGCCCAAGAAAAACCGTCTACCAATCCGAGTAGTTCGGCGGCGAGTAGAGCCTGTTGACCTCAGCCACCAGATCCGCCGCGCTGCTACCGTTCTTCAAATCGGTCCATTCACCACCATCCCTGATAGCAAAGATGCTGTCCGCGACAGTGACCGTGCAGCTCTTCTTGATGCCCAGGGCAGCGGTCCTGTTGAAGCTTGTCCTGAGCATGTCCACGCCGACAGCACCGTCTTCCGCCGTGGCGCAATCGTGAAGCCTCTCGAAAGACATGCCGTGCTCGAGAGCACATTCTTCCACGAGCTCTTTGCTTGGGATGTCCTCGTAGGAGTTCGACATGCACATCGTGAAGCCGAGATAGATCTTTGGGTTGGGGTATTGGCGGGCGGCGCAGAGTTCGAGCATGTTGCCGAGGCACTCTTGAGGGCCGTGCATGCAGGAGACGCCGTCGTTTTGTGTGACGCTGGAGTGTTGTTAGTGAGTGTATGGAGATGATGAAGGAGTGATTGCAATGCTTGAGAACTTACCTTCCGATGTAAGACAACTTGAAGTCAACCTTGTGGCTAATGTTCTGCATCGCCGGGAGGATCATATCGTGGAGGCAGTCTCTAGCATCAGGGCACTTCGACATGATGAATGCTTCGAGGGGCACTCTGCCGGAGGAGTAGGGAGTGTCGTCCTCGTTCCAGACATCGACTGCGATGATGGACATGCAGAAGAACATGAAGAAAAACAGCAGACCAGTGACGCTGAAGATAATCCTCCTGTGCCATTTGCCATTTGTTGATCGTGTCCAAGCACGCATGTAAGCTCGCTGCGCTTTCTGGACATTCTGCTGAAGTTCTGCAAGGGTAGGCTCGGGGCCGGATTGCTCCTCGAGCAGAGGCTGCTTTTCGACTTGATTGGAATCCATGATGTTGATGCTATGGATGAGCACAGATGTGGCGGAAACAAAGATGGAGGAAGATGTTTAGTGTTGCCTTGAACTATGGAGGTGGAGTGTGGCGAATACGCCGAGCTCGAGCACGCCAGCACGCCTCAGGGTCTTGGGGGGTGTGGAGAATGACGAGAGGCTTCGGCAGGCGCCGAGAATGTGGCGTGTGTTTGTGGCGCAGTTGATTTTGGACGACCGCCGAAGCTCCAGGATGTTTCTTGAACGAGCACCTGTGTGGACTTCTCAACATACACCTACAGCATCGGTCAACCATTACCATTGTCTTGCACGCATTGACATTGAGACAAATTGGGGGTAATCTCTTCGTTACCATTGTCTAAAGTTTTCTGGAAATTCCAAATCGCAAGAGGAGATCCAAAGAGCCATCTCAAAGCCATGTCTTGACCGCAACGCAGTTGCAGTGTAGACGTTTGACTCGTCTTTGATAGTCCTTTCGATACACCAGTGTCCGCCTAGATGGACCCGGAACCCACCAAACAAAAGAAAAGTAAGAGTTGATGAGCCTTTTGTGGAAAAGGACAGGGCTGTAATGCCACCGCAGGGCAAGTGTCCGCCGTGCCCTTGAAGGCCCCCTCAGCACTTTTGCATCCGCCTGGATGTTTCGCATGCCGCTCAAAGAAATCCAGAACAAGAAACAAGAAATGAAAGCATGCTGCCCTCTCCCATCAGGCAAGCTTTCCAGTAAGGAAACCTCGAGACTGGGCGCTCAAGTCCCTGGCCAGTTTTCCGCGAAAGAGGCTCGCTTCCCCAACAGCCTCGACCCAGCGTTCCTGTACACTCAGGATGTGACGCTTGAAGATCGCCTTGAGGCGCCTGTCTATCATCTGTTTGGCAAGGAACTTGCTGTGCACGTTGCGAGCCTTTGTGAGATATCCGTTTGCGTCCGCAAGAAGGCGCTTCATGGCATTTGCCACGACGTTCTGGAGCTCGACCCACGTTTTGGCCCGCTTGAACTTCGCGGCAACTCCAAGGCATCTCTCGTGCATTTCTTGGCCCTCCTCGTCGGCGCGGCCAGAGAGCATGAGAGCCACTGCTTCGCAATCACTGATGCACCTGCTCTTGACGCTTCGACCGAGCTCGCTGTAAGTACCTTTCAGCTCAATGCGCGGGAGCTCGAGAGCATCTTCGTTTTGTTAGCTAGCTCTGTATATGATTGGGAGCCATGAAAGGCTTACCGTCTCCATCGTCGTCAACTGTCACGTAAACGGGAGTGTTCGTGGACCCCGCTGACTGCGTAGCATGCGCTGCGGAATTGCCTAGATCAGTATGAGCATCTGATTTAACCAATGACTGCCAGGGGGCTGATATCTTACCGTGCTGTACACCACTTGAACCTTGCGGCGAATCCTGCACGATGCGACTTGGACCTGCTTCGGTCTTCTTTCCCGCTGCTTTTGACGTGATCTGTGTCCGATCTCCGGATCGGCTGTCAATCACGTTGTGGCCACGATGAGCAGGCTGGTCGGTCTCTTCGTCGCCTTGATCTTCAACATCTTCGACGGTTGGCCTGGAGGGGCCAACGGATTGACCTGGCGTGTTCGCAGCAGTGCGAGCTCTCTTGGCCGCCTGCGCCTCCTTCGTATCTGGCAGGATTTCAGACGGCCTCTTGCGTGGTCGAATCAGTTCCGTAACCTTAGGTGCAGGCGTGAGGAACAGTGCTAATGGAAAATTAGCAATCGTTACGTGTTGGGCTTCATGTACGGCCTTTGTCTTACCAGAGTGTTCTCTGGAGCGGTCGACAGACGAAGAGTCATCGTCATCCTGACCGAAGTCGATCGCACGCACCTTGCCCTTGGCATTGCCAGGAAGGGCGTAGGACTCCGGGACGGTCCTCTTCGGAGGCATCGTGGATGATACCTTGGTTGGCGTGTTGGCTGTCGATGGGATAAATTGCGCTTAGAGTTGATCGAGCTTGAGGGTGATGTGGACGGTTTGCTTTGAGAAAGGATTGGGGTGGAGGGTTGGGTAGAGAGAGAGGTGGTGTAGTGTAAAAGGGATGGAGGTATTGGAGGGCGAGGGGGTTGATATAGACGACGAGGCGGGAGCCAGCAAGCACGTGTCCTTGCTACACTGGTATCAATTCATCTGACGTGTCCGAAGCATGGAAATGTGCTGGTTGAAAATACAATCCCGTGCTAAAATGAAGGCAGCTGATGTACGCAATACACCTCAGACAATGCCCGGTGAATGGGCAAGCAAGTGAGGTAGGTAGTAGGAAGTGAGGCGAGACAGGAGTAGAAAGTGACGCAGTAGTGAAGAAGAAAGTAGGAAGACAGTAAGGCTAAACTAAAATTAGCATGTGATTAGCACCCTAGCATAATATTGTAGAGATATACCGTAGGGAGACATATGAGAAGAGTCAATCCAGAGGATTTGAATAATCTGGACGAATTTAGGTGCTAAAGACATGCTATCAAACATCGACATACAGCCATCTCAAGCTTCCAAACACGCTGGAGGCGCTGCCAAATGGGCAGCGAAACGTCAATCCCGGCCTGCTATGGCCGCAGCTGTTGCTCAAAGCTGCCCGGAGACATACATCATAATCACATGTGTGCCTTCCTCAAGTCTTCTCTGCAATGAGCTGGAGCACATGATTCCTATTCTCAGTGATAGATCAGTCTGAGCTGGACTGAGCTGATTTGAAGCATGTGAATGAATTCATCTGAACCGGCAGAGCCTGTAAAAGTGATGCCGGCGATCGATGCATGTGACATCCACCAGATCTCGAGCAGCCTTCACGATCTCTGTTGATTGCTCTCTTCCACTCTTTTCCTAAAGAGGCGCTGCAATGTCTGCGGCGCAAAAGTGACTTCATTCAAAGTGTCCCCAATACACGGCGCCCACAAGCACAGCGAAAGCGAACGTGCCTGCGACGAGTGCTGGGAAGTCTACCTCAGCCTCCAAGTCGAGGAGAAAAAACCAGACCAAATCGAATGCATGTTCTGCAAGTCCACGCTAGACTTCAAGCAGATCAGGAAGCTCGCATATAAGAAGACAGGTGAAAGGCAAGAATACCCCGTGAACTGCTGCACGCAACGAAGTGCCACTAACGACCTCTATCCAGGTACACCGAGCAACTCAAAGTCGGCGCGATCTGTATGAACCGCTGCACCAAGACCCTCCAGCCATTCGACTGCGAGGTAGACGGCCGAGTCTTTACCTGCAAGGATTGCGGCTTCAAAGCGTGCTTCGACTGCGACAAACCAGAGCATCGAGACGAGACATGCCGCGAGTGCCGCGATCGTCTCTACACTGTTCACAAAGCAGCAGAAAACGCCACCCACAAAGCTTTCAGCAACTGCTCCAGCTGCGATGCCCTGTTCGACACAGAGGGTGCGGGTACACAGCGTGCGACTGCGGCTACCGGTTCTGCAGCGGGTGCATGATCCCTTGGGTGGGCGAGGGAAGCGCTTACACGGGTGGCAAAGAGGCGCATGGCGAGGATTGCGTGTATCGTACGCGCGACAGGCCGAGTGATCATGCTCTTAAGCGACGCTTCAAGGAGACAGACGAGGTGCAGGCCAGGATTGATGAAAAGGATTTCAAGAACAAGAACAGACGCGAAGCGAAGAAGGCCAGACTCTCGGCTTAGATGGAACCGGAGGCATGTCTTTCGATGGAAAGCGAAGTTGGGAACAGGATTGAGGCTGGGCACGATGTCACCTGACTGTAGTTCATGGAGATGAGAGTTAGCCGAGAGGCAGTACACTGTGAGGAGTTGAGAAGCTCACAGTTTTCGATCGGAAGGTAAGACATGTGAGCGACCAAAAAAGTCCAAGACTCACTGGTAGGCAAGACAGTCTTCTGCATGTCTGCCTGCGTATTGAGACTCAAGTGCACTGAGCCATCCAATTAGAGAGTGTCCTAAGTATCCATCTCCCTACTCAATAGAACCCCTGCGACTGGCTCCCATACTGCGGCCCAAAGCCCGGAATCTCATGATGCGAGTCCATGTTCATGAACTGATCCAACCCATCGTCCGCAACATCCTGCGCCGTGTCGAACCTCGGATCAATATTAAGGGTCTGACTGCTCGTGTCGCTCAGCGCCGGATCGACATTCCCACTCCCAAACCCATTAGGCATAGGCGGCAGCGGCCCATCCTGGATCTCCACGCCGCGAGGGATGGCCTGGCCGAGGGCTTCGCGGCGCGTGGGCTTGCGGATGTTCTGGCTGCCGATCTTGGGCGCGCCGGCGGGACGGTTGGCGTTTTGGCAGTCCCCGCGGCTGTTCATCCAGAGGGAAGCTTCTTGCACGTCGCCCTTAGCGACCATGGCGTCGAAGGCTTGCTGGCCTTGGAGGATGGGGAGGAGGAGGCTGGCTTCGTACCAGCGGCCTTTGATTTCGGGGAGGCCGACTTGTGCTTGGCTCCGGACGAGTTTCCAGTAGCTTGCTACACGCTTGACGTGGATGGATCGTGCGTTTCGGTAGACGAGGTCTTGGGTGAGACGCTCAGGTAGATGGGGGTTCAAGTTGGGTGCAGCTGGCGTGGGCACATTGGGATCGTTGTGCTGGATGTTCATCAAAGAGTACTGATCGCCGACCAGGAATGTCGATTGCTGGATGATCTGTCCAGTCATAGCTGCTGTCTTGCGTCGTTCAACGACGGAGTTGATCACGAGAATGTCCGTTCCAGAGCCGGGTACTAGACGCACGGGTTCACCGACCCAGATCTTCTCTCCACCCAGATACATGCCTTCGTAGCGTGTCTCCATAGTGCCGGGCTCTATCTCATTGCTTTGGATTTGGCCGAATGGGGTGAATGTCGAATCTATGCTCTTAGCTGCAAGAATCGAGCCGTCCACCTCCATATCGCCACCTGCTCCGTAAGCTCCACGACGCAAAGCATTCCAGTCGATGGTGTCGAAACGCGGCAGGTCTGCAACAGTGTTCAAGCCTGCGTGTGTAAAGCCGGGGACACTCCACGCGAGCCAGGGCCTCATGTCGAATTCGGAAGTCTTAGTGACCGCTATCGACGGCCCACCAGGGTAGGACAGAGGCTGGACGGAATAGCTGACCTGACCAGCAGGTGACTTCCATCTTCGAAGAACAGCACCGAGACCCCATGCTTGCACGCGACTGAACCAGACGACCTCGCCGGGCCGATACATGAAGCTGCCATACCGTCTGTCTTCCTGCTGATCCGGGCTCTTTGCCGGCGGTAGAGGAGTTGGCATGAGCTGTGGTTGCTGTACTGATACAGCTTGTCCTTGTGGAATAGGACGTGGCGCTGGCGCACTGTTTTGGGTGACTGCGGGCTTGGGATCGACCACCTCTTGCTTCGTAGGCTTCTCTACCTTCAAATTCTTAGCTCCAGGAATTATAGCATCCAGCTCCTCAGGCGAGCATATCTTGCAGCCGCAGTTGTCCGAGTCGCCGCTCTCATCCGTGGTGAGCCATAGCAAGTGTGGGAAGAAGTCTGCTGGACTCCTAAAGCGCTTCCTTCGCCCGGTTGGGTGGCCGTAGAGGTATGCATCCTGCCTGTCATTGCCGCCTCCCGCGTGTGTCTTTGTCTTCACCTCGGTCTGTCCGTCCTTTTCAGTCTTTTTGACGTGTTCGTACAAGCGATAGCCTTCAGGAAAGTCAACCAGAATGCAGCCGTTGTCTATACGAAATGTGAGCCGTGCTGCTTTGCGACAACGTCTGGAAGCCATACCCACCACCTCCAGTCGGGTCTTTCCATCCCAACTCGCGCACCAGCATGCCGCCTAGCTTGCGCCTCCAATCCAAGTGCTTAATCTCATCTGGCGCAACCTCACGGTAGAAGTCGCTGACGCCATTCTTATCGGGTCTCTGGTCCAGCTGGGTGTCGGTGGGCTGATTGGGTTCGCGCACTTTGCCCTTAGCGAAGATCTCTTTCTTGCCGTCGCTTCGGCGGACGTAGATTGGGTAGAATTTGGCCATTGTATGAAATGAGCGTCGGTGTGTTTGGCTTGTCGCAACTCGCGTCGAGATCGAGGTGGGCGCAATTGGCTGTCGGCGGAGGTGTTGTACACCGTGCGGCGGTCGCAAAGAGTATTATTATACACGGATTAAGCACATTGTGCGATACTGCGGAGAGTAATATTAGACTCTGTGTGTGGTAGTAGTAGTAGTAGTAGCAGCAGTGGAGAGGATTGGCAGTGGTGAGTGGTTGGACACATGCAAATGCAAGTGCAGGTGGAGGTGTAGGTAAGGTAGCTGCCAACGAATGGCACGTGAAAGCGCTGCAGTTAACTTCCACGCGCGTCTCGAAAAGCCATTTGCTTCCATCCCACCACCAACACCGCCCTCAGCACCCGCCTGCACCGCGTAAAGACGTGTCAATTTCCACCACCTCACTCGCTTCTTTCGCCACCACCATCCATATCAACCACAACACGCCGCCCTCTACCACCGCTTACCACCGCCCTCCGCCGCCAGCATGCCTTACAACAACACCCCAATTGCTCCTTCCAAGGAAGTCACAGGCACCGTGTCCTTGCCGCGTATGTCTCCCTTGTATTTCTGCTCTCGAGACTCTGAGATCTACAATCTGAACACATCCCACAATTATCCACAAAACACGTACCTAACAAATCATTAGTCGCTCGTGTCAAGAAGATCATCTCGCAAGACGACGACATCAACAGCTGCTCGAACAACGCCGCCTTCGTAATCACCGTCGCTACTGAGATGTTCCTGCAGCACCTCGTCGAGCAGTCGCACAACGTTGTCAAGTCGGAGCGCAAGCCTCGCAGGAATATCCAATATCGTGACGTCGGTGTGTATCTCTTGTCTCACATGGCTCTTTGGTCCTATGCTAACAATCCCACAGCCAACGCAGTCGCTCGTGTGGAAAACCTCGAATTCCTGACAGACGTCGTCCCCAAGACCCAGACCTACAAGCAGGTCAAGCAGAAGCAAGCCAAAGAGCCCGCAGCCAGAGCAAACGGTGTCGCCAACGGCCAGAGGACACTTGACCAGCACATGGGAGAGGCAAGCGAGGGACAAGCTACCAACGGTGCCGCCCACGAACCCGAAGACATGGACGTCGACAACGCCGCAACCGCTGGATCTGCTTCTGCTTAGAAAGCTCTCGATAGTGACCTTGAATTACGTGCGAACCAAGAGAATATCGATCCTCTTGCATAGGAGACTGGAAAGGATGGATATCATCTTTTGAACGAACTTCCTAGTCGGCAGCACTTTCACATCAAAGCTCAGGAAACATCACCAGATCACTACTACCACGACCTCGGACATGAAGCGGAGGATCTACTTCGCGAACAAAAGACGGCCGGTATTGATCTGGTCAACGAGCCAGCAGACTGGATCAATGGCTTCGACGCTGGCTTCGACAACCGGCCTTTGGTTTTCGGCAGCACCGATCAGTATTGTGAAGGCTACCTACATGGCCAATACGCATGGAAGAACCCAGCAGCATCCCCGTCTCTCAGCTTGACGGCTAGCGAATTGTCTAGCCTGGCTTCACTCGACGCGGACACTATCGACCCGCAGCTTTTGAGTCTTCATTCATGCGACAACGACGACCTCTTCAAGACGCCAACGCAGATCACTACCACTGCTCGTCTCGTTGACCGGCAAAGCAACATTGGTAATCGCGAGTGCAACAACGAACTTCCGCTGGCTCTGGGCGGTTCGCCTCGAATCAATACACAAGTAACGCCGTCACCCGCACCAAGTGCCTCACACGCCGTTGTGCACGAGGCAGAGAACGGATCTGGACATCTCTTTGATATCAATTCCAACAGTTTCGATTTTCCTCCTTCCATGACTGCTAGTGACACGCACGAAGCATTCATCCCAGCGCCCTCGTGGACGCCCATCAACGCTCACAAAGTCTCATATGCACGCTTGGCTCCAACTGCACGTACACCCAGCCCGCCACTCGTCACTTACGACACCCAAGGGAACATGAACCACATGACTCCATGTATACGCCGCAGCCTCTCCTTGGCCAAGCGTGCTCGGGTCGAAGCAGATCTGCTTAGGTCTCAAGGACGACTGGACGCAGCAGCGGCCGCTGCTGTCGAAGCTGCGCACTGGGAGAAGAAAGCCCACAGACGTCAATGCCAGACTGAATCTCAAAGGAGAATTCGAGCGTCCGTGAGGGCGAGGAAATTGCTTATGCGGACATGATTAAGGATTAAGCAGAAATAAGATCACTTCTCAAAGTTCAGCGATGGAAACTCACGTAATGCATCTGAATGCCTAAACGGCTTGGTTCTGTATCATACACCAGATGAATAACTACACTTCTACTTCGACTTCCCCTTTCCCTTCTTCAGCCTAGCAACCAACCCCTTAAGCTCATCGTCGCCCTCAGCCTTCGCCTCCTTGGCGGCCTTACCCTTCTTCTTAGCAACCACAGCATCGTCCCCACCGCCCTCGCGATCCTCCCTCTTCCTCTTCTTCCTGCCCTCCTCCAACAAACTCTTCATGCCCTCCGTGCCCTTGAACCTCGGATTCGTAGGATCAATCGCATACTCATGACTATTAAACAACGCCTTGAAACGCGGATCCTCCGCCTCAACCTTGAAATCGTCCTTGACAGCCTCTTCACTCGTCTTCTTGGTCTTCTTACCCTTGGACTTGCCCTTGCGCCGCGCTTCTTTCTCGGCCTTCTCGATCTCGCGCATGTCGAAGTGGCGCACGCCCGCGCCGTTGGCGCCGTCGTCGTCGGCCATGAGCAGTTCGAGCTCTGCGCGGCGCGAAGCGGCGGCTGCTTCTTCGGCGTCGCGCTCGGCGCGTTTTTTCGCTTTGTCGGCTTTGCGGGCGTTTTTCTCGGCGGCGGCGGCGGTGGCGGGGTCGTTGAAGAAGGGGTCGTTGAAAGGGTCTTCTTCGTCTGCTGCTGGTGCCGCGGCGTCGCCTTGTTCTGAGCCGCTGTGGTCGTTGGCTTCGTCGCCTTCGCCTTCGGCTTCGCCGCGGGCGGTCTTGGACTTTTCTTTGCGGCGCTGCTTGCGCTCTTTCTCCTTGCGGATGTAGCGCTGGCGGGTGCTTTCTTCGTCTTGGGGCTCGTTTTCGAAGACGCCTTTGGAGCTCTTGCTCGCGTTGAGGCCGGAGGAGAAAGTGATTTGCATGTCGCCGACGGGCTCGTCTTTGGACTTCTTGGAGCGTGAAGTAGAAGCTTCGGCGAGGCCTAGGGCGGCGCGCATCTTCTGTCGCTCGGCTTCGCGCTTGTTGATCTTGCGGTCGGCGGCGCTGACGGATTTGCGCGAGGAGACGCTGTCGTTGTCTGAAGAGTCTGAGCCGATGTAGGCTTGCAGGTCGTTCTCGTCGAGTTCGGCGCGAGAGAAGGCGCGCTTTTGGACTTCTTTGCGGGTTGTGTCGTCGTCGTCCCAGGTTAGGCGGACTTTGGAGTGTGTGAGGGCTTCGGTGCGGAAGTCGTTGGGCTTGTAGCCGTCGGGGAGCTTTGTGCACTGCTCGCGAGGCTTGTCGTCGTCGAAGGTGACTTCGTCTGGAATGAAGCGGAGGTCAAAGAAGTTGGATGTGGTGAGGTACTCGCGGTTGTCCAGGTCGTCGTAGACTGCTTTGGCGGTGGTGTCGCTGTCGCACTCAATGACGGCGTAGTAGTATCGCAGACGCTCAAGCTGGTATTGTCGCAGCTTCGCATCGTCGAACTCCTCGCCTTCTCCAGCTTGTTCCCTGAGCAGGCGTCTCTTGATCTTCTCGTCCTCATCTGCGTCAGAGTCCGATTCTTCGTCAGATTCCTCCTTGCGCTTCGTGCTGGCGAAAATCTCTCTGGGTGGTCCTTCGAGCTCCTCGCGCTCCATGCGCTCTCGTCCAAACTCGCTGGGGTATACGGTGACGCTCAAAACTCTTCCCGCGGCTGGTGTGAAACTGGCAGCAACGGCCATGATGTCGGCAGCTCTGATGTTGTCCCAGTCCAAATTCACGGCAGCAATCCTCTTAGACACCTCTCCCATAGGCACTTGCTCCATGTTCTCGCCTCCGGCCGTCTCGTCCGCCAGCTCATCCTCGTCTGCGCTGTCACCCTCCTCTTCCGAGCTCGTCTCTTCTTCTGAAGACGACTCAGCAAATCCACCACCTCTCGCTGGGTCTACAGCCAGAGTCTCTCCATCATCGCTGTCCTCCTCGCTCTCGTCCGAGCTGCCCACAACCTCTCTTGTCGGCTTCTTTGACTTGCCCTTCTTGGGCTCGTTGTCTTCCTCATCGTCGTCCTCCAGTCTGAATCGCTTCTCGAGCTCTTTTTTGCCACTATCGGGCTTCAGCTTTCGGCCATATCTGTCCACTGACGCCTTTTTTTGGAAACCCTGGTCCGTGAAGAGGCGCTTGAAACGAGGGTCGACGGCGGTTTGGGCCTGCTTCTTGCTGGGCAAGCGGTACCGCGGGTCGGATGCGAGGGCCGCGAAACGTTTGTCGGCCATGGTGGAGGTTTGTGTAGCTGTGTTGTCAAAACACAATACAATGCGTCTCAACTCGGCGCTACAACGATTAAACAATTCTAGAAAATGTAGAATGGTCGGCTATCGGAAGCGCCTTTTTTGCGCCGGGCCGTTCGGGCCGCTCGCTAGTGAACTCCATCGCAAGCATGTGAACGGGCTTTGCCTGTGCTCGTTCTGTGTAGCAAGAACAACAACTTGAGATGTGACTTTCGCCAAACATTAATCGGCAGTATTAAACGACTGAGGCTACGCACTCTGAGACAATCACGTCAATTGAAGTGGAAAGTTGCGATAAAACTCCTGAAAAATGGTCCGCATCAAGCATCGCTACCTCCTGGTCAACATCCTATATCCTGAGCAAGAGGCTCGAAAGACCAAGCTGTCTGGATCCGGTGGCAAAGATGATCTGCCCTATACTGTGCAGTTCCGACGTCCTGGTCCGGAACAGCTGAATGGTAAACTCTTGACCCGTCTAATTCGCGAGGGCGTGGCGGATTTGTTCGGCGACTATGGCTCTGGCATGGTTTCAGGAAGTCTAGTTGGTAAGGATATCATTACATCAGCTTATTAACTCGAACTTGCGGCTCACTTCTTTCACAGTGAAGTACTGCTCCCAAGCAACAAGCACAGCCATCATCCGTGTCGCTCGTGCGCATTACCGTATGGTGTGGGCTGCATTGGCTTTCACAACATCTCTGCCACTGAAGTCAGCCGATTTACCTTGCGTCATGCAAGTTGTGCGGGTGTCTGGCACGATCCGCAAAGCTGAAGAGGAAGCCATCCGTCGCGCCAGATTGCAAATCAGACTGGCGCAGCAGTCCACTGGCGGCGAGGCAAACGCAGCAGTTAAAGCCGTGGACCACGCTCTTGACAAAGAAGGAGATCTGACTATGCTGAACGGCATCGAGGATTTCGGAGATGGAGAGGACGAGAGCGATGGCTGAATGCAAGGATTTGATGACAAATATTTCAACACACGCCCTGGCGACCGACATACCCGAATGCAGGTGCTGTCACTGCATGCGTGGATGTGGAGTGCAGATGGCCACCGCGCAACTCAAGCTTGCCGATCAGAAGATGCCTTAATGCGAACCATACACGATTTTGTGCAGACTGTGGCGTTAACGATACGAGGACACCCTTTGAGTCCTGGTCGCACCACATTGAGAACATTTCCATCCCGTTTCCTTGACTCAGGGTCAGGCCCACGCGCAATTACACGTCAAAGCCGTTTCCGGATGACAACGAGGCGGACAGAAGCCGGAGAACACAGTCTGCAGCAATGCGGAAACAGTGCAGGCGCAGGCATAGCGACGGATGAGACAAGATGTTTGAGCATCCAATGTGTTTCTTGTATTATTATTCATAATTGCGGCTGTCTGGGAGGTTACGTACAGTCCACCGTATACCACCTCGTCTCGCGGAATGAATTTCAGGACATCACGCGCCCTCCTTCTCTTCTTCAAGTTCGTCACTTTCTTTCCAGAACGCAGTCGGTCCAGCAGGTCCGTGGATGTCGTAGTCCCTAGTAGCTATAGTATTAGCAAAATTTCGACTGCGTGACCATGGAAAGTTTCATACTTGTCGAACCAGTTTCCCAGCACACCCCTGGCCGAGCGCAGCCCACCAACTTGGATTCCTTCGGACCGCCATCGCTCCTCGCCGTGGAAAATGGAGAACGTCGTCCATCGAATCTGACCTTCGGGAGTTTGCCGCACGGTACCTCGTTCCGCATCAGTTTCAGCTTTCTATCGTCTTCCACTTCACACCACACTACGGCGTACTCACCTCGGATCTTACTATTAGCATTCGGGTCCCACGAAGCATGAAGACTCTTGGACGTCCCAGCAAAATGGACGATAGGCAGCCTCGTGCCCTGGAAATTGCTCCAATCCAACCCTTCATCTTCGTCGTCGTCGTCGTTGTTGCCGTCGGTCGGCGGTTCGATCTTCGTGACGTGCCACTTGACGCGGATCAGTCGGATAGCTACACATTCGCAAAAAGCGCATCAGCAAATGAGATTTTTTAACACGTACGTTCTCTTCCACGCCTAGCATACCCTCTTCTGTGTCTATCGGCGGCCGTTGATCGTCCGCTCGCAGGCCCGGTGCGAAGTTGAAAGCGTAGAGATCGTTGAAATCGAGGAAGCAGACGACGCGCATCCAGGTGCCGGTGACGCCGTACGGGTCTAGTGCGTTGAGATTGAGGGCGAGCTCGCGGATTTTGATCAGATCTGAGTCGAGTTTTTCTGTTGGTCCGGTGGCTGCTGGAGGGGCGATGTAGGAGTTTGGAGATGCGCCGACGAATGGCTCGTCCCAGATCATTGGGAAGCGGCCATCGGACCTTTCGGTGAATTTGCGCAAGTTGAACCCGAGTACGATCATGATGGCCTCGACTTTCTCCCAGTCAACTCGCTGTGTGCCATCATCTCGGAAAGGTCCCCATAGGGTGGCCTCGGTGTATTGCCGCAAGTCATACACTTTCGAGCGTGCGTACGTGTGCGTCAGTTTTGGTCTTGAGCGTAGCCTCGTCCGTGAAGATGGAGAGGTTTCAGGACTAGGTCGCCATATTGTGAAAGATGAGCGTGAAGGAATCTCGTCAATCGGGACACCATACATGCAATGTAGCTTTGCCGACGCCTGCCGTAGCTCTTCGGTCACTGCAGGAGCTTGGTCTTCGCCACCTGCTCGGTCGAACAGATTACTAGAACAGAGTAGAGTGTCGATGTTTGCGGCGTCCGCGAAGTGATCTGCGAGAAGCTGGATATTGAGGCTTTCATCTGGATCAGAGGAAGCTGTGTCTAAAAGATGATTGATCTGCTCAGCCGCAAATTCGAGAGCATCCCGTTTGACTTGACGATCCGACGACTCTAGTATCTTCTCCAGCTTGACGAGATCGTGGACTTCACTCTCCCAGCTCGATTCCAATGCCGGCTGGTCATATCGTCGCAGATAGATGTCCTTGTGTAGCAGCTTATTTCCGCTGATGTAGCTGTTGAGATCTTTGCATGTGCGACTGACGGCGGAAAGATCAGTGGGCGTTATCTCGGTGAATATACAGTGCAAGAGTTCGTGGCTCAGCTCCAGCAGAGTCGCCATTTGTGAGAGGGAGGAGTTGTGAGAGGGTATCGAACGAGACAGACGCCGGAGTAGCAATAGACGCAGGGTCTCCTTGCAGCTTGATGCACGACGTGAGCAAACACAGAGCTGAGTCAGGAGCCTTTGATGCGATGCAATGCAGAGTGGTGATAAATCACAGCATGCGAACAGTCGGCAGATGAGTGGCGTGCTGGTACCTGGGTGTTTGTACTCCACCTTTGCCCCGCGCAGACACACCTTCGGAGATAAGATGGGAAACTCCGTTGACCATATTTGAGTTTCCGACGAGAGGGGATTGCGGTGAACGGTTACTGATATGGGAGCATGAGGAATATCAGGTCGCGCCCGAGAAACGAACGTATATGTTGTATTTTATGACCAAGTTTCAAAACTTGTAGCACGAGAAAAAGACCAGTCTCTCTCTGCTACCTCTATCCTGCTCTATTTTTTACTCTTCGGCACTCTTGCAAGTCAGAAGAAGAAGACGGCGCCTAGAATATTCACAGAGATGTCTACCCACATGAGCCCAAAGTTCTTCCAAACGTCATCATACGATTTTCCGACAGCACTCAAGAACGCTCTTGAATCGCCAAATGGACAGAAGCCACAGGGCTGCATGTCTTCCGGGTTCTGGAGGTAGCCGGGTGCCTGGTCGAAGTAGGGCTGCATGTATTCGCCACAGGTGACGCCGCTAGGGGGGTTGAAGTTCAAGAGCTCGTTGTTGGCGCATCGAACAGGTGTATTGGCAAGGCCGGTGCTGAGCAAACCTCCTATGAGGTACGTGAAAGGGCTGACCCTGTTCATCTGCTCGGTGAGAAGGATATACGTTAGCAATATACTCAGACCTTGTTCTGATCAAGCTTGCAACTTACAAAGATCCAAAATCCGAGCAAGCTTTCTGGAGACGCCAGCACACCACAGAAACACCAGAGCCAACGAGAAGAGAAGATTGGCTGTGCTGGCTCCCTCTTCGGCGGTTGGCATACCAGCAATAATCATGCTCGTGAATGTAGAGCCCCAGCATGAACAAGAAGTAGAGAGCGCCACGGAGATGGACCTCATCCGTGCCTATCTGCCATGTCTTTGCTGTTGTCCTCTGATGTTTTCGTAGCTTGCAGAGAAACGTGCTGATCGTCGGTTGTTTGAGTTCGATTTTGACTCTTCGGCTGTGCCCAGCTGTCACGTATTGGAAACTATGGCAGTCTGAAGTGTAGTTGACTGAGGTCTTCGGCGTTGTCGATGTCTTTCAACTTTGTAAGTCTTGACGAAAGGAACGCAAGGGGTTGCCCACGAACCAACACGTCGAATGCGCGCACAATGTAGTGGAGCAAGCCATGAGATCGCACTATCCATATCTCGATGATCGGCCTCCAATAGATTCGGACTCGCATAAGGCCCGTGAGGCATCGTCTATATTTCCACGATCATGGCTTGGATCCAGGATATTTTACGGCCGTAGACCTAGATCTTCACACAAATACTGCGAAGAATGCGCTTCTGCCGAGTTCATGTATAGTGGTTGCGCGCTTGAGATTCAGACAAGAATCAAGATCGTATCACGACTCACGAAGCAATCGGGGCCCATCTCTGACATCTCCATCTTTGCAAGGATCGCACGAGCCAAGAGACACGAATTGCATCCATGATCTAGCAGCGGGGCTACACGCATCGTCGACAGGCCCTGCGCGATCTCTAGCATGCGGTAGCGCGTCCAATGGCCAGTGTTGGGCGAGTATGCTATGTGAGATCCATATGGAGTTGTAACGAAAGCAGGGGCCCTCAGCCTCAATTCGCTTTCGGTCCCCAAGTGTCCAATGAGATGCAAGCGTCCTGCAGGATGAACTAGATATAGCGTGTCTTGGCTGGTTTGTTCGTAACGTGCGTTGATTTGCATCCTCAAACAGAGGCAGGAAGCGTTTCGCCCAGACCTCAACCGAAAGGACCGAGATCTCGCGCCGCCCGCTTCGTCCAGCCTCCCTCCTTATGCTATACCTCCTAGGCCATTACAACATCGCTTGAACGGGAGCGCACGACGACCAGGTGCGCGCCATGCGGCGTAACTTATCCGAAAGCGAAACAAAAAGGCGCCGACTGTAACTTTCACGATTCGAGGCCTTGAAGGTACGGCCGGAAGATCAAGAGCACGACATTATGCATTGAACCAGCTATGCGTGTTTGTTTGCATGTGGCGTATGGTCTATAAATCAGCGAACGGTAGGTACTCGTTGGTCCTTCCATGCTACACACCTCCGAGGATGTTGTCTCTGAGATATTTCATCCACTGGCTGCTCGTGTTGAAAGACCTAGGCGCTTCCATCTTCACATTATTGTTTGCGAGGCTTCTGCCAACAATCCACGTTCCTTTAGTCGATCTCTCCGGCAGCACTGCGATTGTCACAGGTGCCAACTCTGGAGTCGGCAAGTCGCTCTGCCTCGAGCTGGCTAGAAGGAATGCTACTGTCTATCTAGCCTGCCGAAATGTCTCCAAGGGCCAAGAAGTTGCGGCAGAGATTATCGATGCCTGCGGCGAAGCAAGCTCGAAACACATACACGTCGTGAAGCTAGACACATCCTCGCTCGCTTCTGTACGCGCCTTCGCCAAATCCTGGTCCTTCAAACAAGTGAACATCCTTATACACAATGCCGGAATTGCAGCTATCCCCTCTGGAGGTTCCGAGACCATATCCGAAGGCTTAGGAACCATATACGCAACGAATTTTGCTGGTGCATACCTTCTCACTTCCCTGTTGGAACCTTCCATGGCTAGCGACGCCCGCGTTGTGTTCACGTCAAGTGTTGGTCAGTATGCAGCTGATTGCAATCGTATCCTCCAACTGCCGGGCCAAGTGCCATCGAAGGATAAGCACCAAAGCGCCTCAGCGCCGGACTCAGCTTTCTACGCCGACTCTAAATTTATGCAAGTCGTTTTTGTGCGTCTACTACAGCGCCGTTTCGACTCTCAGCCCGGGCACAGGATTGCACATGCTTTCTCGCCAGGTTACAGCAACACTGGTATCTTTGACAAAATACCCAGCGTCTCATGGTGGACGGATATCCCTCTGTGGTCGCTGAAGGCGGCAAGGGTACTTTGTCAGTCTCCGCAGCAAGGCGCTGCTCCTGGGTTGTGGTTGGTAATCACAGAAGACGAGAAAGTTGTCGGACAGGGCAACGGTGGAGCGTACTGGGAGCGGTGCACCAGGAGGCGAACTAAATTGGACGTCTTGCCTGAAACTACTTTGACTAAAATGTGGGACATCTGGGAGCGTGACACCGGGGCGCAGTGGCAATAGGCTACATGAATGATGGCCCAGTGGCCAGACGGAGGTATTTGGGGCAACGAAGTAGAATCGGTTGCCGAATGATCGACAAGATGGGACCAGAAGGTTTCAAGAACGTATCCAAGGCTGAGCAGGACCCTGACGGAACCAACACGCAAGACCTAGGTTAGAGACATTATCTGTGGGCTTACGACGCTGGGGAAGAGGCCAAAATAAGTTAATCGTCCAACAGTTGACCGCCAGAGATTAGATGATTGCATCCAGTCTGTAGTCTCTACGGTCATCTATGTTATTCGATTCCATACAAGTGAGTTTCCGCAAGCACAGTATCCTTATTTCACTTTGTCCAATGCAGCTGAACCATGATCACTTGGAATTGTTCGTTGCAGTGAACATGTGAATTTACATATATTAAACCATCGTAGGGTTGGGGTTGGGGCCGTGATTTTTCGCTTCCAAATGCATTAATCAACACCACATTGCGTTTCTATGGTTTAAAGTGCATCTCACGGTAGTATTCAGCTAATCTACATGCGTATGTGTTACGATATGCAAGCTGCAAATATTGCAAGGATCGACAAGACATCCCATTGCCAGGATGTCACAAGAAATGAGACTGATCAGAACGTCGACCTGGAATCATGTCGAAAAGTTGATTCATGTCACGAATACTCATACAAAGAACTCATCCACACGATATAACACCCAAAAACAAAGATCATACAGCAGTTCATAATCATAATTCCAATCCCTCTCCACCCTTTCAACAAGCCTGTCTACAACATCCTCGTCTTCCCCTTCCCGCCCTCCACTCCGCACGCCTTTCCGCTCTGCTCTCCATCCAACTCCTTCTCTCAGACCTCCAGGCCTCCCGCCTCTCTTCCCTCTCCATTCTTCTCTCTTCCTTCTTCGCATACAAACGCTCAAAGAACCCCATCTTCACCCCATCCCGCTCCCCATAAGCTTTCCTCACACTCTCATAATCCTCGCCCGGCGCCAAAAACGGATCTTCCTCCTCGCGATCATCGTACAGTCCCAAGTCAGCCTCTTTATTACCTTCGTCGTTCCTGATAACATCTTCGTAATCGGGTGGTGAAACGTCTTTCTCGTCGAGTCCTCGTCCACTAACATCGTCCAAGTGGCTCTGCTGCTGCGGGACAATAACGTACTTCCCACCCTCCAAACCGATATCCTGCGAAGACGCTGAAGCTCTCTTCTCTTTGCGGGTTTGATAGGCTCCGTAGATTGCCCCAGCCAGAGCGACGATGGGAGGTTGGCGGCGGGCTCCGTGGCGGCAGCACATTGTCGATGATGGTTGAGATGAAATGATTGGACGAGATTGGATTCCGAGTGAAATGAAGTTGAGACTAGTGTTGGCCAAGGATGTGATATGGATTCGATGAGGAGATTGCTCGAGAGGTAGTTATATGTGGCTGCGTTGCTGTGGCACTTGTGTTCAGAGACAATTGACGTTTTGAGTTGGGTGGGATGACAACGTTTCAGCGATTTTGTGAGACAAATTGTGTAACTGTATGGGGACCAGGCAACCCTTGTGTGCGGTGAATCTACATATATACTGTCAGTGCCAGAAAGGACTGCGATCATTCATGTCATTGGTACACTCTTGCGCGCGTTCGCTTTCGTACGAGAGGGAAGTCAAGTCTCCCCGCCTCGCAGACACATCTGTTTTGAGGCAAGCGTGGGCTGCACACAGCCGCCATGTGCATAGATCGCGGTCGTCATAGCACTGATGGACGATCGGACACATTATACACGGCGAGATTCAGGTATTGATACGCGAAACTAAATTACATGTACGATACGGCCGACGCACGAAGCATACAACAACCGATGACGTTTCACACCATTCTTCCCTTACCCTTGCGAACACGAGAGCCTCCATCAGGAGAATCATACTCCTCAAACCCAGACTCAGCCCGACTCTGCTCCTCCGCAAGGCTGAGCTGGATCGCAAAGTCAAGATCGCTCATCTCCGACTCCCGGCTGCTCCCTGCCGCGATTTTGGGTGAACCCTTTGGCGAATTGAAGACCGACGATCCTTTTCTCCCTCGCTTTGGCTTCGCTTGACGGAACGGAATATCGAATGTCGGAGCATCCTGGGATGCAGCAAGACTCAACCGAATTGCTTCAGCTACATCCGCGTCGTACTCGTCGTCCGTTTTCGGGGTCAAAGTATTGGGAGAAACACTTTGCGCTGGTGTGGCAGTGTCGCTACTCCATGCAGAACCGCTCTCACCTGCAGTGAAAGGTGCACTATCGGTAGCGCTGGCCGAGTCGGACGCACGTCTTGATTGTTCAAGCTGGTGAGATTCTTGGCTGAGCATCGCAGCGTATGCAATCATCTCCTCTTCGCTGCCATCAAGTAGTGCAGTGCCGAAGCGCCCAGCGAATCGTTCACTTTCTTTCTTTCGAGTCTGCTTCTCCCGTTCCATCTCTAGCTGTTCATTGGCGATGTAGTTGTTGAGATTCACACGAGTTGCACCGGAGAACTTCTCCCCGCCGTTGTTGCTACCCCTTTCTGCGCGACGTAGGCGACGCTTGCTCGACTTGTACTGATCAGCTGCCGACGAGCTATAGTACCAGTAAAGCAGGACGGTACCAAGAGACACCACGCCACGGAGGACTGTAGGGTCGGGATCCAAGCAGATCGCTGCTGCGGCATAGTAATTCACGCCTTGCACGCCAGCTGGTAGAGGCTGCGCTTGCATGGCCTGGCGATGATAGCGCGAAGCGAACTTGGAGTTCAACGTGCGCACAGGTGAGTTCTTTGATGCAAGAGGATCCCAAGCCTGTACCAATCCATCGCTGCCGCCATGAATCAGACAAAGCGATGTCAGAGCCAGGGAGGCGATCTGCGGAGACTGTGTGAAGATGATCCGAACAGGATCAATGGAGGTGACCACATAGGCCCGCTTCGAAATTGGAGAACGAACATCCCACAAGATCACGCTGCCAGTGTGAGTGCCAACAGCAATCAATCTTGCACGTTGCCCTGGTATGTCCGTGCTGCTGGTCAATGGCCCAGTAGAGGACATTGGCGTATACGAGGGCGATGATGCCGTGGAAGGACCAGTGAAACCGAGCAACGGATCTTCAGCCTGTGTCTGGACAGCGTGTGTAGAGCAGTCGATAGTTGTCGCAGTAATCTGGCAGTTTTTCAGCCTGCCAAATGACAGTGTTGAAGTGCGCCATTCTTCAAACATGGGCCTTGGAGTGACTGAGCCTCCAAGCTCTTCTGCGGCAGAGGCACTGCCGGTGGTTGTTGAAGTATTGGACGGGGTCACATCCTTTCCGCCAAATATCGATGTCGCGGTTGCAAAAACGGTATCCGTACGCCTCGGAATCGGTGTGCCAGGCATGGCAGAAGTGTATTTTTCATCAACCCGGCAGCGCGTGTATCTTTTCAGATTAGCACTCTGATCGTCTTCAATACCGCAGCAAATGACCACAATATTTTCTCCAGCATTTTGCCCGTCGTCGCCAGCAAAGTCAACCTCAAGTATCCTGCGCATGTCCCAGCCAAGGCAAACCTTCCGATAGTCTTTCGGCTTGCGCAGCGCAAAATCGGCGATCTCACGAGTTTCAGCAATGATCTGGTCCTTGCTAAGACACATGCCATTCCAGGATGTGCGCGGAGAATAGCTGCCATCAGCACCCGCTTGAGCATATGGGTCAGGTTTTGCCGTGCGCCTGCTGGGTTCGACGACATTCCAGTAGACAGAGCGTCCAGTGAGCCAAGCAGTCCGCTCTAGGGACTCGTCATCCACGCGGGTACCGCGGTCAGACTCAGAGCGATTGGGAAATTTCGTCAGGTAGAAGACTTCTCCAAGCGCATTGAGTACAACAGCCCAGATGCGGTTTTGTGCTTGCCTACTCGCGTTGTACTCGTTATCGACAGCAATAGCGATAATGGGCACGCCAGGGCTCAAGACCCAGCGTGCAGTCATTTCACCACGTCCAAAGCGTTGATCGCGATTGTTTCCAGCGATTGTAGCACCGACGCTGTACGATGTAAGAACACCTAGCGAAGATCCAGACAACATTCCGACCAGGCCATCAGTCATCGAAGGTATGACTGTAGATTTCGCGATCCAGACGGCGCAGATAGCCTCATTCGTTGATGAGATGCGAGGGATGCCAAGTTCCGGAGAGCTCATGGCGGAGGAGAAGGGTAAGAATCGACCGCGCTTTTCCTCGGTAGACCGGTAGTAAACCATACCTGCTGGTGATCCCTCACCGTGGATCATACCGTACGGCTGGCTAACGTCCATCACATTGGGCACTCCCACGATTTCTCCAGGCCCAAGACCATATTGAGAATCACCTGGGAAGCGCTCATAGAATTGAAGGAACATCTGTGGATCACTTGATCCCCAAGCGTCGATCTTGCCAACATAAGGATCGCTACTCGAAGCAGTGCCTATGTCATCGGAAGCATGTATGAAACGCGGCATGCGCTTGTTGAGTCCAGTCCCAAAGGTAGCGTGCAGATGGTTGACCGGATGAGTCAAATGCGAGCCATATCTGAAAGCAGACTGCGCAGTATGACTTTGACCGCTCCTCGAGGCATGAGAAGAGGCGATGGACTGAACCGGCTTTCCGCGTTCCAGAGAACGTAAGAGCCTCGTCCTAAGGATATACTCACTCCTCCATGAAGCGAGCGGAGTAAGACGCGTGAATAAACGTCGCTCAGACCGTACCACAGCCTCCGACTCATCGTCTGAATCTCTTTCGAGAGCATCGATGGAGTCGGAGCCAAGGAACAACCTGGCAAAGGCACTTCGCCAGGCATGGGGTGTCGTGACCAGCTCATGGAAACGCCTGGAAACTGATGCAACCGCGGCCAGATCATTGGGTGCAAGGTGTGCCAGTGCGTGTGTCAAGATTTCGTTTGGAAGCTCAGCGATTGGGCTGCGGTTGTCCGTCGGATCTCTCTGCTTCTTGATAACCTCGAAAGCGGGCCCCTCCCTCTTCTTTGTAGGAGGTGGCGTTGCTGCTTGTTCATACTCTTCTATTCTATTTTTCGCAGTACGGAAAGGCGTGGATGGTTTAGGCGAGACTGACTCATTTGGCGAAGGAGGGCTCAGTCGGCGTTCCTCACGCCTGACAGGCCGCTCTCCTTCTTGCAGCGAAGCGGCGAAAGCAGCATCGGCAGCGAGCTGCTCAGCTGGCGTCCCGACTCCGCGTTCAGCGCGTGCTGTGCTGAGAGGGGGCAGCGAGACGCCTGCTGTGTCGTGGTCTGAGAGGCCATGCTGGGTGGATGATGTTGCTGTATCTGATGGGGCAACGGGAGGCGCTGGTGTTGAAGCCGTAGGAAGCTCGGGTTGCATAAAATGAGGTGGCGAGGAAGGTGGACAGGTATGAGACGGCGCCAGTATTCTGAGCGCGCGCGTAGAGCTGGATGCGTGGTCGTAGAGCGTCGGCGGATGTCTTGGTTGGTGGGAGGCAAAGACCTGTGAATGTGACGTGTCTGGGAGAGGTTCAATTGCTTCACGACTCGAGATCTAACACGAGATTGCCCGCGCTAAGATCGGGTTCTGACATTATCTTATCTAAGCTTTCGGCTTCCATCCGGCTTGATCCCAGATCGGGTAGTGAATCCATAGAGACGAGTGGGAGATAGACATGCATTGAAGAATAGAAAGTCATGTGACGCTAAACAACGCCATCCAAACACACTGCACTACGCTCAAGGCACATAAAGCCGCGAGTATGCAGCAACGTCCGTCCTGCAACATATGCACTTCGAGTAGCTCCGCACGGCCAGCCCAAGACGGCAATCGTCACACATGCTCAAGCAGCCACACGGCCATACCAAGACGGTACGAGGTGAAGTCTGGCACACAACGCACAGCGGTCCACCTTCGCCCATACCCTCCCCGCCGTTTTCCCAGCTCCCAGTTGCTTGCGACGCCTTGGCTTTACCTTTCGACCGTTGCGCCAGGATGAATTGCTCCAAGTCCCGCTCTTCATCTTCAGATGAGCCATGGACAGCTGCAGAGCTGCGAAGAAGTTGGGCCTGCTGACGATCTGTGGTGCGTCGGAACTGCGCACGTGTCATGGGGCGATCGGCCTGCAGACTATAGGACAGCAAACGAGCCTCGTCGCGCTCAGCAGCGGATTGTGGGTTCAACAGCTTTGACAGCAGGCCGACGTCTAAGCCACCATCAGTTGAAGGCGTGACCTCCCTGCTCCGATCGGCGTACGGGTCGCGCTGGGTTGGTGTCCTGCGGCCACTTTCTTCTTCCACATCCGACCAGTCGTCCGCTACGCTCGCATTGGAGGACATGGAGATCATGCTCGTGGTATCGTCGTCGTCGTCGTCGTCCGTGGCTCGTGAGTAATCTCCGCTGCTGTCAATGTCACCAAACCACCCGCCACTGCGCCACCAGCTATATACATTTTCGCCAAGAGCTTCTTCCGTCGAATAAGTGCCGGTGCGCTGATGCTTCCTTCTCATCTCTGCTTCAACATCAACGTTACGGTCTCTCGGGAGGCCAAGATCACCGTCAGGCCCGACCATCCAGAATTGCAAGTTGTCCGCGGCCCTGTTTGGGCGCGCTGTAGTCATCTTAGCTGGGTCGTCTGTCAAACCAGCGGCGTTGAGCAACCAACCCGGCCGACGCGAAACACCTAGCCTCTGTAGAATGCTGAGCAGCAAATGTGCTTGTAAGCTGACCGAGAGCCAGAAGATGCCGACCATAAAGTCGCCCGTCAAATGCATTCTGCTTCGCTTTTGCTTAATGCCGAGCCCGCTATCGATTTCTGTGGCATTGGCTCGCTCAGCCTCGTTTCTTTTTGGCCTGGACTTGCGCTCGCGAGCATAGGGAGACACGCCAAATGCAGCATTTTCGTGGTCGATGAAGTCCACTCCTCGGGCGATCTCTTCACCCAAAAGCTCGGCCGGAACTGGAGACCTTTTTCGAATATCTGAGCGCACCACAAACTCGTCAATTCGTTTCCGTTCGAGCCAGGTCATTTGCGCAACGTGGATTCTGCTTCCTTCGTTCAGGTACACCGCTTCGCTTGCTGCGGTCAGTACACTGAATCCAACTTTGAGCAGTGTTGTATAGAAGTCCTCCGACATCTTGATGCGGATGGCGGAGGCTTGCGAGAACTGTACGTTTGCTTGCAAGTTTTGGTAGGCCCAGCCAAAGCGCTGCTTGAAGCTCATTCCCGATGCTACTTCGTCCGGGACATTGCAAGCAGTCAAGACGAGCGCCATGCCGTACATTGCACTGCAGAACAAGATCCCAACCAGGATCACCAGATGAGGAATGAAGCCGACCACGCAGACGGTCGGGAAACGCAGAACACCAAGATCGTTGACGCTTTCGATTGGAGACATGAAGATTCTCGCGAAGCTCCAGACAAAAGCAGACATGTAGCAACATGCCCAGATTCCGGTGTTGACAAGTCGAACCTTTTCTCGTAGGCCACCAACAGCTAAAAGGGCACTGCTGAGATGACTGAAGCAAGAAATGAGGCAAACAAGTAGAACTTCGGGTGGAACGTTTAAACGTTGGAGTATCTCAGCTCTAGTGAACAACGGCCCTGTCGTTTCTGAAGAGCTGGGTGCGGATGCATCATTAGACCTCGGGATACCGAAGAAACCAAAACCGAGAGCACTGCTGATCATGGCTTCACACTCAGCAAATGCAAGAGAGTGCTCGAAAATGGTCATACCGGTCTCCGGTACGGGCTGCCGTCCTTGTAGAGCGCATGCCAGAGTCTCGAAGAGTTGGCTCGCACACAATGTCAAAAAGAATACGAAGAGAAACGACATGGAACCGCGAAGTTGTGTAGTGTCGCCATCAAGCGCAGGTATTGACATGTTTCGTGCAGCACAGCAGGCAGCGTCATCTTTCCAGAAGAGGAGGGTAGAACTGAGCTTATAGAGGAAGTCATCGTCACCACCAAAATCCAGAGATAACGACTTCAAAGGATCGCCATACCGTAGCAGAGCAAAATCCGGGGAGGTTTGGCAACGAAGACCTTCCAGAACTATGATCAATTGCCGCAGTATCGCTCCTATTGGCACCGCATACACGCCCATGCGAACGTACCAGTTGAGGCGCAAATGCTCTCGTGAGGAAGCATAGAACTGTGCGCGGTTCAAAATGATAGCAGCAGTGAACGTCGCAAGTGCCCACCGTGAGGTGAGATACGTAAAGATGCCACCGAAATTCTTGATTCTCCCAAAGGTTTGTAGGATCATGCCGAAGATAGAGGATCCTTCTGTGGTAGTTCCCTGTACCCAAGCTCTTTGAAATGCCGCTTGCATACCATCTGCCGTGGTTTGCGCGATAGCTTCCTGCACAGTTGCGCTGGTGATGTTTGTAGACGTAATATTGGCCGCGACTTCCTCAGCGGTTGCTTGTGCAATTGTGCTTCCTCCACTCCACACCTTTTCCATAATATCTTCCGGAAGGTATAGTCCGGCTCGTTGCGCTAGGCGTGGAAACACCATGAGGAAGTCCATGGCAGAGGGAACGATCGAAGCGTTTGAAACCGTCGAAGTGTCCATGATTGAGGTAGCGGGTAGGCCAGCGTTCTATCAAGTGTCCGGCGTAAGTGGTCTGGTGACTGCTGTACAAGAAGGTCGTTGGTAGGGGCCTGGAGAGCTGTTTCGTGCTCGGAACGCGGACGCTCTTCAAGGAGGCATTTTCTCGCGAGCGCGTCAAGGAAGTTGTAAATACGACTGGTAGTGACAGAGCGCAGCGCGGTAGTTGTAAAGTGGGAGAGACAATGGGCCAAGCGAGTTTAACGATGGCGTCCTTATCCAGCGCCGTCCGTGTCACATGCCGGACAACGTGGAAGCGAGCAAGCGCAGCGCAGCGACCCCACTTGCCGACACTTCCACTGGCAGTGAAGTCCATACCAAGCATCACCACCAGCCACCAATCTATTTACGATATACAGTTGCCGGAGAAATCTGCTACGCCAAAACAACAAAGCCTCCGTTGAGGAATAGCATCAAGATATCAGCACAAACGCTTCCAACTCCGTGGTGCTGCGAAAGACTTACTCAATACACCTTCAGACGCCACTTCGTATGAATCTCAACCCGTGTTTCTGGGAGCTATAAAAATGAGTGCAAGAGCCTAAGACGACTCCAATCTAGGCCACGAGCCAGTACTATCATGGACCAAGGGCCTGTAGATGCTGGTCCCAGCACGCACAGTGAGTATGAGGTCCCGGCTAGCCGGCCAGAGTCGCCGGCCTACGAACGCCCAGCTCTCGTCAGGAATGCGTCAACGCGTCAAGCAAACGCAGACGATGCGAGCAATACTCGAGGCGTAGTAGTGGCTGGTGCTGCTCTTGGTCGTTCAGGGGAGTCAAGCAGCGAATTGCTTTCCACCCCAGACGATCCACCACTGTACCCACGCGTAGGAGCCACCGCGGAAGAATTGAGAAGTGGCGGTTTCTCTCCCGAGGAAGGTGGCCCTACGACTACGGAGGTCGAGGAGACAGACATCTCAGAACACACGGATGAAGACGTTCCTCATCGCATACACAAATTCACGCTCTACGAGACAAGCACCAGATACTGGATTGCTGGTGCTGACATCAACGACAATCTATTCAAGTTACTGCGTGTCGACCGTACCTCGGCACCTGGCCAAATAAGCATATTTGAAGACAATACCATCTACGAACGACAGCAACTGAATGAAGTCTTGACCAGCATCGATGTGGGCAACAAGGCAACTGGCGGCCTCCGGCTCAAATGTGTCTTTTGGGGCCTATTGGGTTTCATCCGTTTCACGGAGTCATATTACATGCTTATAATCACCAAGCGTCAGCAGGTCGCTATGATTGGCGGGCATTACGTCTATCAAGTCGATGGCACTGAGCTTATCCCATTGTCGACCGGCTCGAGTTCTCGATTCTCCAGCAATCGCAATTCTGAAGAAACGCGTTTCCTGGGCATTCTCAGTAATCTCGATCTGACGCGTTCGTTCTACTTCAGCTATTCATACAATATCACAAGATCATTGCAGCACAACATCATCCGCCAGAGAACTTCGTTGAACGAAGGCAAATTTGCCTGCGGTCACGACTTCAACGGCATGTTCGTGTGGAACTCTCACCTTCTGAAGCCTGCGAGGAATGCATTGAAACGACCTCATGATTGGTGCTTGCCAATCATACACGGGTTTATTGATCAAGCAGCCCTCGACATCTTTGGGCGCTCAGTATACATCACAATTATTGGGCGACGGTCACGCTTCTTCGCAGGTGCTCGCTTCTTGAAGCGTGGTATCAACGACATGGGCTATGTGGCAAACGATGTTGAGACCGAACAGATCGTGTCAGAAATGTTGACAACGTCGTTTCATGCCCCAGGCCCTCGTTTGTTCACAAACCCTACGTGGACATCATATGTGCATCACAGAGGCAGCATACCTCTGTACTGGACGCAAGACAACACCGGAGTGACACCCAAACCAAATATCGACCTCAACCTGCAAGATCCGTTCTACCAGCCTGCAGCACTTCACTTTGATAACCTGTTTGAGCGTTACGGATGTCCTATCTACGTCCTGAACCTGATCAAGTCTCGGGAACGCACACCACGAGAGTCGAAATTGCTGTACGAGTTCCAACATTGTGTCGAATTTTTGAACCAGTCATTACCAGACGATAAGAAAATATATTACAAAGCATTCGACATGAGCAGAGCATCGAAGACTCGCGGTGGAGATGTCATCGGCAATCTTGAGGTGATAGCTGAAGAGATTTTGAACGTCACAGGTTTCTTCCACAACGGGGACGCAGACTATGACAAGCCAAAGGTCCAGAACGGTATTGCGCGAACGAACTGTGTCGATTGTCTGGATCGCACCAATGCAGCGCAATTCGTCATTGGGAAATGTGCTTTCGGCAAACAATTGCAAGCTCTGGGTGTCTTGGGAGCGGGCGAGGTCGAGTATGACACCGATGCTATCAACCTCTTCACGCACATGTTTCACGATCATGGAGACACTATCGCAGTTCAGTACGGAGGGTCTCATCTTGTCAATACAATGGCCACGTACCGCAAGCTGAATCACTGGCAAAGCCACTCGCGTGATATGGTCGAGAGCTTCAAGCGCTACTACCACAATTCCTTCCTCGACAATCAACGACAAGAAGCGTACAATCTGTTCCTTGGGAACTACATCTGGGCCAAGGGCCAACCAATGCTCTGGGATCTCGTCACCGACTACTACCTTCATCACTCAGATCCACGAGCATGGCTTGAGCGCCCACGGCGCGACTACTTCTTGTGGTACACACCTGCGTTCCTCGAGCCACGCGCACTGCCACCAGTGGATTACCCCGAGAACAACCAATTCACAGACAAAGTCTTTGACTACGATGACTACTGGATGGAGTACTACCGCCCATACACACTATCCTCATTCCTCAAAATGTATCCTTTCCGGATGAACAACACCAACCGCTACCTGCCCGACCGCCCCCACAGCCGCGACACCAAAGCCTTCGACTTCAGCCCTTTCAAGCCTCGCCTCGAACAACACCGCCACCAAGGCCAAGACTCCCCCGACAAAAGAGCCCCCCGCAAAGGCGTCAAGATCATCGACCCCTCCGAACCACACCCCGGCTCAACATCCCCCCGCGACAACCTCCGCCCCCCAACTGCCCCCGGCGACGAGAAACCCAGCATCCTCCGCGACCCAAGCACGCGCCTCCCCGGCGCCGCTATGAACAGTTCCTTCGACCCCAGCATGTCTTCTAGCCTGCGCACCACAGCCGCCGACAAAGCCCAAATGCACCTGTGGACCCTCAACCAATTCCACACGCAGTCTCTGAACCCCAGCGTCACCGAAGACGAAGCCGCAGAGTACAGCCGCTACATCACGCACCCGCTCACGCTGCCTCTCGTGACAACCTCCGATATACCTTCAGACGCGAACATCGAGTACGTGGAGTACGTGCAGCGCAACGGGTCTGCACTGCCGCAGGCTATGGGCGATGAGCTACGGTGGGAGGAAGGAGGGACTGAAGCCGAAGACGAGCAGATCGATGAGCAGGATTTGCGCGATTTTAGGGAGTTTGTGGCGGGGAGGGAGGAACCGTTGACGGTTACGGATGAGGATGGGAATAAGAAGAGGTATAAGGCGTATAGGCAGTGGCTGAGGGGCAAGAGCTTATTCAAGCAGAGCAAGGTTGATCCTGAGTATGTTGCTGGGGTGTGATGGGGTGCGAAAAAGTCGTCGATCTCATTTGTTCATGGGATTTTTTTTTCTTTTTTGGTTGTTTGACACTATCTCCTTGGCTTCTGTTAGCACGGTGTTTTGGGCTAGATCAAGAATGCATAAGAAGGCGCTTGGGATAAGTAGTAATTCTTAGTATCTGGCATTTAACGCCTAGTTATATTTTTGTATGTTATGTGTGGGTATCAGCAAATCATCGCAAGAAGTACACAAAAAACCATGCGCGATCTATCATTGATCTGGGTGGTGGCTAGATCGAGATTACAGGAAGTAATCAGCGACAGGCTTTTTCGCTGGCATGCCTCTCGAGTCCTGCGGTGCGGCTTCAAAGACTCTGTACCGCCTACCTGGTCCCATCTTGCGTTCCTGTTCTCTCGGCTGGAGGACACCCGTTGAGCGGTTCGCATCGCCGTTTCCGCGAGCGTTGTAGCCTGCGTTCGAGCCGTCTTCGCCGAGCTCTAGGATTGCTGCGACGTTGCCGCAGCGGTAGCAGTAGTTTGGCGCGCTCCATACCGTGACGATGGAGCTGTCGAACATCTCCTTAAAGCCTTCCATCACAAGTTGGTGGGCTCGGCAGATAAGGCTGAGGTCGTTCTTGTGGTTGAAGCATTTGACAATGTCGGCACCGAAAAGGAATCCCGCGCCTCGTGGTGAGAGTCCCCATCCGTCGATCTCGTCTGGGTCGGACCAGAGAAGATCGCACATGGCGCCTTCGTGAGGGACTTCTTGTTTACGGTCAAGAAGACGGATCTTGTCGATGCTGTCGATCAAAGGTGATAGACCGCCGTGAACACACAGCACAGCGCCACCTTGGTTGCCAGTTGAGCCTTTGCTTGAGCCGGATGCACCAGTGCCGGGTGGCCCTGTACCAGAAGGTGATTGACCAGGGGATGAGGGTGCGTTTGACAATTGTGAAAACTCGTTCTGCTGTCGTTGGCGTGGAAAGCGGTTGACGATCTGGCCGGTCGAGTTGAGAATCTCAATCTCCCACTCCGCCTGCTCTTCCGAAGAGATGGAAGCCTGTGTCGCAGAAGGATCCGCGAACGAGGTGTCGGACGGTTCCAGATCGGTTGCAGCTCCCTGCACGAGAGCACCAAGGGCGAGATAGTCAAAGACCTCGCAACAGTATCTCCACACGTTCGCACTGCCGTATTTGCGCAAACATTCGTCGTAAAAGCCATAGACGGTCGTGATTTGTCGTGATTCGTGGTTGCCTCTGATCAATGTGATTCGGTCTGGATATCGGACCTTGAGGCAGAGAAGAAGTAGGAAGGATTCGAGAGAATAGAAGCCGCGGTCGACGAAGTCGCCTGTCATCAATCAGCACGGGTCGCCTCTGCGTAATTAGAGCTAGGCAAATGCATACCCATGAAGAGGTAGTTCGTATCTGGGACATCGCCGCCAACACGGAACAACTCCATAAGATCATGGAACTGGCCATGGATGTCACCGCAAATCTGTAACAGTCTCCAGTCAGCAACGTTTTCGTCTTTTGCAGGACATACAAGCCTACCGTCACCGGCGCATCCACGCCCACCACATTGCCCTCCTCGATGAGCAACTCTCTTGCCTTGTAGCAGACTTCCCGCACTTGCGCCTCCGGTATAGGGCGACATGCTCGAAGCTGCTCTATGTGCCTGCGGGCGTGTCAGGAACTTGCTCGTAGACCACGGGTCGCGTGCGCGTACTTGTCCAGATCACTCATCCTCGCAACCGCGCCTCGCGGCGCTGCAGTGGTATTGTCCGACTTTTACTCCGGCGCACTATTGCGTTCGCGCGCCCTCACTCTAAGGGTCTCGGATGGATTGGGCTGTCCGTTTCGCTGTGGCGAGGCTTGGGCTAGGTGAATCGCACGGGGTTATTGAGCCCGTTCCAAGGTCGTGTATACAAAGGGCTACGGTTGAAACGGTCGGAAGACGAGGTGGTAGTGTTGACTGCGCACGTGTGTAGTTGGTCGTTTGCGACGGCGATCTCGCTCGAAGTCGGTTACTGTAACTTTATGCGATGATGCTTGATGGATGGCGCGCGAGGCACAGACCAGCTCCAGGTTGCCCTTTCCTAGGGTTTACGCTTATCGTTTCGACTTCCTATTCACGTCTGTTTTCTACAACATCTCGAACAACACCTTTGTTCGTTCGATGCACGCACAAGCCCATCGATGTTACATGCATACATGCAATTGCAGTATGATCAAATCACACTTTTCTAGCTCACGAAAGCTACTAAATCCACGTTCGCTACGCCGGTTGTACCGTTGACTAAACGGAAGCTTGCTTCGCAGGTAGGAAGTAGATAGTACTTCGAGACCTTGAGCACCTTCATTACCGGCCTATACCCTGGCGATGGACCTCAATGGCACTACTACCTAGCCCTAGCTGGCGATCTCAACTTCAGGTTCCGCTTCAGGTCTTCTGCGAAAAGAGCGAAAGCAGTTGATACGCGTACATGTAGGCAAGATTGCACTTACATCCACTCAGCAGGAACGCATACTGTCTTCTCATCCCGAGCAAACACTTGTCACAACCAAGACCTAGTTCAGAGGCAATGCCAACTGAGAACGTAGCAGTCCTCGTCCTCTGGTCTTGGACTCGCGTTACCCCGCCCGAATTCATCGTGACCATTGTGAGGAGCAGCACTTCAGTCTGGCCCAGAATGAAGCCACTGTCAGCCTTGCCGAAAGTATACAGACAACTCCAGGGTGGCGAGAGACTTGGACGTCAGGAACGGAGAATGATCAGCTCAAACCCCGCAACGCAAGCAGTTCGGACGTCTGGAGCTCGAATGCTACCTACTTGAGCTATAGAGGCGGAGCAGGGTATATGTATACCGGCCGTTCAACGTGGAAGTACTTCTTTATCTTCCTCATTGAAACAGGATCGATTCAAAACATCGTGCACATCCGCACATTTATCCATCAGTATCAACATCATGGCTTCCAGCACAGACTACGATCTTGTCGTCGTTGGCAGCGGCTTTGCAGGCTGCATGGCAACACTGAGCTTCTTAGAAGAATGCTCGAAGAACGGCAAACAAGGCAAAGTAGCCCTGGTCGAAGTCGGCCGCGAGGGCGAACGAAGCGGCGCTTCCAAATGGACCATGGCCTATCTCCGCCTGGACAAAGACCTCAACTTCGATGCGGACTGGGTTAAGGAGATGAGACTGGTCAGCAATGGCCTGGCGGACGAAGAGTACTGCCACAAACTTGAGAAAGAAGCACCGATATCTGCAAAGTACCTCCAGGAGCGTGGTGTCAGATGGGTGCACCACGACGAGCCGAATGTGCTGCTGGAGTTCAAGACTGCTCAGCACTTCGTCTTCCCAGAGGGTGGCGGCAAGGCTATCATTTCGAAGCTCTTCGAGCATATGCGAGGATACAAGAACTGTGACATCCTTTATCAGACCGAAGCCATCAAGCTACTGACCGAAGAATCTGGGGCCATCAGAGGACTGAAGGTTCGCAAGACTGATGGCTTGTTGCACGACCTGATCGCACCCAACGTCGTTCTTGCGTGCGGTGGATTCGAGGGTATGTCTACACCCCTTTTGTCGACGCTTTGCTGAACTTTCGACTAGGTAACCAAGAAATGTTGGCGAGATACATTGGCCGCGACTCACACAAGCTTCCTCTCATCGCTCCCGGCCTAAAGTACAACAAGGGTGCGGGCCTGAGGATGTGTCTCGAAGTCGGCGCCGGCACCGCAGGCTCTTTCGACGGCATGCATTGCGAGCTTGTCGACACCAGGGCCAAGAAGCCCGATGCTGTAATCTGGGGCCACAACTACGGCATCGTGGTCAACAAGAGCTGCGACCGCTTCTACGACGAGGGCAAGCGCCATCTCTTCGCAACCTTCGAGATGATTGCGCTCGAGTGTTGGAGAGACCAGGATATGTCCTGCTTCTTCGTTACTGACGACACCATCATGCAGAGGTTCAAAGGAAGCTGGGTATACGATACTACTGATCAACCGCCCGAGAAGGCAGATACTATCGAGGAGCTGGCCAAGAAGATGAACTTGGACCCGAAGGCTCTGAAGAAGACCGTCGACGAGTACAACGCGGCTGTCAACGACAAAGAATTCGACCTGATGAAGCTGGACGGCAAAGCCACCACCGGCCTCAAGGTCAATAAGACCAATTGGGCGACGAAGATCGAAAAGGCGCCGTTCTACGGCTACCCCATGACATCCAATTTAACATTCACGTAAGCATCTCGCCACCCACCATCTATAGTCCACTCCACTAACACCACCAAGATACGGCGGCGTCAAAACCGACCTCTACGCCCGTGTCCTCAGCACAAACGACGTGCCCATCCCCGGTCTCTGGGCCGCTGGCGAAATGACCGGCCTGTTCTACAACGAATACCCGCCGGCTACATCGTGCTTGCGCTCGATGACCTTCGGGCGCCTGGCAGGCGCTGAGATCGCGCAGAACTTGGGCAAGCCGCAGGGAGAGGTTGGCGGGCAGAGTATTAAGCAGGAAGTTGAGGCTAAGCGCTCGGATAGTGTGATGTTGATGGAGAAAGATTTGTTGATTGGGGAGGGAAGGACGGCTGGAACTGCTTGAGGGGGATTTGAGACGATTTGCGTGTTGATGTTTGGGATTAGTAATCTTGGAGTTAGAGTATGCTCCCTTCCTTCGAAGCGCAGAGTTTGTATGTAAATGCCTGATCACGTGTCCAATGAGCAGTGGCCTGTATGCGTTGGAGCAACAGTTTCTTACCCAATAATATCGATCACATGCAATTCAGTCCGACAGCATCTACAATATTGACGTGCGTCTGCTGGTAGCGAAGCTGCAGCTCGACTCCTGAGCTATGGGAGTCTTCGGTCATGTACCGACTGGAGACTGATTCGCGACTCGTTTCCGAACAGCCAAGAGCTCGCAAGCGCTTACCTTATTGCTCTACATCGCTTCTTGCAGCGGTCCTACTCATGCTCCACTTTGATACATCGGCAGGCATGGCAGCACGCGGGTAGTTTGATGATATATGGATGCCGACATGTCATCCTTGTGCATCTAATGAGTAAGCGAGAGGCCGTCGGTGGGGGTCGTTCTTAGCATGATGCGTTTGACGAGGTACGCAAAGGAAGCTCGGAAGCCAATAATGCGACGCGAGACTCGAATATCGATACTTGTACATTGCAAACGCCTTTCGCGCGACATACCTCATGAGTTGCCACAGTTGCCACACCATCACAGCGAGCCTTCGCGATCATCACCTATACCCGCGCGTCCGACTCGTAGGAGAAACAGGTGGTGTGGAGCTACAAGTACATGTAGCTGGTGGCAGAGGTAGTGGTTGCTTAACACGTCCTACACATAGTTATGCTATGCTACAGTACAGGTCGCATCAATTATCGCATGAGAATCGACATATCATAACCAAGGCACTAGAATCTCCGATCCACCCAGTGCACCCCCAAGACGTGATCCTCACAGCGTATCGCGCCAGTCGGAAGCGCCCCTTTGCACTTCCGCTCTTCTATAGGTACCCACATCAGGTGGTGCGCCTCCAGAGGGACTTGAGATGTGTACAACAGTACATGTGCCTGCCTGTCAGCGTCTTGCAGGTCGCAGCGAGTGGCGGTCATGTGATGGGCGATTGTTTGAAGAGTGCATGCATGCAGGTTCTGCGCGTATCGAGTGAGGAACTGGCGCGTAGGTATCATGGGCGTCTGGTTGTCTACCTGCTGTTGGCCAGCCCAGCCGTTGAACCACAGCGACTTGTGGACTTGATGAGACCAGCCACCACGTCTCGACCCTTGGACGTTGGCAAGAGGCTGCTCCCTCCTCGTAGCGGCGGTTGGCCATTTCTCGGCAGCATCTCCGTGCGATCGTCGCCCTTCAGGTTTTACTATAGGGGCAGACGCCTGGCTTAACTACCTTGGTCGGTGGCTCCGATCTCCGAGTGCAGACTCGTTCATGTACCATGCGAGCGACGCTGCTTTCCACGCGCAAGCGAGGGCACGCGAGATGATGGCGGGATTACATACTACGATCTTGCTATTTGCCCTTGGAGTGGCGTTTGCCATACAGCTTCCATGTGAGATCCATGTGCATATAATGATCGACGGTGCTCGCGAGCTAAGTTCTCGGCTCGACAGGAGGCCGCGAGGGTGTCACATTGCAGGATGAAGAAAACAAGAGTGGTAGAGGGAATGCTCGAACATTTACACATGTCAATACAGCCCTCTTGCAATCATAACACAACAAAGGAGACGGCCCACGCGCAAGACCACGTTGGTATCTTGGTTCTCGCGTTATCACCGTCATTTCGTTAGATTAAGATTGAGCCTGCTGGCTTCGCAAGGCGAGTCAGAGCTCCCGGAGGTAGCGTCCCAGCGCAGTGATGAACGGACGCACATCCTCATCACCTCTGGCCTGGCAATGTGGCAGCAGCTTGCTCGCTCGCCTGCAAAGCGTCTCGTCTGGGATGTATATATGCGAGGGTGGCGGGTAAGGGGAAGAAGTAGGGGAGGGCTTATGCTGCAGGCGATGACAGACAGGAAGCACACACTGTGCCGAGTTTCAAGTAGACGTGGCTTCTTTAACCGTCTGCACTGGGCATGATGCCATGATGGCCTAGTGTTATTGTTGAATTTATTGTAGCACTGCTATGGGTCCCAAAGGTGCCACTGCTTCCTTCTGGAAGATTGCACTCAGCCCTTCCTCCACCTGCTGTCTGTGTCTCCTCTCTCTGCCCGACGCGGCCCGCTACTTAAGCGGAGAGTTTTGCTTAGCGCGCTGCTGTGGACTCCCTGAGCGAGCCTGAGCCTGAGCGAGAGAGAGAGATCGCAAGCAAGCCGTCCGTCTGCCAGCATCGCCGCCGGGTACCCTGCAACACCACACCACCCTCTCTTACTACTCACCACTACAACCCATCGCCACGCATCGCGCCCGCCTTCACACATACACCACTCTCACACATACACCACCGTCCACGCCGACGCGATACACACTCCCGCCCTCGGCCAACAACACCGGCATCCACAACAACACGCCCCACGCCCATCCTCCTCCACGTCCGCCGCCCGCCTGCCTTGCTGCGACTGCAATCGCTTGACCCACCCCTTGCATCGCCCGCCGTCGTCGCGCCTCTCAGTCTCCCGTGACTTTCGAACCGCCTGCGCTCGCCTCATCTCTTCGCCCTTCGCACAATCTCGCCTTCCAAAATGGCGTCAAAAGTATGCATGCTCCACCATCTGCCGCCTGTCGAAGCCATTGGCACTCCGCCGCGTGCGACTGTGCAACGCTGGCGCTTAATAAACCAAGACATCCGCTGACCGTGATTCATCGCAGTTCCTCCGGGAATACAAGCTCGTGGTAGTCGGTGGTGGTGGAGTCGGAAAGAGTTGTTTGACCATCCAGCTCATCCAGAGCCATTTCGTCGACGAATACGACCCGACCATCGAAGGTGCGCAATCGCCGTAGCAGATCCCTCTATCCATCTGAATTCAGCGCGCTAACTCGCGCCCACAGACTCGTACAGGAAGCAATGCGTGATCGATGAGGAGGTCGCGCTGCTAGACGTGCTCGACACGGCCGGCCAGGAGGAGTACTCTGCCATGCGCGAGCAATACATGCGAACAGGCGAGGGTTTCCTGCTCGTCTACAGCATAACGTCGCGCCAGAGCTTCGAGGAGATCGTCACATTCCAACAACAAATTCTGCGCGTCAAGGACAAGGACTACTTCCCCATCATCGTTGTCGGCAACAAGTGCGATTTGGACGGCGAGAGACAAGTGAGCACAGAAGGTTCGTACTGACTTTTTCCTCGCCACGCGTGTATCGTCGCGCAAGCACGTAATGCGTATTGCACCACGAGGCACATGCTAACATCAAACAGAGGGTGCCGCACTCGCACGTGGTTTCGGCTGCAAATTCATCGAGACATCCGCCAGGACCCGTGTCAATGTCGACAACGCTTTCTTCGACATTGTCCGTGAGATCAGGAGATACAACAGGGACATGTCTTCGCACCCCGGCGGCAGCGGCTCCGGCAACAATAACATGGAGAGCCTCAAGATGGACGAAGACCAAGAGGGCGGCTGCTGCAAGTGCACAGTAATGTAATGAAGTTCCTCTTACACCAGGAACCACCAGGAACCACCAGGAACACGGAGAGCTGGTGCTTACACTCGAAAGCACTCTACCAAATGCTAGCGGTGGAGGCACCGGATTGCATTGGGTAGCATATCGCGCCTTCTATTAATCACGCGCGACCCTGGCCTCGCTACTCCGAGGACCCAGGGAAAGAAAGAAACGGAAATGTCTTGACCTTTTTTTGCCACAGAGACATGAAAGGAAAGCAAAGACGGGGAAGGGAGGGGGACTAAAAAATGATCTCTCCATGGACGGGAAGAGAGCAAACGGAACGGGAAACTCGCATTATATCCTCTTTTACTTGATTGTGGCATTGGTTTCCCCCTTAGAGCGGAGTCGAGGGAAACTACTACTTACTTTACTTTTTTAACCTTCTGCGCTTTTTCCCTTTTTTATATTCCCTTTACTGGCTTTTTAAAAGGCGCACTTGAGATGGTGTAGCACAAAGAATCTTTCTTTTCACTCTCTCTCGGCATACTAAGCTGCATGTGCTTTCTTGTGTTTCATAAGAACTGATTGTAATCTTCTCGTGTAATGCTTCATTGGGATATGTTGCTTCTTCCCGGCCTTCTCGCTTGCCTCGCTGCCTAGCTATGGGATCGCTCCTTGCGCGCAACCAACCAACCAACGCCGCTGCATGTACGCTTATCTCAACCTCACAGCCCACCTCTTCACCTCTGATGAAACAACACCAGAGCTTCGGACCAATCTCCCTCCCCTCAACTAAACTTCACTCTCTCCTCAATCCTCTGCCTGCAACCTCTCCTCAATACTCTCCACCTCCTCCGCATCCCCAATCTCAATAATCCTTCCAGCCTCGCTCTGATTCTTCATCAGCTCTTTCGCTCCAGCGTACAGCATGCGCGTCTCCTGGTTGCACGTCGCCGGCAGGTAGGCCAGCATGACGTACGGCACGCTCAGGCGGCCGGAAGCCAGCGTCAGCGGATAGGAGAGCAGGACGAAGCGCGGCGCGTTGTCGGGCAGGTCGTCGCTGAGGTCTTGCATCGAGGTGTAGACGGTGGGCGGGGATTGCTGGTGGATTTCGAGGGTGGATTTCGAGATCTGGTCTTCTTTGGGGGGAAGAGGGTTGAGGTCAGTCTTGCTGTTCTGGGCTGCTTTTTGCTTGTTTTGTTTCATGCTTTTTCTTTGGGGCTTCTGGTGGACCATCGTGCGCGCTCACATATGACTGCTTGAGGGTCTTTGGCGCGAGAGGTGCTTAGGCGGAACTTGCGGAGGGCATCTTTTGTTGGTTGCGAGAAGGTGTAGAGGCGGGATTCGGAGGCCTATTGGGAGTATGGCTGGTTAGAGTGTGGTTGTTTATGTATTCTTGGATGTACTTAGGCTGACCATTTTAGCGGAGCTTGTCTAGTTGACAAGATGTGAGAGTTGTGTGTTGTGTTATAGCTCTAGTATTGCTACTTCTACTCCAGCTCTTGCTTGCTTGCTTCTGGTGGGTCAAACGATGGAAGTGGGATGGATGCAGATGGCTCGAGCCCTCTCCCCCACACTGCAAGGGTCGAGAGCATCATCATCGATGTGATGTCGCCATGTCGGCTGGAAGCAGTGCAGCTTCCGCCTTGTTGACGATACTCGAACATCTTCAACTTCTACCACCAACACTGTCACATGTTTTCTCGACTGAATCAGGTAGCCAGACATTTCGCGCGTCCTTTGCCCAATTACCTTCACAACTCTGCCTTCGCCGGATCAGCAGCAATGGCTCAAGAGCGCAGCAAGAGGACGATCAACACTGCAGCATGCTTGATCATTGGAGATGAGGTGCTTGGTGGTAAGGTAAGTGAATAAACATGAAAGACTTCCGAATCCCCTTGTATATCTTAGAAAACATACTCACCCTCATCCCAGACAGTAGACACCAACTCCGCATTCTTCGCAAAGTACTGCTTCTCCCTCGGCATCACCCTCAAGCGCATCGAAGTCATCGCCGACGATGAAAGCGAAATCATCGAAGCCGCCCGCCGCATGTCCGCCAACTACGACTTTGTCGTCACCACCGGCGGCATCGGCCCCACCCACGACGACATCACCTACCAGAGCATAGCGCGCGCCTTTGACCTGCCGCTAGTCCTGCACGAAGTCGCCTACGAGAAGATGAAGAAGCTGAGCAGACCTCACCCGAGCAATCCCACTTTCGACTGGAACGTCGACTCGCCGGCGCGCACGGCCAAGCTGCGCATGATCGAGCTGCCGTATGATAAAGACTTGCCGGACGAGGATCAGGTGGTTTTCGCTTCGGAGGATCTGTGGGTGCCGATTAATGTGGTTAATGGGAATGTGCATATCTTCCCGGGCATCCCGCGGCTATTCGAGAAGATGCTCACGGGTCTGAAGCCGCGTCTGCTTCCTAGGCTTACGGATCCGGAGGGCAAGGGTGTGCACAGGATCTTGTTCAGCACGCCTTTGGCTGAGAGCGAGGTTGCTGGTTATTTGACGGAGTTGTCTGGACGGGTAGAGCCTAAGGGTGTGAAGGTTGGCAGCTATCCCAGGTGGGGCAAGAGCAAGAACACTGTGACACTGGTGGGCAGGGATCAAGACTTTATGGAGAGTCTGGTCGCAGAAGTCGAGAAGGGCGTCAAGGGCACGAGGATACAGACTGAGGGTGAGGACGATGATTCCCAGAGTGACAAGGAGGCATAGGTGCTGTAATTTAACGAAGCTAAACGTTGTGAATATAGGGTATTCTCGTAAGCGCAAACGGCACGAGTGAAAATCCGGAGACTTGCAAGTTTCACGTATCGGGCACGTGTCTAGCATGCTGCGAGCTACCTGCGTTACTCTTCTGCGATGATTTCCCTCCGCTTGGCCTCCTCCACAGGAAGCCGGCCATTGAGGCTCGGGACTTGCTTCTTGACATCTCGGTACTGTTGCGCTCTTGTGGCCTGAGTAGCCCTCCGACATCTTGAAAGCTCACTTCGAATTCTTTGGTGTAGGTGATGCTTTGGTCGGAGTGCTTGGAATTGACGAGCGATGGCCTCTGCGCTCTGTTCTGGGTGGGTACGTGTTCTGCACTCGCGAAAGTAATGCCTCTTTCCGGACGAAGGTCCAGCCTGTGGATGCTATTGCCTCTGTCTCGGTCCCGCCTCAAGCGTGGAGCTGTAGTTGTACTCCACTCTCTATGCGTGGTCGGCCTTGACATGGGGAGAATGGAGGCTCTTGGTCGGCCTAGAATGCCGCTTGAAAATACGGAGAAGAAAGGTTTGGCGCAGGGTACCGTGGCCGAGATTACGCTCACCTGACAGGCCAGTATTGACATGACTTGCAATCGGACCACGGAGTTTGCAGGGTTGGCGTTGAAGACGCTCGAGTGCATCGGACGGAGTCGTGAGGCGCTGGGAGCGATCAGGAGTAGGCGGAGTGCAAACGCGATGACGACTTTCGCTTTCGTCTTTAGGGGCATGTTGATGTGCTATACCAAGTGGATCGCGCCGGCGAGCAAGGAGAACTCCAAGATCCAGGATGAGACGGCGGTGGCGAGCCTATGGCCCCACTGTCTGAGGTCAGTGTCTTCCCATTTAGTGAGTGTGAATGACAGACAACGCACTCGATCGTAGCAGACATTGTGCGGCGAAGTATCCCACGGACGCGGGTATTTGCACTGCAAGACCGTAGAAATCTGCGCCTGCAGCATCCACATCGTCATGGCCGCCATGAGTCCGTACGCGACCGCCAAATGCTCCCGCGTCTTCGTCATCCGCGCGAGCATGAAGCACGCCGACATTTTCGAAAAGTAACCAGCAAAAGTAAGGCAGATGCCATTTGCCCAGCCGATGATGGCCATGGTGTTCTTTTCCGCTGGCGAGAGGTGGCGATGTGCAGATCCAAATCCGAGAAAGACTTGCACGACTACGACGATGGAGTAGACGAGGCCGAAGAATGTGCTTAGTGCGCAGGCCCAGTCGTCTTTGCCGAAGGGGCCGTTGACTTTGATGCGGAGGAATAGGCGGATGGCGAAGACTAGGAGGAGGTAGAAGGCGGAGGTTAGGGCGAGGAGGAGGAGGTATGCCGGTCCTGGTTCGAGATGGAATATAGGCATTTTCAGGTGGTGCCTGTTGCTCAGAGGCTCAGGTGCATTGGCTGGCGTACATGTTTCATTGAAGTTCGTTGCGCAGTTAAGAGGTCCGCCAGGTGCCATTTCGAAGAGAAGCAGCTGTATGGTAAACTATGAAAATATGTTCGTAACGATTCGGTATGCCGGGACACGCGAGCCGGACCAAGCGACATGTACCTAGGTATGCCGATACACCAGATTGCGCCAGGCGAGAACAACGAGCTTTTGTCAAGTTCATGCAAGGTGTGGTGAGGTAGTTGCGTTTCGATGCCGATCGACGTCGGCAAGCACATTCGAACCCGAGCCGAGTGGATGACTTCAAACAAGCCGTGTATCTGCAGACATGACATCGTCTACACGACTTCACACTTCCTTTCGGTAGTATCGCCATCAGAACACATCCCTATCTCCACCGAGCTCATCCCTAACCACATCATCATCATCCGTCCGTCCGTCGCTCCTGACTTCCACCTGACCATGTCTGCAACGAGCAGCGGTCACACCCTGGATCTTGAGATGTCGATCAGCAATATGCGAAGAGCGCGTCCAGCTCCTTCGCCTTATTCACCACTGTCTCCTCGTTCGCCCGTCCGGGATCTGTTCGATGGTCGCGTTGACCGCGATTATTTTGGCCACAAGGACGATGCGTCAGACATGAAGGTCAGTGCTGCGTACTTCAGCAGACAGATTCAAGTTCCGGATCGCTGACTTTTTATGTGTAGCGTATGGGAAAGTCACAACACCTTGCAAGAAAGTTCGAAATGGTCTCGACCATTGGCTTCACCTCCTGCGTGATGGGGTATATGAGGCGTCCCGCTACGAGTTGATGCCCAGACATCAGTAAAGCTGCAGTAGATGCTGACTTCTCGTCCCCCCAGTACCTAGGAGGTCCTTTTAGCCACCAGTGGAGTCTGTCTGAGGAATGGAGGACTTGCTGGCCTCTTCTGGTCGATGGTCTGGGTCACCTGTGGCCAGTTCTTTGTGAGCTTGTTTCTACATTCTCTTGATACCATCTTTCAGCCCTTTCCGAACATCTACGACTTCCTTCTTTCACAGAGAATGTACCTGCTGATACCCCCTAGGTTGTACTCTCCCTTGCTGAAATGGCCTCGTCTGCCCCAACAGCAGGTGGACAGTATCATTGGTACGTGATCGAAGGATACAACCCCATGCAATGTCTGAGACACTGCGCTGACTTGAACCCTTCGCTGCGCAGGATCTCTGAGTATGCTCCTGCGAAGTGTCAGAAAGTGCTGTCCTACTGTTCTGGATGGCTCTCCATGGTTTCGTGGCAGAGCATGGTCGTTATTGAGTGCTACGCCATATCCGACATCATTCAAGCCATGATTCTAGTGGTCGACCCGTCCTACGGTGCGACGAGATGGCGCGGAACGCTACTCACAATGGCAGCCGCCGTCGTTGTGTCGTCCTTCAACATCGTTCTGGCAAGCCAACTCAGCTGGTGTGAAGGTGTCTTCGCCACAATACACTTCTTCGCTTTCGTACCGGTCCTGTTTGGACTCGTGATCATGGCGCCGAAACCATCGGCAGCGGAAGTCTTTTCACACTTCACTCAAACGGGTGGAACCTGGCCGGACACCAGCCTTGCGCTGTTCGTTGGTCAAGTCTCCAATCTGTTTGTCATGCTTGGAAGTGATGGAGTAGCGCATCTTGCTGAAGAGATCGAGGATGCTGGCGTCGTCTTGCCGCAGTCGATGCTCTGGAGCTACTATGTCAACGCTCCGCTGACCCTGCTCATGGCTTTGGTGTACTGCTTCAGCATCACCTCTGTCGAGAAGTAAGAGCACCAACACCCTGCCTGGCATCTACGATTCTCCTGACACGAGCCTATCTTCTAGAGTCCTCGCGAGTCCAATGCCGTTTGTTCTCGTTTTCCAAGACGCTTTTGTGGACACGGATCCTACTGTCGCCTTCACCATAGTAGTCCTGTCTCTCATCGTCGTAGTCGCGATCAGCTCACTCGCCGCAACTTCCCGGTTGGTCTATGCATTCGCGTAAGCATCCATCAGTCGCTCGTACTTTTGATAGATACATAACTGACAATATTCACACTGCACAGCCGCGACAACGGCCCCCCGTGCTCAGATTGGCTCGCAGTCATCAGCCCGCGGCTCGAAGTTCCCGTCAACGCTACACTCCTGACACTCGTCTTCACCTGCTGCATGTCATTGATCAACCTGGGAAGCAAAGTTGCCTTTGAAGCGATGCTCAGCCTGGCCACCGTTGCACTTATGGCAACCTGCATCATCTCGATCGGGTGCGTGCTTCTCAAAAGACTCCGTGGCGAGGACCTTCCTTCGGCCCGCTAGTCACTCGGCCGATACGGGCTCGCTGTCAATGTGGTCGCTTTGATCTACACGAGCTGGTCGGTAAGTCTGTGATTCGCCCCAATACGTCCGATTGGCCAGCTTACGATATTGTTAGTTCTTCTGGGCGTTCTGGCCTTCTACCTACCACATCGACAGCTCGGCGTTCAACTGGGCATGCCCGCTGTTCCTCATTTTTCTGGGCTGTGCGCTTCTGACGTTCCGTTTCCACGGTAGACATGCTTACGGAGGACCGGTGACCATCACAGATACCTACACTCCTGATGTACAGCATTGAAGACAAGTAGTGAGGAATGGTACATTCGTATTCGCGATGGACTATGCTAGACAACTAAGCTACTCACTGTCGTCGCCGAATCCATCCATCCATCCGTCAAGTTTCGTTGTTTAATCGTACAGTCGTTACTCAACATCGAAAGTCAAAGAGTCGTGTGAGAATCAGTAGTAGTACATGACCGAGCCATCACGAGGTGTAGCTCAGCTATGATACAAGAGTTGTGCCTGAGTTCGGAGTCAGGTTGCCGACCGAAGTCTTCTGTTTCTTCAACAACGGCATCATCTCCTCCGCAGGCGTCTCAGCCTCAGAGATGGTCACCGGAGTGCCGGTGCCGGTCTCCATGCCTTTGCTTTCGAACCCAGACGCGGCCTCTCTCGCAGCCGCAGACACCTTCAGGAATTTGCTGTACTCTTTCTCGATGAGAGCCTTCTGCTTCTGGACGAACTTGTAGTCTCCAGCGTCCTCCTGCCAATGCTCAACACAAGCCTGGCACTCCACAAACCAGGCATTGTTGGTGTAGTAGTTGAGCATCTCGAACTCTGGGATACTCTCATCGATCAAGTTGACAGTGTCCCAGTCCATGCAATCCTCACAATAACCCTTCTCACACCAGCGGCAACGGTAGATCAATCCACCGGCCTCTGCTGTCTTCTTCTCGCAGTCGAAACACTGGTGTTGGGAGCAGCGCATCTGACCAGTAGCCGAGGTGGATTTTGCCAGTATGTTCTTGTCGAGACACTTGCTGTGGTATGAGCGAGGGCAGCCGCTGCACAAGACCAAGCTGCCACCATCCCAGCAAACCTGACAATGCTCCTGGTTGTTGATTGGTTCTTTCTTCTCTCTCTTCGGCTCTGCCAGGCGGGGATCCTTGCCAGCGAGCGTAGGTACGGCCTCCCAGTCGGCGCAGCCCATGCTCTCTTTACTAATGGCATAACCTCCCACCATCACTGTAGTGTTTTTATCTATGCGACGGTCGGCACGAGATAGGACATCAGCGTTCTTAGCGCTCCTAGCGTCTTTCTCGAGCTGCCGATGGTGCCTCTTGCCGTCAAAGATGGCCGTTTCCACTTTCTCCACGCTGTTCAGCCAAGCCTCTTCGTCAACTTCGGTCTTCGTATTGCCGGCAGAAGCTGCAACCAGCGGATCGTGAGGGCGGTCTCTACATTTTTCAAGTGTCGTCTGCCAGTCCCAGGTAAGCATTTCGTCGATGTCAATCTCAGGCGCTGACAGTGTCTGTGCACCTCGGCGCAGCAACGTCTTGAGTTCTGATGTGTCGAGCTGTGGCTTATCGTCCTCAGTTTCAACGTTGGCACCTCGCTTGCGCTTCTTTTGTTGCTGCTCAGCAGTGTGCACGTTGCGCATGCTTTCAGTGATTTTGGCTGACAAATACAGCTTCTTGCGAATACGGCCCATCATCTGCTCCTCGACCGTGCCTTGGGTGCATAGCTTGTAGATGGTCACCTTTTTGGTCTGTCCGATGCGGTGCGATCGGGCCTCCGCTTGAAGCGTGACTTGCGGGTTCCAGTCTTCATCCATGAAAATGACATCCGTCGCAGACGTGAGATTGATGCCCAGCCCGCCTGCTCTAGTCGAGATGAGCATGATCCGGAACTCTGACTTCTGGTCATTGAACATGCGAATTGCCAAGTTTCTCTTGGCACGATCAGTGCTGCCGTCAAATCTGAGGTGACGAAGCATTTGAGGGTCGCTCACACTGCCCATGAATTCTAGCAGCTCCTCTATCATGTCGAGGGTCTTGGTCCATCCTGAGAATATCAGAACTTTCTTGCGGTTCTTGACCACAAGCTCTTGCAGGATCTTTTCCAGTACGATGAATTTGCCAGATGCGATACGGATATGGTTCCCGATCAAGTAGGGGTCGGGCCTCGACCCTGGTAGCAAGTACGGGTGAGTGCAAGCTTTTCGCAACTGCAGCACAAGCATCATGAGTTTCTGATACTCATTGCGTTGTTTTTCATCCGCTTTCAGCACTTTCGTCACAATCTGCTTGCTTTCTGCCCAGACATCTGTGCCATCAGCTCCACGTACTGCCTGTTCGAGAAGAGACAGCTCATGGTCTCTCGCCTCCTCTTCTTTTATGTCTTGCTCCGCTTTGTCTTTTGCGCCTCGGAAAAGATCCTCGAGAAGCAGGTTGTCGGCTTTGGTCAACAGACGAGTATACCAGAATCTTTGCATTGGCGTAAGAGGGACAAACAACAGCACTTCCTCCTTCGGCGGGAGCCCAAGATCGACACCAGGACTGCTCTTCATTCGTCTGAGCATTACTTCCTCAAGGAGTCGGCGGGCATCATCCATGAATGAAGTGGACGCCTTGCCCCGGGAGAGATCGAAAGCTTGCCTGAAATTTTCAGAGGTGTCTTCTGTAAAGACCTCTGGGAAGAGCCAGTGCAGAAGTGCCCAGAGCTCCTGGAGATTGTTCTGGAGCGGAGTGCCGGTCAACAGTAAGCGGTGCTCGGCGCGTATCGTTTGCAAGGCCTGCGAAACATTGGACTTCTCGTTCTTCAGCTTGTGGCCTTCGTCAGTGACAACGTAGCGCCAAGCAAAAGCTCTCTTGAACCAACTCTGCTCGGTCACGAATGTTTCATATGTGGTGATGACGAGATCAACAGGCTGCGCATCCTCAGTCAGATCCACCACTTCGACTTGCTTTCTGTTTCTCTTCCCTTTCGACTTTGTGGTTTTAGCTCCATAACGATCAATGAAGCCCATAGTTTCTTGCTTGAGTCTTTCGCGCTCAGCTTTCGGCCCATGGAATTTGATGACTTTGAAGTGGGGTGTCCATTTCGCTGCTTCCGTAGCCCAAGAGGATAGCACACTCAGCGGGCAGACAACAAGGAACGGCCTGTTCTCTTCGGCAGATGTCGGCTCCGAAACTTTCAAGTGTTGAAACAGTGCCAGTGTCTGCAAGGTCTTGCCAAGACCCATTTCATCGCCTAAAATGGCTGACATGCCATTCTTGTACATGTGAACGAGGAATGTCAAGCCTTCTTGCTGATACGGCTTCATGGTAGCGGTGATCCCACGCGGCTGTGGGAGTAGCGTGTCACTGGGTACGATAACCACTGGTTTGCCACTCAATGCGCGATCACTCTCCAGCTTGGAAATGTAGTTCGCATTGGGTAAGAGCGGCAAGAAGAGGTCCTTCTTGGCCAAGAAAAATGTATCGCGCTTTGGTTTGGTGTTTTCCGCGATCTCTTGGCGGATTTTATTACGCGAGGTAGCCAGCTTTTGTGATGTCTGTGCCTTGTTGCTAGCAGTCAAGGTTTCGGATAAGACCAATGCGCGTTTGCCAGGGGACTTGCTGGGACTTGCACGGCCAGGTTTTGAAGCATAGCTCGTAGTCTGCCGGGCTGAGCGCGCTGGAAGCTGTCGAGTGGCGGGACTGGCAGTTTGCTTTGCCGTGCGTGGTGGCAACTGGCGACCGACTGGAGTTGCGTTGGTCGACCTTGGAATAGCTGCAAATCGTGGTCAGTTGCATGTTCGTATTCAACGCAGGGCATTTAGTACTGTACCGTGGATCACATCGCCACTGTGGAGTTCGTCGTCGGAATGCGACTCTTCCTTGCGAACCGTGGCGCTGGCTGTTTGTGCCGGAGCAGGCGAAGGCAGAGAAATGGCGTTTCCTGCCGTGGCCCCGTTTGCGGCCATGTTGCTGGTTTGGACTCGAGACTGCATCTGTTTGCGCAGACTGCTTGAAGATGTCGGCGATGGCGAGGCGCCGAACGCGGTCAGCAAGTCTGATAGCTTGCGAGGTGTTGAATTGCCACCAGCGATGGGTCGCAAATTGTTGGACGGAGACTTCGCATCCATGGAAACGAGAAAGAAACAAGAAAGAACAGGTTGCGATTTCAATGACCAGAAAGGTGGCAATCACAAGCTGCGCTCATATGGCGCATGCCTTTGACATGTGATACTTGGTTCTGTGCTGGTTCGAAGTTGGTGGCCTTGATGTGATGTAGAGAATGTGGTCGCGAGTAATGAGTCCAATATATCGACAACGCTTTCCAACGGGTTCAATTGTTTTGTCAATAAGCAAGTATCGAACCACTGGGTAGGCCAATATGCGAGTCGGTCGAGTGTACCAAAGCGTCCCTGGGCTGTCGCGAAGGAGTGCGCGCGACTCAAACAATTGCGCCGCTAACTTCACGATCCGCTGCTAATCATGCAGGTACCCGCACCCGCCTACTCGATCGCTCAGGCATCATCGCATCAGGCATCCAGACAGCGTTCAGTTGGAGGAAGCCGTACGGACGAGTAGACCGGAGCTAACACTCAGTAATACAAGAAGACGAAGATGCGATGAATAGCCGCGCACAATCGGTTGCGGATCTGTCGCGCCGTCCCAGTTACGCGACCTCCCTCTCCTCTTCACGCCCAAACACTATCAACCGGCGATTGTCAGCTTTGTCCACCGCCGAACAGGGCCATGTCGAGCCAATATCCCAGGCCGACCAGGCCGTCGCCGAAGAGCTAGACGAAATCAAGCGATACGAAGATTTCACAACCATCGACTGGGTGCAAGATGCTGCGCGAGAGCAACAGCGACGTAAAGCAAGACGACAGGAGCGCGCGGGCTTCTTCGAGCGCGAGGGTAGACTGGGCTGGAGGCGCAAAGTATGGGAAGCATACGACGCTGGACAGGGTTGGATTGTGGTCACCTTGATCGGTGCTGCTATCGGGTTGAACGCAGCGTTCTTGAATATTGTCACCGAGTGGCTTTCAGATATCAAGCGAGGATATTGTACTACCGCTTTCTACCTGAACGAGTCCTTCTGCTGCTGGGGCGCCGAAGACGGTTGCGCGGAATGGCACCACTGGAGTACCTTCTGGCCTATCAATTACATTCTCTACATCCTCTTCTCGACCATATTTGCCTTTACCTCTGCACGCCTGGTAAAGAGCTTTGCGCCGTATGCCGCTGGCTCTGGTATCAGCGAGATCAAATGCATCATTGCTGGCTTCGTAATGAAGGGATTCCTCGGGTTCCGGACCCTCATGATCAAATCTATCGGCTTGCCTCTTGCCATTGCCTCGGGCTTGAGTGTAGGAAAAGAAGGACCAAGTGTGCATTATGCTGTCTGCACAGGTAATGTCATCAGCAGGCTCTTCGAGAAGTACCGCCGAAATGCGGCCAAGACTCGCGAGATACTCTCTGCTTGTGCCGCTGCCGGTGTTGCAGTCGCCTTTGGAAGTCCCATTGGTGGAGTGCTTTTCAGTCTGGAAGAGATGAGCAATTACTTCCCACTTAAAACCATGTGGCGGTCCTACTTCTGTGCCCTGGTCGCTACAGCAGTGCTCGCTGCCATGAACCCTTTCCGTACTGGTCAACTGGTCATGTTCACCGTCAAGTATGACCGAAGCTGGCACTTCTTCGAGATCATATTCTACATCATCATCGGTGCCTTTGGCGGACTTTACGGCGCATTCGTCATCAAGTGGAATCTCAGAGCCCAGACGTTCAGGAAGAAGTACCTCAGCAAATACCCGATTCTGGAGGCTACGCTGCTGGCAACCTTCACGGCAATCCTCTGTTACCCAAACATGTTCCTACGGATTGATATGACAGAGAGCATGGAGATTCTCTTCCACGAGTGCGAGGGCGGGCATGACTTCGACGAGATTTGTGATCCCAGCTATCGCACATCCACAATATTTGCATTGCTGATTGCTACGTTCCTTCGCATCTTCCTGGTCATCATCTCGTACGGCTGCAAGGTGCCTGCGGGCATTTTCGTGCCGTCAATGGCCATCGGAGCTTCCTTCGGTCGCATGGTCGGTATCATGGTCCAGTCTCTACACGAGGCTTTCCCGGAAGCCGCCTTCTTCTCTGCTTGTCAGCCCAACCAGCCATGTATTACACCCGGTACATATGCATTCCTTGGGGCCGCGTCTGCTCTGAGTGGTATCATGCACATCACCGTCTCGGTGGTCGTCATCATGTTCGAACTTACAGGAGCATTGACTTATATCTTACCAACGATGATCGCTGTCGGCGTCACTAAGGTCGTATCTGAGCGTTTCGGAAAGGGTGGCATCGCTGATCGTATGATCTGGTTCAACGGCATGCCCTTCCTCGACAACAAAGAGGATCACACCTTTGGTGTTCCTGTCAGCCAGTCCATGAAGGCGAATCCCACCTGTCTGCCAGCCATAGGCCGTCGTTTGACGGAGGTCGAAACTATATTGGCCGAGTCACAGTATCAAGGATTTCCAATTGTGGACGACATGGACTCGAAGATGCTGCTCGGCTACATTGGACGTACCGAACTACAGTATGCTCTCGACCGCGCCAAGCGTGACTCCATGGTTTCATCCCGGGCCAAATGCATTTTTGCATCGGGCACTCACGATGCGCGCTCAGCAACGACACCCTCTGCTGCCGGCCCATCCGTCACATTTGACGATGTAGCCGATGGCTCCGGCGCGTCTACTGTTGATTTCAGCAAATTTGTCGATCCGACGCCATTAGCAGTGCATCCTCGCTTGCCACTAGAGACTGTGATGGAACTCTTCAAGAAGCTCGGCCCGCGTGTCATCTTGGTCGAGCACCGAGGAAGGCTGACCGGTCTCATAACTGTGAAGGATTGTCTGAAGTATCAATTCCAGGCGGAAGCACATGAGAATCCTCGCGACGATGCTGGTGTGAACGAAAGACAGGAAAAGCTGTGGCTTGCGATGAAGAGGGTGTTCGGTTGGGCAGCAAGCAGACTTGGACGGGTTAGCGGTGGGCGACTGAGGCTTGGTCGCTTCGATGAGGGTCGGGCATCTCGCGATTCGATACAAGGCGGCGGCCGAGGCGTGGAGCTGCACGATCGAGATACATAGTCGGTGAGATTTTTGGTGATATGTTCTACCCGACAGTCCGTGTAATCGACCATTCGCTCTTTGTTACCTGAAGTCAGTCCTCTTGCTCAGTATCATTTCATGTACCAGCTCACAGCCTGTTCCCAATATATGGTTCAAACATCCATAGCCAACTCAGTCTGTATCACCATCGTCATGTACGTCGAGAAAATTTCCTACTGACAAAAGCGACCATACTAAAATTGCAAAACACTGAGCACGATGATTTAATTCGGAACGAAGCCTCTTGAATCCAACCCCAGACCCTATTCTGACAACATTAGATGTTCACCCTTCGATCTGAGGACGGACCAATCTCTGCTCCTGCGCCGGAGGCTCAGATCCAATCTAACCCACAAAGCACAAGCGCAAGAAGAGATCGATCGTAGCGCGGGATCATGAGATCCCTCATCTCGAACCATAACGTCATGCACCTGACCTTTGTGAAGGCTGGCCGTCAAAGGCACTAAATCGCAGCATGGCAAATAATCACTTCGCGATGGAAGCCTCTGCTCCCGACATCTCTGCTTCATCCCATCGACCACCATGAGCTGGATTCCCGTGCCGGACTTCGTGCATCATGCGCTGCACTCGACACTCACGTCTACGCCTAGGCCTGGCCTGAAACCGATTCCTGGAACCAGTCCTTTGACTATCGAGGCGATACTGTGCCCTGTGATTCTGTATTACTTGGCGCTTCTGTTTCTGCCTCCGCCGCCACCTTCAGCGCTCGACAAGACGTCAATCCGGATTCTGCGAAATGTTCTAGCGATCTCAGCGGCCTTTCTGTTTTTGCGATTGCCGCTGGCTTATCATGTGCCTCAGAGTATTGGTCTGACGTACCAATTGGGACTTGTCGGCTTGTACGGCGGACTGAGAGTTTTGGACGCCTTCTACGTGAGCTATTACCTCTTTGGCCACGTTCCTCGGAGAGTACGCTATGTCCACAAGCCGCGACCCGAGACGCCTCGTGGTGAGACCATACCAAGACCCTGGGCAGATGGTGGCGCCAACGGAATACTGGACAAGCCTATAGAATCGAGCCTTGGAAAGAAAGCACTTGAGAATCAGCTGAAGAAGTCTGCGGATTCATCTGCATTTGGAAACCACATCTCTTCCACCAGCAGTGCCCGTGAGAATGATTTACTTTCTCCAACAAGACCCCGCAGACCAAGCATTCAGCGTGGTGTCTGGCGCTCTGACATGGTCGAAAACATGGACAACGATTCTTTCACACAGCGACTGAGCACCGACGACAGTTACGCAGTGCTCATGAAGAAGATGATACAGGGTCCCCAACCCATTCCGGTAACCGAGTCTGCTGAAACAGAAGACGACTGGCCTCATAGTTTCGCGGGCCGCGCATCTTGGGCTCTGGAGTTGGAGCTTTCCATGCGAGGCGTTGGTTTCACCTGGACTACAGCGGACGTCCGCCACACAAGAAAGACATGGCTGCCCACAATACAGAACCGAGTGCACTCTATCTTGTTCAATGTGGGGCCTGTGATGGTCGTTGCTTTTGCCATCATCAAGACTGCATACGTGAAGCGGATCGCACCAATGTTGCAGAGCTCTTGCCCACCCGACTCGCCTTTCGATGAGCTCTCTTATCCTGAACAGTACATCCTCACGGCATCCTTAGGCGCCTTCCTGATGGCGGCTTTCTCGCTGGGCCATTCGATGTTCGCAATCATGCTAGCTCCGCTGGCCCCATCTCCACTGGCCTTCTTTCCGCCACTATACACCACGAGAGTCTGGGACATCAAATCGGCACGCCACTTCTGGTCATTCGGCTGGCACCGTCTGTTCGCGCGCCTCTTCCTCGTGTGGGGCGTGTGGCCTGGCGAATGGCTTGAGCGCAAACTCACAGGCAAAGGTCCAGAGGACCGTGCAGACGTGGGCAAAGTTCTAGGAGGTTTTCTGAGCTCTGCGTTTGTGCATTCGTTTGCTGTTAGAGGTACATTGGGTGGGAACTGGAAGGATGCGACAGGCGAGGCTAAGTTCTTCGCTCTGAACGGCGTAGCTGTGATATTCGAAGAGGGTGTCAAGATCATTGTGAAGCGTTCAAGAAAGAGTCGCGGGGCGAAAGAGTCGCAGTGGTATGATGCATGGATCGGCAGGATCTGGTGGATTGCCTTACTCTTGACGACTGGGAGGAACTTTGCTCGAGGCTGGACAAAGGCTGGCTTGGTCAGGGAGATGGCTTTCATGTAGCAAAGTGGATTCGGAATTGATGATAGAAAGAACTCATACAAGAGTTTCAGTGTACCGTTCGCACGTGTTCCAGGGTGCCCGTAGTTGGAAGACCGTATCGGTCAACATGATCTATCCATCAAGGGTAGGTTTACGATCAACCTGTTTTATGTTACACAGCCATCCAATCCATAGGAACAAACATATCATGAAGTGATCAATTGATACCTTATACTTGTCGTAAGTAAACGTGATCATGACCCCCCGTGCATGATCAGATCGTTCGCTCGTATCAAATTGCCCCCTCCGTGGTGGCTACAGTCGAGAATTGTTGCCATCCCAACCAAAACAGCTTTCCTACATCCCATTCCGACACAAAAGAACAACAATCCCCATGCGCCTTAACAATATGACACAGCAAAAAGAGCAAAAAGTAATATTGAACAGAGTGGGGTTCGACTGTGAGAGCAATTAGTACAAAGAATCGGGTGTGAGGAATCGAACGATCAACTTACACCCACGCTCTTTCGAACTAGCGAAATTGGTTCATGAGAGAAACCTAAAGCTAGCGCCTTAACCACCTGACAGACTTGTTAGTTCAAGCGCGCAGACCACTGTACTACGGTGCTAACTTACTCGGCCATCTGTCCGGAATTGAGCTGCGCGGCTTGTTTGACACATTATAATACTAGATTTTGTATGTGAGGCGAGAGGATGAAGGTTGAAGCCTGATATCGAGGCGTCCGCTACTGCGTGCAGCAATTCGCATATGGCATTACTAGATGGGAGATCGCTGTGTCAAGATCGCTTGTTGTTACGACTTATGAATGACCACGTAGCGCACTCGACGGAAGATCGTTGCATTGAAACCGTTTGTTACTCAACATGTGAACGACCAGGATACAAACGGACGCGACAAGCTATGCCTACTCAACGAACCCACTTCTTCGCAGCGTCCAATATAACCTCAGCAACAACACCCGGCTGCGTAGCACACCCACAATGTCCCACATCCCTCTCAACAACCTCCCACTCCACACTAGACCCATCGATAAACACCTGCGCAGTCTCAGGCGTAAACGTAGCATCCAGCATCGCTTTGAGCCAAATCCTGCGTCCGTCAAGAGCACTCTCTGCCCACAGGGGCGGCAACACCGGAGTCGTAATACACTGCTCCGCGTGCGGGATGTGCGTCTTCGCGAGCGCTTCTTGCTCGGAGGGTTCGGCGTCGTTGAAGAGGTGAGGGATGACGGGGTCGAAGACGAAGAGGCCCGGTGCAGGCTACGCGATTATAATGTTAGTAGCCCTTGGTGGAAAAAGTGTTGAGAAGAGTGTTCATACGACGTTCGCTTTGACGAACGGAGGCCAAGCGCCACCCATATATGTCAGCTGGTCGACGCCCGCCGGCACCGGAGCACAGCTCATGTACACGATGCCAATGACTCCACCTTTCGCTCCGCGAGCCTCGCGGTCGGAGAAGATCCATGATGGGCCGTTGGTGCCAGTCTGCGAGCCGCCAGAGGAGTAAGCGTAGACCAAGACTTGCTTGCCGGCGTCCAGAAGCGGCTGGATATAGTTCTCTTGGACGTTGAGAGCCATAGTTTCGGCAGTGTGAGCGTATGGGTCCTTTGGGTTGGCGCTCGTGTGTGAAACGGCGACAGTGTCGTAGCCGGCATCGTGTAGGTATGGGCGTATGCGATCAAAGCAAGTAGCTTCGGTGCAAGCACCCGGGATTAGGACAATCGTCAGTTTCTCAGTCATGGTATCTTGGCGGAATGGGTGGTTGTTGTGTTGACGGAATCCTTAGCCAGCGTCACCAGTCTTATAAACATTGGAGGCTGACAACAATGTTGCGCCCTGTTGATTGATCATGCAGTTGTGCAGTCATTTATGCAAGCTTACTCCTTCGCGTATGCGGCTGACAACCAAGCACCAACGCTAGAGCACATTAGAGCTTACCAAGCTGATGTGGCGTCTGACCATGTTGATGAACTTTATGATGCTTCAGAGGCATCATACCATGACCCTACGCAAGCCACTGGTACCACCGAGCACTCTGCGGCCTGTTACCGCATCGCGCCCAGCACCGCTCTCCCATTTGCCAGCTCGGCTCCCGCCGCCTTCTTCTAACCATCCCTTCGCGCCCTCTTCTTCTTCTTCCGCACTGCCTTCCATGAAAGCCTCTTGTCGCGGATGCGTGCCTTCAACCCACCTAAAAATGCAAGTATAGCAATATACATAACCAGTCTGGGCGGCCGTGGCAGTCTTAATTTCGGAGACGCAGATTGGACAAACTGATGTGGTGTTCGATGTCTCTTCGGTAGCACGAGCTGGTGCTGGGACTGTGAGTATGGGGAGGTGTGTGATGCTGGAAATTGGTGGACCGGGAACTCCAAAGTCACGTCTCATAGCGGACTTCTCCGGCTGGTCCTTCTCATTGTTTCCATTTTCCGCGTTGCTTTTAGACGACGGACGTGGCACTGGCAGGCCAGATACTATTGGCGGAGGAAGCTCGAGGCCTTCATTCGATCGACGCGACAGCTGTCGTGCAAAGTCCGAGTTATACCACCACTCCAAAAACTTGAGCGCAAAGATCGAGGTTGGCAATAAGATCTTGAGACTGCCAAAGAGACGTGGCATGATCGTATCAGTCACAATACGTCGGCTAAAGATGGAGTTTGTCTGGCCTGGTCTAGCACCTGGCCGTGTAGGTGGAGGCTTTGGCTGAGTCGCAAGATCAATTGCTCTGTGATCCGCACCATTCATACGACGTATCCGTGAACCTATCATCCAAAGCCAAGGCGAGTGATACTTAGATCCATCAAAGAGGTACGCCAAGTTGAAAGCCAGCAGCGAGAAGTAATACGCAGCATTGAGGCTCGGGTAGACCTTTCGCAAGAACCACTTGTACAGCCAAAGCAACCGCTGCTTCACTGTGCCTTCGGTAGGGTACCTGTCTCGATCCTGGTAAGATGGGCCAAGCAGGTTCACCCCAGAGGCATGTATCTCGTATGCTTCGTCCAGCTTCCTCTTGATATACGGCAGTCCAACCATGATGGCCAAATTCTTCCAAACATCGCCATTTCTGAGGCGTAGCGTCTCTCTGATTTCGCTCGGCGCGCCCAGTTGTGCTCTTGGTACCTCGCCGCCCTTCACCCTCAACACCCGTTCGCGCTTCAGGCCATAGAAGTTCTCGGTGAAGCCACCACCATAGACCTTCAGGTAGTAGCGCTCGACGACCAGTGAAAGGAGCGCGTATAGTTCATCGAACGAATTGAGAACGCGTAACAGGTATCGTGGGTGTCGGTGTGTTGCGACGGCAAGAAGATAGCGAAGAGAGGGCGGTATAAGCGAGTTGAGTTGTTGCTCGGAAAGGACTTCGAAGAGAGAGGGTTTCTGATCGTCAATGCCTCCCTGGAGGGAGGTCATGAATTCCATTTTGACTGGTAGTGTATCAGACGCGTGATCATGTTCTTCCAAGAAGTGGATGTGTGTTGTAAAGAAGGTTGTTCTACCACTGTCAAAGGCCGAGCATCAAGCATCAAGCAGCTGGCAGCCAGACCCAAACCTCGGCTCCTTTCGCTTTCGCTGACTCGTGCCGCCAGACACATCGCGAGCGCGTCGTACTTTTGCCCAACACTGCCATTTCCGACTCGATTGAAGACAACAGCGACAATGGCCTCCACTAACGGCGCGTCCACCGAGAAGTCCTACTTCGAGCACCAGCGTGAGCTCCTCATCGGCGATGTTGCAGCCAGCTTGGAGAACGTGCTGCAGAACATGAACAGGCTCAATCGCAGTTTGGAGGGTGTGATCGCGGTATGATCAACTTACTAGCACTAAATACGCGAATCTGACACTGACTTCAATGTGATAGGTCGGACATGAGTTCAGCCAGGTCGAGGGCCTGTGGTCGCAGTTCGAAAACGTGATGGCCAACCAGCCTGATGTGCCCAAAGAAGATACCAGAGAGGGAGCACAAAACGAACGTTCATGACCAGACGACAAGCACAATGAGCATAAACATTTGGGAGAAAAAATTTCAGAAAGATATTGCACATGCTTCTCATTATTGGCCGTCAAGAAAAGAAAAAGGAACACAAAAGAGCCTGTCTAAAGAAGCTGTCGGCGCGTGTCTGGAATCCAGCCGCCTGGCCTCCTCAAATCGTCGTCAAGAGAAAACCTATACCCGCTCAAAATCACAAAGTCGACCAGAAAAGAAAATAAACTCCCAATAACGATGCCCTTTGTTCAACGCCGGAACCCACCCCACAGATATTCTCTCATACTGCGCACGAAAAAGCGCAGATATCCAACATCTCTCGTCAGCGCTGACGCCGACGGAGCTCCGACTTCACCTACTCGAGACAAATACAGTCAACAAAAAGGGTTCAGCCGACACAGAATGACTTACAGAAGAAGGAAGAGGGAAATGCGTCAGCACGCCCTGCTTAGAGGATGCTGCACATCTTACTCTTCTTCTTCCGCGCCGGCATTGCAGTGCCTGGTCTTGATGCAGTACCGGAGCTCCTCGAGGTGGGCTCTGCTGCGACGTCCTGGCCACGGACAGTGATGTCAATGGCAGTGTCGAAGATCTCGTGCACGCCGTTCATCTCCTTGGACGAGCACTCCATGTACTTTGCGCCCATCTTGGTCGCGACGGATTTGCCTTGCTGCTGTGTGACAGGGGTGAGACCCTGAGTTTTGAGGAGCTCGATGCATGTGCGCTTGTTTCGGAGATCTGATTTGAGGCCGCAAAGGATGATTGGAGTGGTGGGGCAGAAGTGGAGGACTTCGGGGTACCACTGGCAGGGGTTAGTTCCGTTATTTGTGCAAGAGATGTGTTGTCAAAAAGTACCTTGTCCAAGACGTTCTCCAGTGAGTTTGGGCAGTCAATGGCGAAGCAGACGAAAAGCAAGTCGGTCTCGGGGTAGGAGAGTGGTCGTAGTCTGTCGTACTCTTCCTGGCCCGCAGTGTCCCAAAGCGCGAGCTCGACGCCTTTTCCAGATGCCTTGTGCTCGACTTGTGTAATGTAGTTTTCGAAGACTGTGGGTACGTAGCGCTGGACTGTCTGTCAGCATTTCATGGCCTCGCATAACATCTCGCGTCAGTTTGCACTCACCTCTGGGAACACTCCCTGGCTGTAGCTGATCAGAAGACAAGTCTTGCCACAACCACCATCGCCAACCACCACGAATTTCTTGCTGTACTCCGGAGGCGCCGTGATGTTTGTGCGCGCGCTGCTGGAGGCGGTGGTGTTTACAGTGCCATCTGATCCTCGGGTGCTTCGTCTGTTGTAGCTGTCTGCGCGCGTTGTTGCGAAAGACCTGGCGCTGGCACTGTTCTTGCGGCTGACGTTGTCGTAGTTCTGGACGGCCTGCACCGACATGATAGGCGGAGAGACCGGGGGGTGTATATGCGGTATGCTGCGAGGGTGCGTTGATGCTGTTGCTAGCTGGCTGCTGCTGGAATGAGGATGATGATATGCTTGGGTCGGGCGGCCTGGAATGCTGCTGCTGATATGGGAGAGGTGTTGAAACGAATGTTTCTGTGATGGTGAGACTGCTTCAGCGGCGAGCGAGTCGCTTTCCAAGGGCCACCCAACATCGGGACGGTCGCGGTTGCCCTAGTAACCATCAGCCCCAAGGTTGACCCTTGCCAAATGCAGCCCAGCATAGCACTTATGGGCGACAATTTGGTGAAATGGCCACGATGCCCACGTGAAACGTGATGATAATAGTGTTGCCTGACTCGTCGAGCCCTACGAGAGGCTGGTATTCTTGATAAATGCCATGTCCGGTGTTTCCCAATCTTCCATGCGCAACCATAAGGCGGGCAGCGAGTTGTGCGCGCTCGATTCGATCGCCCATGCTCGCCAGCTCCACTCCACACTTAGGCCAGCACACGCAAAACGGTGATCTCTCCAGACCGAGAGAGCCTAAAGTGAGCGTGCTGTGCGTGCTTGAGCCACCCGCTTAACCTTAGCCTCGTCCTCTTCCAAGAACACCAGCTGCGTCTACGCGAAATACCGCCATGGCCGCGCTCTAGAGGAATAAGTGTCGTCACCGCAGTGCGTGCATGGAACATCCAGCGCGCTGACCAGTTCATCCCGCTCTCGTCAACCAAGGAAACGCCCTATCAACCGCTGTCATCTGCCTCCCCTCCGGCGTCAAATGCCCCGCCAGATTTTCATATCACATATATGTCCCGAATTAGCAGCGATGAGCGCGCCTGGTCGCGCACGCCGTCGCCCTTCAAGGACCCGGATGCTGGACTGAAAGGCGTCGACCACTACCAGACTCGCCTGCCGCGATGGCGATACCGCATACGACAGTATCTGATTCCCATCGTCCGCGCGGAAACGCCGTCTCTGGCGGCCGTACAGCGGATATGTCGTTCGCCAGTACTGGACTCTTACTTTGCCATGTCTGCTAATCTCGGCACGCACACCTTCTTCATGGCCGCGCTGCCGATATGCTTCTGGTGTGGCTATCCTGGTGTTGGCATTGCGCTGGTGCATATGCTTGCTATGGGAGTGTACTTCAGCGGCTATGTCAAAGACTTGCTATGTCTGCCACGGCCGCTCTCGCCACCTTTGCAGAGAATCACCATGTCTGGTTCAGCTGCATTGGAGTATGGGTTTCCTTCGACACATACCACGAATGCTGTGTCTGCAGCTGCCTTCTGCTTATACCAGCTGTATGGCGCCAAAGATGAAATGTCACCATCCACCTACAGCATAGCCACTGGAGTTTTCTACTGTTACGCTCTGTCTATCAGTGTTGGTAGAATTTACTGCGGTATGCATGGGTGGTTCGATGTTGCCGTTGGAGGACTACTCGGAGCTCTGATCACTTGGATGCGAGTGAGTTTGGGCCCGACGTTTGATGCTTGGATCATGAGTGGCGACTGGTCAAGACCTGCCATTGCGTCTGTTGTTCTTGCACTCGCAATACGCTTTCATGCCGAGCCAGCGGACAATTGTCCCTGTTTTGACGATAGCGTGGCATTTCTAGGCGTAGTGATGGGCATTGAGATTGGTGTCTGGCACCACAGCGCGGGCGAACTCACGTTCCTGGACAACACCAGTGATCGTAATTGGGCTGAGAACACACCTGAAGGCTTAGCCAAGGGAGTGATCAAAGTGGTCCTGGGCATTTTCGTAATCTTCCTGTGGCGAGCGATTATGAAGCCACTGTGCCTGCGAGGCTTGCCACCCATATTCCGATTTGTGGACCACTGGGGATTCCGTTTGCCTCGGAGATACTTCCTACAAGCAAGGTGAGCTTGATACGAATTAGTCATCACAAGATCAATGATCGAAAGCTAATATTATCAGATACTACAAGAGCGTGCCAAAGCTCCGCAAAGACGACAACGTCCTGCCACCAGCGTCTGAGATCCCTGCAATGATTTCAAACACACGCAAACGGACCATCTCCGTCGGACCTCAATCGGAAGCTGACGTAAGAGAGTACATCGCGAACAGAGAGCAAAAGCGCAGAGAGAGCCTTTCATCTGCCGCCGCGACCCGTCGACCTGACTGGAAGACAGCGAACGGCCACGCATCAGATGCACACCCGCAGACTCCCTTCAAAGAGTCAGCGGATGGTCATCTCAGCCCATCGCCTCTCCAGTCGTCCCGTCAGAACCCACGAGACTTGTTGGCAGCTTCTTTACAGGCGAACGTGAACGAGAAGCCGGCCCACACACGAACTCCGAGTGAAACCGGCAGGGAGGAAGAGGTACAGGATCGCAACATGTTCTCTGCTTTGGAGAAGCCTCGTATACGATACGATGTTGAAGTCATCACGAAGGTGGTTGTATATGCGGGTATTGGGTGGCTTGCTGTTGAGGGAGATCCTCTTTTGTTCAGATGGCTGGGTTTGGCTTGATGATGGAGCATATGAGGGAGGGTAGGGAGCTGTATACTTTGAACGAGAACTATTCTGTGAAAATTATAGCATCCTGTTTGTTGCTATATCTATTTTTGGACAGATCGCCGAGCCGTACATAAAATTCTGCGTGCTAGATGTATCGTCTTAAGCATATGTCTGAGTACTGTTCTTTGAGCACATGGAAACTGTTGCATGAACGCTTCCAGCTTGTGGCCAACCTCGAACAACTCCCCTGCGTCTTCATCATGCAGGTCCGTCTTCAAACATCTCTCGCTGGCCAGCTTCTCACATATTTCTTCTTGTTCCAATTGGGACTTACGTAAGCAAGGGATCAGTTCCGCATTCCACCGAGCTGATGCCTACACTCTGTCGAAAGTCATGACGCCGGTTCTGAGGGGAAGGAACGTCATCTTGCTGCCGCCAGAGGAGTCTCTCCCAATCATGCGCATGCATATGTGCATACGGCAGCACGCCTCGAGACTTCTGGAGTCTGGACCAAGGAGACTGGCTAAATCTGATTACAATATCTCACGGATCTTGATGTACCATTTGTCAGATCGAGGGACATGAAAGTCTTACCTGGCCACTTGCACTGAGCTCCGCAGTGACCTCCGAAGTGCATCCTCCGTGATCAGTCATCGGTACGTGAGCGAAGAGGCTAAAGATGCAACTGTGGTCAACAGGTCAACATGTCTGCATGCTCGCAGCGAATGCGGCAGCTTCGGCCGGCTCAGCAGAGCATCACCAGCCACCAAGGGACCCTTTGCGGGCACCCCTCCGCTCCGGTCTCCATTTCGTTATGCCGCCTTACGTGCCATTATGCCGACATTGCAAGTGCCGCCGCATAAGCATGAACCTTGTCCGCCGTCGATGTGAACAAGCTGGCAAGTACTGTACCGTAATGTCAAAGAACACCATCTCTCTCTGAACCTGCATCGACATCCCCGGCCCTAATATATATACTCCCATCTCTGCTCACCACCCTGACGTAACCTCATCCTCTCGTGCTTATTGCGTGCTTTTGCGTGCCTCTTTCGCAACCATGGGATCCATCACTCCAGACAACGGAGCTTCAAACATCATCGACATCAGGTCCGACGCTGCCAGTATCGAGCTCAAGCAGCTGATTCTTGACGGCTTGCAGCCCAAGGATGGAGGGCCAAAGACTCTCCCCACGCTGCTGCTGTACGACAGCGCCGGCCTGAAGCTGTTCGAAAGGATCACATACCTCGACGAGTACTATCTCACAGGCGACGAGATCGAAGTCCTCGAGGACCATGCTGCTCAAATCGCAGAAAGAATCCCGGACAATGCGATGGTCGTAGAACTGGGCAGCGGGTAAGGCTGTCATTTTCCTTTTATCTTGGCGTGGCTTTGATTACTGACCCGGCCAAAGCAATCTTCGCAAGGTGAAAGTTCTACTGGATGCCCTGGACGTGGCTGAGAAGAATGTCTCTTACTTTGCTCTTGATCTCATGAGGTCGGAGCTCGAGAGGACTCTCGCCGCAGTGCCGAAAGGGACTTTCAAACATGTGCAGTCCTTTGGCCTTCACGGGACATACGATGATGGCCTCGAGTGGCTACAGCGACCAGAGAACGCAGGCAGACCAAAAGTGGTCCTGTCTCTGGGCTCTAGCATCGGCAATTTCACGCGCGATGAAGCTGTTGGATTCGTCAAACAGTTTGCCGACATCTTGTCCCCGGCTGATCGCCTTTTGATTGGCGTGGACGCCTGCCAGGAACCGGAGAAGGTCTACCATGCATACAACGATTCCGAAGGGATCACGAACCAATTCACACTGAACGGTCTGAACCACGCCAACAAGCTATTGGGCCGCACAGCCTTTGATCTGTCTGAATGGGATGCCATTGGGCATTACGACGAGCATGATGGTCGCCATCAGGCCTTCGTCTCTCCCAAGAAAGACATGAAGCTGTCTCTGTCCGAAGATGTGCATGTATCTGTACATGCAGGTGAGAAGATAAGGATCGAGGAAAGCTACAAGTACAGCCCCGCGCAAGCGCAGGAACTGTGGCAAGCATCCAACGTCATAGAAGGCGCGAGCTGGACAAACCACGCCGGGAGCTACAGTAAGTTCTATCTTCACAATATTTAAGCTTTTTTGAAAGTGTTGTGAATGTACAGGAAAAAGTGCTAACTACCCATAGGACTGCACATGCTCAACAGACCATCTGCTATGTTCGCCACCGCGCCGGAGAAGTATGCCGCTCATTCCGTTCCCAGCCTTGATGAATGGGAGAACCTCTGGAAGGTTTGGGACATTGTCACCAGGCAGATGATTCCGGACGAAGAGCTTAATGAGAAGCCCATCAAGCTCCGCAACGCTTGCATCTTCTATCTTGGCCACATCCCAACATTTTTGGACATGAAGATCGTCGAAGGTACAAAGCTGCCGCCCACTGATCCGGCGTACTACACCCAGATCTTCGAGCGAGGAATCGACCCTGACGTCGACAACCCTGAGCATGTTCATGCTCACAGCGAGGTTCCGGATGAATGGCCGCCGCTCAACGAGATCCTGGAATACCAGGAGAGAGTTCGCCAGAGAGTGACGAAGCTCTATGAGACTGGAAAAGCATATGACGACGCCTGGACTGGTCGCGTGATATGGCTGGGCTTCGAGCACGAGGCCATGCATTTGGAGACTCTGCTTTACATGCTACTCCAGAGCGACAAGACTTTGCCGCCAGCTGGAACGGTGAAGCCTGATTTCGAACAACTTGCTGCTCAGGCTGAGCGAGTGGCTGCGGAAAATGAATGGTTCGAGGTTCCTACGCAGAATATCTCCATTGGTATGGACGACCCAGACAATGCCGACGGTCCGCTGCGCCACTTTGGGTGGGACGTTGAGAAACCTGTGCGAAAGGTGGAGGTCAAAGCCTTCCAGGCCAAGGGACGACCTATCACGAACGGCGAGTATGCTCAGTATTTGAGCCACACTGGCAAGGCTGGCTTGCCTGCATCCTGGAACTCTGATGATCAGACCAACGGCACCAATGGTTTCACGGACGATGCGAGCAAGCTCGCATCCTCCCTTCACGGAAAATCGGTCCGCACAGTTTACGGATCAGTGCCGTTGAAGCTGGCTCTTGACTGGCCTGTGTCCGCTTCTTACGATGAACTTGCTGGGTGTGCGGCTTATATGGGTGGGCGTATTCCCACAGTGGAAGAGACCCGCAGCATCTACTCTTATGCGGAGGGCTTGAAGAAGAAGGAGCTGTCGCAGAACTTGGAAAAGACGATTCCAGCTGTCAATGGGTAATGATGATAGTCCATCAATGCCGAAGGGTTTCAAATACTGACATTTGTGCAGACACCTTGTAAACGACGGCGTCGAGGAGTCGCCGCCATCCAAGCCTTCTCTCAACGGCTCCTCCAGCGCTGCAGCTGATCCGGATCCCAATGAACTCTTCGCTCGCCTTGACAAGGCGAACGTCGGATTCAAACACTGGCACCCAATGCCTGTCACTCAAGACGGCGACAAACTCGCCGGACAGGGAGACATGGGTGGCCTATGGGAATGGACCAGCTCAGCGCTGGAGAAGCAGGACGAGTTCGAGCCGATGAAGCTCTATCCCGCGTACAGCAGTAAGCTACTTGCGATTGGCAATCCATCGACGTGGCAGAGACTGACATGGCAACAGCCGATTTCTACGACGACAAGCACAACATTGTGCTTGGAGGATCTTGGGCGACTCACCCGCGTATTGCTGGCCGCAAGACATTGTAAGTCTATGAGAAAGTCTCAGTCGGAAAGAAATCCCTGCTGACTTTCTTCTTTTGTGAAGTGTCAATTGGTACCAGCGCAACTACCTCTACGCCTGGGCCGGCGCAAGACTGGTGAAGGATGCCTGATTGAGGCCTATATCTTAGCCACTCTTGCTCAAAGGTAAGATCGATTGTTGTTGTTGTTTGGATATGATGAGGAAGAGATGAAACGATGTGTGGCATGTTATCTGTTTGATATTCGGATAAGACGCTCGCTCCAAGGTAGCTCTAGGTTAATTGTGTATTCACTGGCGTTAATGACTTCATACATCACTGATACTGCTTTATCGAACTTGCCAGACTCCCAAACCTTCGCCTGTAGTACCCAGGCGACGCCTCGTGTAACCGCGCGGCGTGACTGGGCCTCAAACCCTCGGCTTCCCGCAGACCGTCAGTCACCTTCAAACGGATTTCTGTTTACACCAGCAACGCACGCACACACACATAACAACACCCGACTGCGACACTACAAACCACAACTTCTCGCTTACCCTACCCATCCAATACTTTATCGCTTTTGTATCACCTCTGGCCACACGAAACGCACGACGCTTGACTTCTTCACGCCCAACTCTGAATCAGGAGTTCTCGTCGTCTTCCTTATTCTCGTCGCCTAACTATTGTCGACGCTTGTCTTTCACGGTCGCTTCGCTCGGTTTTTTAATCAAAAAATCCGTGAAGCAACCTCCTTTTCAGACACTTTCTTGTCTTGAGGATGCAGATTGTCTCTTCGCTCATCTCTTCTTCTCGCAGCACTATCTCGGCCACCGCAAGGCCGAACACCACTTAAAGAACCAACAAACATCCGCCGACTCAGAAACGAGAGCGAGTGCTCCGCTAAAGCAAACATGCCGAACGACTTCTTCCGTTGGGAGGAAGGCGGCGCCTTGGGTGAGTTGGTTTTCTTGTTTACTTTTTTTTTCGACAGCTCGGAGTGGGCATTGACTTGGAATAAACAGTCCATCACTGCTGGTCTTGCCAGGTACCTTTATCCAACAGGAGAACGCAGCGTTACTGCCTTGGCGACCACATCGAGTGGTGCAAGAAATACCACTGTCAGCTGTTCAAGAAAGGTAATTAGATCCCCCCGACCCGATACTCCTGGTACCGTTACTGACTGCGAGTAGGAAACAGTGATAGTTGCATGGGCTGCAAGAACAGCGATGAGCAAAGGTATCTTCGCTACAGAGAGATCGCCGAGTTGGTGAAAGACTTACGTACCATTGATGCTGAGCAGTCTCTCTCCACGCAGGTCACGCCTCCGGCCGCCTCCAAATTCGACTTCGCTGTTCTCGATGGCTCAGCGAGTAAGAAAGATCGCAAGGAGGCGAAGAGGCAGGCTAAGGCCGCCGGGAGAGTGCTCGAGATCAGGCAAAAGGACATTGATCGCATTGGTGAGATCCTGCACCCTGAAGAGCCAGTCGACGAAGAGTTCGAGAGGAATCTCTTGATGGATAAGAGCATCGAGAGCAACATGTACTACAACCCGGCAACATCGAACTCCCGCGAGGAGAGGCAGATCTTCATCAGTCAAGACCGCCGCGGCAAGGCCGAGTTCAAGGTCACTGCTGCGGAGATGGAGCGCATCATGACCGAGCTTAAGGTCAGTGACATGTCCCATGTGAAGGGCAAGAAGGAGCGTACTCTCGTTGGCCGACTTCACGACAAGATCGTCGAAGATCTCAAGCATGACCACGGCGAGGCGAGAGAAACCATGATGCGTAAGGCTGGCTTTTGGCGCTGGGCGAGCCGCAAAGCGTACAATCGGCTGGCGGAGGATGGGCGCATCTGGGATTGGAAGAGCGGCGAAGCTCTTGCGCCGGTTGTCGAGCACGAGGCGGATGTTGTTGACCCTCACGGACCTGCAGCTGCTGAAGCGGCGGCCGTGAACGACGAAGGAGCTGCCGGTGACGGATTGCTTGTCAACAAGAAGGACGAGGCTAATTACGACGACTTACTGAGTGTTGCATCTCTCACCTCGGAAGTCTCCCGCTCTCGCCCAACGTACGTATCGAGTACGTCTCGCGACACATCCATGTCATCGGCATCACGCACCACATTCTCAAGCAACGACGAGAGTGCCGACGAGAGCTGGACCGCAGTTGGCAAGCCAAAGGCACCCAAGGCCACCAACGCACTCAAGCTCAAGCTTACCACGCATGGAGGCTTGAAGCACCTCGAGTCGAAGGTCACGCCACGCACGCCGAGAGGTCCGACTAGATTCGCAATGCTGTCGATCGCAGACGACGGTAAGGAGAACGCGAGCGATGGAGAAGACGCTGTGCTTTCGCCGCGCACACCACGCCGGAGGCGCCGCTAGATGCGGTGCTGTTGTGCTTTCTTATGGCATTTGGCCGCTGAGAGACTTGCTTAAGACTCTTCGGTCTAGGGCTTTACCTTCAGATCACTCACTGTGATTACACGAGTAAGTTTGTGGATTCGAAAATGGAACTGGCGAAGGAGAGGAGCCATGCAAGCAGCTACGGGAGGAGATACTGTTGGGCATTGCACTGAGGGCGTTCTTGTTGTTTTCTTTCGCGTTGAACAGACTGTTTACGTAATCCACCGTAGGTAAATTTGCTTGCGTCACCGGAGAGTAATGAAAATCGTTGTACTCGCGTAAAATATGAGAGATTCATGTCTCTATATCCTATGTTCTGGCCTTGTTCCTTCCTCAAAGCTTACCTTATACTTTTAGGTTGGGCGGCAAGAAGGGACCAGAGGCCCGTGCACATCTTATCGATAGAAAGTGGCGGCTCGTCACAGAGAAGAGGGACTTTTCTGAGCTGGTGACAAACCAACACACGCAACACCAGCAATAAAACACACCACAACCACCTTTCACGCAACACTTTTGACTACCGGACAGTTCGAGTCCGAGGACATAATCAAACACCTATATACCTCAACCCAGTCGCCGAAATCTCTACAACTCGCCCACCATGTCGATGGACATCGATACCGTCCACCTCGACACTGTCGGTAGACAGCAGACTGCGCCTACCGTCCTTTGTTACAACTGTGGTGCTCCGATCGATGGCACACAACCCGGTGGTACCCTCTGTGGTGACTGCTTGAAGCTCACCGTCGACATCACCGAAGGTATCGACAAGGAAGGCGTGCTACACCAGTGCAGGGATTGCGACAGATGGTTTGGCCCGCCTGCCCAGTGGTTCGTCGCCGCGCGCGAATCGCGAGAACTGCTTGCCCTGTGTCTGCGAAAGCTCCGTGGCCTCAACAAGACCCGCATCATCGACGCTTCATTCATCTGGACAGAGCCGCATTCGAGGAGAATTAAGTTGAAGATCACGGTGCAGCAAGAGGCTATGGAGAGCACAATTTTGCAGCAGACATTCGACGTGGAGTTCGTACAGCACTCAAAGCAGTGCCCCGATTGCGCAAAGTCATACACACACAACACCTGGCGCGCCGCCGTGCAGGTGCGACAGAAGGTTCCTCACAAGAGGACTTTCTTGTACCTGGAGCAGGTCATGCTGAAGCAGGGCGCGCACAACCAGTGTATCAATATCAAGGAAGTCAAGAACGGCATTGATTTCTTCTTCGCAGAGGTCAACTCGGCCCAGAAGTTTGTCGATTTCCTGATGTCGGTCGCGCCTGTGAAGTGCAAGAAGAGTGAAGAGCTCATCTCTTTGGACACTCACACTTCAAAGAGTTCGTACAAGCACACATTCTCTTGCGAGCTTGTGCCTATTTGCAAGGACGATCTCGTTGCTTTGCCTATCAAGATCGCCAAGTCTATTGGCAACATTCCTCCACTCACACTCTGCCACCGTGTTGGTGTCTCCGTATACTTTATCGACCCCAACACCATGCAGACTGCCGATCTCAGCACACCGGTATACTGGAGAGAACCCTTCTCACCTATCGCGGACGTGACGAACCTTACCGAGTTCATCATTCTTGACATCGACATCATTGGCCCTCAGAAGGGCCGTTTCATCCTCGCAAACGCAACAGTTGCCCGTGCTGTAGACTTGGGCGTCAACGACAACACTTACAACATCCGCACACACCTGGGCAGCATCTTGCACGTTGGTGACAGCGCAATGGGTTACTTCTTGGTTGGCAGGCAGTTCAACAACGACCACTTCGAGGCTATTGCCGACTCAAAGCAGTACGGCGGAACCATCCCCGACGTGATCCTTGTCAAGAAGCACTACCAGGCACGCAAGAAGAACAAGGTGCGCAACTGGAAGCTGAAGCGCATGGGTCTGCACGACAACGACGAGATGAAGCCCCGCAAGCAAGATGCCGACCGTGACGCGATTGACTACGAGCAGTTCTTGCAGGATCTCGAGCAAGATCCTGAGCTGCGACAAAGCGCCAACCTGTACCGCGATGAGCAGAAGAGGAAAGCGGAGGCGGAGGCAGAGAGCGAGATGGATACGGATGCTGACAGCGGTGATGAGGAGGGACTGCAAATACCCATGGACCAGCTTATCGATGAGATGGAGGAGATGGGCATGAATTAATGACGTTCATAGAGTTTCTCATGTAGATATTGAAGTCCATGAGTTGGAACCTGATACTCTTGCTCCATTTGTTTATTTTCAGTCTATTGCCTTTTTCGTCGCCCTTCTCCGCAACAAGAACTCCTGGTTCATGTAGTGAGAAAAGATATGCTTTTGAATATTGCATGCCAAAAGCAGTCCTGAAAGAGTTCCGGATGGTGGTCCGTGCTTCTCCCTCAATTTACACCCCGTCCCTATGCATTTGCGGCATCCTCACCCTTCATTCGATTCGGTATAATCTCGAGATGCATCTCAACTAATGCTCAAAGCTACAGCTAGGTTGTGGCAAGCTGCCGCGTTGACTGCTGATCTACTGAAAGCCGATCTCCCACAGCAATGGTTCGGCAAGCTCGCGAGGCCTCACATTGGTACGATATAAACCGCATACCCGGTCATGAGAATGCGGGACAGCTAGCTGACTAAACATAAAGGCCTCGCCATCAGTGGTGGCGTTGATTCGATGGCTCTAGCCACATTGTGTAGCAAGTTGCGCCAAAGTCCTGCAGGTAAAGGCCTGTCGTTTACGGCTTTTATTGTCGATCATGGGCTGCGGTCTGGCAGCGATGATGAGGCACGTACAGTCGCGACGTACTTGAAAATCATAGGTGCGTTCTGATATGCTATATGGAAGTCGTCCGTGGCACTAAGACGCGAGCAGACATGCGCTCGAAGATCATCACCCTTGATCCTCAGCAGTATGGTGATGCCCACGCCACGCGAAAAGTCGAAAGTGTTGCACGCAGGCTCAGATATCGCGCCCTGGGGACAGAGTGCCGCGATCAGGGTATCACCAACTTGCTATTCGCACACCATGCCGACGACCAGGCCGAGACGACACTGATGCGACTGGCAAACAACTACCTAGGAAACGGCCTTGCAGGCATGCGACGAGAAGCTCGCATCCCCGAATGCGAAGATCTCTACGGTGTACACGATTCAGGCTCTCCACGGATGCTCCGGCGTGAGTATGCGATACACATCGCAAAGGCTCAGAACGTCGACATGCTCGTTGAAAGTGGCGGTATCACGATTCTGCGGCCTCTGCTGAGCTATACGAAGGACAGACTGGTTGCGACGTGCGAAGAGGCGAGCACGCAATGGGTAGAAGACCACACTAACAAGGATCGGTCGTTGACGCTGCGGAATACTGTTCGCTACTCACATGAGGCGAATTTGCTGCCGATGGCACTTCGACGATCCAATCTATGTGCTATCGCTACTCGGACATCGGATCGTGCCACCGGTCTGGAAACCAAAGTCGATGAGATATTCCACAGCTTCGACATCACTTTCGATTCAAGATCAGGCCATGCTATCTGCAAGGCGCCTTGCCGGACGGCAAAGGAGGTCGAAAACATGCCTGACAGCGACCGCATAAGAGCAATGCTTCTGCGCAAAGTCCTGATGTTGGTGGTGCCGACCGAGACAATGGATCTTGCCACACTCGAAGCGGCATCTTTAGATTTCCTGCTACCGGACGGAAGCCGACGTGACGCCACACGATTGGCACCCATTATGGCCGCAGGCGTCATCGCGGTGAGATTGAATGGCGCAGATGGAGCGTTTGTTTACGAGGTACGCCGGGCTCCTCCACCGCAGAACGTGAAGGAATCACGACTGGATCTCGAAATCAGCTCGCCACTGCAGAAGCAGCACGAAAAAGACGCAAAAGATGTCTCATGGAGCGACTGGCGACTCTGGGACGAACGATACTGGATCCGAATCGGCGGCCCTCCCAGAGACGGCGTGCAGAGGCTGAATGTCGTTGTTCGTCTCTTCACGCCCGAGGATCTCAGTTCTTTGCGGCAAGAATTGCCGCGAAAGAGCTCTTTGCTGAACACTTTGAAGAGCATCCCGGGGCACCTGCGGACTACTTTACCAGTAATCGTACAGCGTCTGGCTGGTGAGAGGAGTCGTATTGTCGCGCTGCCATCATTCGATTGGAGTCGAGATATGTGGTCCTCTAGAGTTGGGGAGCGAGATCCCCAGGACGCGCGGTACTACGATATCAGATACAAGCACATTGACGATTTCTTGACGTCTCCGATGGCGAACGAGTCGATTGTGTACAACTAATTATAATGATACCAAATCCAAAAACCTTTGCTGGGTATATGTGTAATCAACCTATTATCTCTTCTTGCCTCTAGTTGGACTCGCCTCCAGCAAGTCTTGCAGCAGTTCGCGAGACTTTCTCTCCCGTTCGTCGAGTTTGGTGTTGTATATCGTCGGCAGTACTCGCTTGGAATCTGTAGACATCTCGTCAGCTTGATCGATATAGCAGCAATGCAGTGCAGTAAAAACTCACTCGCATGATCATCAGCGAACTCGAGACTCTCCGCACTCTTCTTCCTAGCCTCCTTCACAGCATCCTCCAGCAGCGCCGCTCCAACTCCTTTACCTCTATACTTCAGCCTCACAGTCCACGCCCGGATCTCTCCCCTCCAAGCCTTCTTCCTCTTCTGCCGACTGCTCTCGCCAGAAATCCAATCCACAACCACCGCCCCAATAACCTCATCTCCAAACTTTGTAACAAGAACATCCGACCCTTCAATCCAATCCCAATTAATCGTCTCCGCAGAGTGCAAATACCCCTGTGTGCACCACCGATATCCCGCCAGCATCGCCATCACCACGCCCGCGCACGACGTCCCGACTAAACTCCAATCGCGCTTCGCATCGTACACCCAGCGCGCAACAAACGTCATAACGCCCACCATGAGCGCCAAATTCAGCGGGTGGAAAATCAGCGCTCGGTTGGAGGTCTGCCGCATTTGGGCGACACTGTCGGCGACGAGTTTGAGAGCGGCGGTTTTGTCGGTTTCGGAGAGCGCTTTGTAGGAATGCAGTTCGGGGATGTCGGCGAGGGGATCTAAGGGTGCCGCGGGCTCGGAGATTTCGGAGGGGCCTGAGAGGGGCGAGGGAGGTGGGAGGGAGGTTAGGGAGCTGCGCATGCTGGGTGGTGTGGACATTGGGCTTGAGGGGGGAGAGGCGTGGAGGCGGAGGTTGGTTCGGAGGGAGGCGAAGAAGGCTGTTGGTTGATGTCAGCTTTTTGATCAATCATTGTTGGAGACATTTGTGTGAGGTGTAGGTGTTGACGTTGGTCGATCGATTGCATATGCGGTATTGATTGAGATGCATCGACAAGCATTCGCCAAACCCGCAGATCAATATAAAAATCTCCCAAGAACAACTTACCAGCACTCGTCTTAAACCCAGGGATTCGATCTCCAACAATGCTCGCGCTATAATAATGCTCGCCGACTCTCTGCTTCTGCAACTGCACGCGTGTGTAATCCTCGCGACCGGTCAACCGCAGCGTCGTGATAGCAGCAGGAGGAAGAAGATGTTGTTGCTGCGTTGTCGATCTCACATTACGAGTATTGAGATGACTTGCAGCAGACGACGGCACAATGTACGATCCTCCGTAGCCGACATAGCCGTCAGCCACCAGTTGGGAGAGGTCGAAAAGGCCTTTTGGGGTGGCGCTAGAGGGTGTCTTTGAAGAAACGTGATGGTGATGGTGGTGGTGATTGGGCTGGCGAGCCATGGTAGCAGCATGGACCACCGCCTGGGCTTGTGGTGCCGCCAACAAAGTCATACATGCTCCCGGGACTCAGCGACGAGGCCCTGTCATGCTCTGGCGGGAGAAGGGATTTGAGTGCTGTTCTGTGCTCTACGACGACGAGGGGGAGGGACAGCGATATATAGAAGTTATAGAATAAGGTGAAACGAAACGGTTCACGCAAACGCACGCGCCAGATAAAGGCGAGATCAGGGCCCTTAAGAGCAGCACCAGCACAGGAGGATCAAGCATAGTCCATCCATCCTCGTGCGAGCGAGGCAACGGTTGAGCTTGGCGACAGTCGCAGAAAACGGGCATGCTAACCTGTGCTAACTGCTAACAGCACCGAACGAGGGCACAAGGTTTCTGCGCCGCCGGCCTGGTTGGCTGGTGGGAAGGAGTACTTAGCTCGCGTGAGCTGGTTTATCGGGGACGAAAGCACGAGTAGCTTGCCTCGAGACTCAACGCCGCAGGAAAACAGTGGCAGACTCGGCAGACTACTGCTTGCTGTGCCGTACAAGCCCACGCAGGGATATGCGCCCGGCACGCCCTCGGGAGAAAAAGAAAAGAGAGCAAAGAGAATTCGGGCAGAGGCTGATTGGCGCGAAGGGGGCGCCGCCGCCGTTGGAACACAAGACAAGCGAGACAGCCTGGCGGGCGTGGGATGATGTGGTGGTGTGGATATTATTATTCCGCCTGCCAACAGTAATATTGCACCACGGGCGTTGGCGATAATGCTGTGCCGCTCGTCTGCGTAGGAATGGGAAATGAATTATTGATAGAGCCATATCGCTTAGAAAGCCCTCGCAACGACCATCACATGCAATCCCAATCGAAAAGCAGAATATCAATACATCTCGGTGCATCCCCAACGTCTACCTGCACACGCACAATCCATCCAACCATCCATCAGAACCGTCAAATGACTCCCGAGACTTATCGTTATCTAACACAAACCCTCCGCCCCTAACAAAAAATGCACCAGAGCAGGAGAGCTCGCCATAGCTATAGCTAGCTATATCGCACCGTCCCTATCCAATCGATCCCCGCCGCCACCAACCGAACAACCCTCCTCTCACTCCTCTTGGCTCAGCGGTCACGATACCGAGCTCTCTACGCACGCAAGCAAAACAGCTGTTTCGCTATCGGCCACCGATCGTTGGCCGGGCTCGCCGTGGGAAGAAGGCCTCAGCATGTGGTTGGAGGGCCGAGATGCACGCACAATACACGGTACCTCCCACGACCACACTGTACCAGCTACACAGCTACATGTCAGTCAGCAAATGGTGAAACACAGCTGTGGAGCGCACACATGTACTCAAAAGTAACCATCGACGTCAAACCAACTGCCGCAAAGCACGAAGCGCAGACAACGCGCGGCGATATGGAGTACACACTCTGTACATGCGTTGCAGATACCACCGATAACGTGCTCTAGCTCCGTCGAAAGCTCGTCTAGCTCTGACACGAGATCGACAACTCTGATTCTGGCATAGTTACGCATCCCTTCGTCTAGCTCGACCGCAAGCCTATAGGAAAGCGTGGAGAGCGGGCCCCCGACAGGTCACGATGTACTGTACATTGGAGCTTATCACTTTCGTCATGGAATCCACTCACTGCTACAGTACCGCTACCAGGTGAGCGGGTATGTGTTGTCAGAGTCACAGGTGAATCGTTCGTCAGGCCTTCAGGCAGGGAGCCTTGAATTGTCATTTTCGCCTTCGGGTCTTTGATCAAAGAAGTGCGAGCCTCGGAATGTCTCTCACCCACCCACAATAGGGCAGGAAGCAAGAAAGATATATTGTGACCATTGTATCTGATGTTTTTGGTATTCCTCCAGGAATCGCAGATCCCCGTAAGAACAAGAAAGTCGAGCCTGATGATATATATTTTATACAAAAAAACCACCTGTCCCAAATCATCCAACACCCAACATCCACATCCACACCAACAAAATAATGCAAGGCAAAAGAACACCTCTCGCTGTGATTTACATCGAAGGGAAAAGACAAAAGGAAACTCATAAATCATCGTCAAGATCGATCTCGGCATCGTTCTTGACGCCGTTGCCGGCAGCCTTCTCAGAATCCTGAGCCTTGGGCCTGTTGCCGCCCTCAGGACCCGCAGAAGCGGCGACGAAACCCACAGGTGCGCGCGCTTGTCTCTCCAGCGCGGCCATGGCGTCTGCCTTTTCGGGGTCGATGTCGGAAGCGGTTTCGCCGTCGGCACCGGCGTTGATGCTTTCCTGGGCTTGTTGGCGGGCGATGGCCTGAGAAGCGATGAAATTGACGTCCGTACTGCGAGGGGTTGTTAGCATGGTAGACTTGGGGTGAGGGGATGGTGTGCAAACGGGCTACGTACTTGAACTGTGCCTGGACGCTCCGTTTGATGCGCAGCATCTCCTTGAAAGTATCTTCGTTTCCGTGCTGCACCTCGAACTGCTCCCACTTCTTCCAGAAAGCAGCGTCGACGCGCGGGTCGCAGAACTGACTGGCGTGGCCGTAGATGGCTCTGGCGCGGTCGATTTCGCCCAGTCTCCTCTCCATTTCCGCAAATTTGATACACATGCTTGCGGCTTCCTTGTCCGGCAAGGCAGCGATAGCACGCTCGTAGATTTGTCTGGTCGAAGTGAGGCCGAAGTTGGACGCCGATTTGGTGATGTAGAACTCGAACATGGAAGCCTTGTCTTCGTCGGCCACGGCACGAGTTGCGCGCTCGTAGATACGCATAGCGTGTCGTGCAAGACCACGCTCCTCTTCCAGCGCACCGTACATAAGGTAAAGTGTCTTGGCAAATTTGGGAGGGCAGTCCTCCACAGACTGCTCAAAGAGATCCCGAAGACGTTCGATGCCAATCTTGCGGTCAACGGCCTTTGTGAGGTAGAGATTCCAGAGTTCGAACGCGACAGGGTATGAGAATAGATCGAGACCGCGCTCGTAAATCTTGAAACTTTCCTCGAAGTAGCCGTTTTCCTCGAGCAGGTTGGCGTAGTTGACGACGGTCTGGGGTGTAGCAATGCGGAGCTCGAAGATGCGCTCGTAGACCTTCTTTGTTTCCTCCAGTGTAGAGACCGACTCCACCAGGTCAACATAGAAAGACCAAAGTTTCCAGCTCTTGTGTACTCTCTGCTGAGGAGTCAACAGCTCGTCGAAGTAATCCACGTTGCTCCGTTTTGGCGCCTTAGTGGCAGTAGCCATGATGTTCACAGCTTGGTCGAAGTTCTCGTTTCGAAGTTCCATCTCCGCCCATTCTGTCCACATCTCTGCCAGCTCCGAGACTGATTTGAAAGGTACCTTGACTGCCTTCTCCATAATCACTCGTGCATTTCTCAGGTCTCCACCAGCTTCGTAGAACTTGGCATAGCTTGTCCAGAGTTCGTGCAAGCGACCAACAGCTTTCTTAGGTCCAATGGCGGCGATCGCATCCGCATATGTCTGCACCACCATCTGATTGTTGTCGCCCCACAATGCCACGCGTTTCTGCCATTCGTTAACGTGGTGTGGATTTTGCCGTAATAGCACATCGTTGACCAAGAACGGTCTGCGGTCCATCAACTGCTCGAAGCGCATCATGCGAATGTCCAGGTCCAGATCAGCGTCGGAGTCTGTTTTGTTCTTTTGTTGCCGGATGGCAGATTCCTCGAGCTTGATGGAGATGAGTGCCTCCTCCGCTTCTGAATAAGTGTCAAAGACAATCGAGAAGTCTCGAACGGTCATCACTGTTGTCACTCCCTCCTCGAATATATCTCTAGCTCTCTCATACGCGCCCAAGTTGATGTAGTATCTGGCAAGACCGACCCACAAGATACCTCGTTGATCGGGGAAGCGCTGCAATCCAGACCGAATAATTGTCTCCACCGACATGGCGGTACCGCTCTTCAACGGCAAGGGATTTGGAATGGATTTCGCGTGGTCGATGAGAACCTCGAGCATTTCGGTCCAGTGCTGGAACGGGCCCTTTGCTTCCTTGGACTTGAATCGGGGGTTGTTGAGAATCTCCATGTAGCGTTGCACGGCCTCGGTGTACTTGCCCTCCTGCACCAACAAATCGATGTAATCCTCAACCTGCTCCGGGTGAATCTGAATGTACCGCCTCCAGATCTTGACCGCAGTCTCTCCGCTCGCAGAAGACGCGAACGGCCTGTAAAGAGCCCAGATCCGGTTGTGCTGTGTGATTGGCAGAGCTCTGAGCGCGCGATCGAAGGTCCGGCGTGTGAAAGTGATCAGAGGCTGCTGGCACAGGAAGGACAGGTACATCTCCCAGATCTTGGGCATCTTGTTCAGCAGGACCAGTGCACGCTCGTACAGCGCGTTGACCTTCTGAAACTCTGCCTTGTTCCGCGCCGGGTTCTTGCCCTTCAGGTGCCCGTTGCGCAGCTCCAGGTATGCCTTCCATAATTTGTAGCTCCTCGGCAGGGCCCTGCACGCGCGTTCCAGGACGAAGGACTGCTCGAGCAGAGTTCCGTACTGCCGCTTGAAGTTCGCGTAGTCCAGCCAGGGCCGTGTGGAGTCCGGGTTGCGCAGGATGTCCTGCTCGTAGATCTCGTCGGCGGGCGAGACCAGGAAGAGCTGCGGGTGGTTTGGCTGCGACGCCTCGAGATTGGCCATTGTCGCGGACAGCGGCGAGCAGGCGGCGGAGTCTCTCTTCGGCTTGGACTTGCCCAGGGTGACGATGAACGGCGGCGTCAGGTTGCGCAGCAGCTCGCCGGGCATAATCGACGGGGCAGGCAAGCAAGTTGGTGCAGCCTGGGCGGCTTTGCAGTTGAGACTGGAGAGCGAAGAGCAGCGCACCGTCCGTCGCGCGCGCCGGGTGTGCAGAAGTGAGAGCAGCTCTCTCTCGCGTTCGCTGGTTGTGAGACGGCCCGAGCTGGGGTTCGCTTTGACTAGCGGCGCTGGCTTGACGTCGCTGGCGTAGCAGTGGGAGAGCTGCTTGCTTGCTTGCTTGCTTGCATATGTGTGCTGCTATAACATCACCTTCTATTCTACAATAGCTGGTAGTAGTAATCTTGCGAAGATACTGCACCGGAGAACCACAGGGAATACCCGCAACTAACTACCCCTTCTACACTGCCCTCCGCGAGGAATAGCCCATCATGTCGGGCAAGGTACATCTCAACAACCACATACATCTGACCCTCATGAGCACCAGCTAACACCCACCCTCCCAGGACCGCGAGCCCGTCTTCCCCACCCGTCAATCCCTCGGCCTCATGAAATCGAAGCTCAAAGGCGCCCAAACCGGCCACGACCTGCTGAAGCGCAAATCCGAAGCCCTTACCAAGCGCTTCCGCGACATCACCAAGCGCATCGACGAAGCAAAGCGCAAGATGGGCCGCGTGATGCAGATCGCCGCCTTCTCGCTCGCCGAAGTGACATATGCCGTCGGCAACAACACCATTGGCTACCAGATCACCGAGAGCGTGCGCCAGGCCAAGTTCCGCGTGCGCACCAAGCAGGAGAACGTCAGCGGTGTCTTCCTGCCGCAGTTCGAGAGCTTCCAGACGGAGGGCGGGAGCGATTTCCAGATGACGGGTTTGGGCAAGGGTGGGCAGCAGGTGGCGAAGTGTAGGGAGACGTACACGAGGGCTGTGGAGACGCTGGTGGAGTTGGCGTCTTTGCAGACTGCGTTTGTGATTTTGGACGAGGTTATCAAGGTCGTGAACCGGAGAGTTAACGCCATGTATGTGTTTGAGGAATCCATTTGGTATCAACGAAGAAGTACTAACACAAGATCACAGTGAGCACGTTATCATCCCTCGCACAGAAAACACCATCAAGTACATCAACGGCGAGCTCGACGAGATGGACCGTGAAGAGTTCTTCCGACTGAAGAAGGTCAAGGGTGTTAAGGAGAAGGCACAGGCTGCCGAGGAGGCCGAGAGGAGAAAGAAGCTGCAAGAAGAAAAGGAGGCCAACAAGGAGAACGGCGGCAGCGAGAAAGAGAAGCCTGCGTCGCAAGAAGAGACTAAGAATGTTCTTGGTGACGAGGGCGACGAGGATTTGATTTTCTGAGCGAGCATGTTTCTTGAGCGTTGTTTGATACCTTTCAACTGTAAGATTCCACCAGATTTCTTCTGCGAGCGTGGAGCGTTGAGCGTCACAGTGTCACTCACTTATTTGTACATGATTGGATCTGCTGGTAGAAATGTTGGCGGAAACAGATTCGTGTTTTGAAATCGCTGCGCCTGATACTGCGACGCAACCGAGCATGTCCGGCAGGCCTCGACTAATAACACAAGAGGACTACTATCTCTGAATTCACTCATGATTGAAATTTGGTAAATCGGTCGACCAATGCACGACGACCGTTTGCAACACATGTACACAACAGCCATTGGCAGTTCACGGACGACTTGATTGTAGTTTAGCAAGTTACGTTTCACTGTAACACGGCCCATTGATACCTTCGGTTCGTACTAAACATCAAAAATCACAAAAACCACAAAATGATCGGTTCAAAAGGTCATACTGTCATTCGCAAACGCTCTGGCTAGTTCATGCACTGATGCAACCTGAACTGCAGGCCGCAATGCTTATACACTTTCCATGCAAAAATACCGCACGCTTGTCATAATTGCCCTTGTGCTGAGTCTACTGCTTGACAGTCTGCTGACCCTGCTTGGCCTCCTCGGCCTGTCTCGCTAGCAGAGTCTCGGCGGCAAGCTGCTTCTCGGTCTTGTCGTTGCCGTGGGAGATCAGCCTGTTGAGGAAGCTGTTCGGACGACCAGCGTAGTGGCCCTCGGCCTCTGCGCGCTCGATCTCGCGGTGGAGGTGGCCGGTGGTCTCCTCATCGACATCGTTCTCGTCGTGGTCTTCGTTGAAGTCGGCTGGGTGGATGTCAATACAGATATCAACGAACTAGATGTAAAATTCGTTCATACCGTTCTTGTCGTGCATGGAAAGCTTGCGCTTCAGCTTCTCTCTGATGCCGGACATGTTTGCTTTTGCTGTATGATGGAAAGGTGTTGTTTGTAAAGTGACGAGTTGTGACGTCGTCAGGATAGATATATATGGGTTGGTGGGGAAGCTGGTCAGCTGTGTTGTAGGTATGGGCTCGCCGGGGATGTCAGGCGTGGTATGTCGCAGTTCAGTCCAGCTGATGTTGATGAGAGGAAGACAAGAGACGGCACCGTGGAGGAATGCAGGCTGGCTCGGGTGGAGCACATGCAGCGAGCGAGCGACAAGTGGCAATGGGTGTGTGACGAAGCCATGCGTACCTTCCCGTCTAGAACGCTACACTGCCCCGCCATCGAGAGGTTGAACCTCCACACTGCCCTGCACGCCAACTCAGCCGAGCGCGGCACCAAGAAAGCTGCACGCACCGTAGATCCGTCATCCGCCGCCAATCGAAGATTCACTTCCGTGGAACATTGCACGCCACATCGCCAACTCACGTGCGCCCATCCGTGTTGCTATCCACCTGCTTCGGCGACTCCGGCCTGAGGTGTTACTCAGGGCAGAGAGACTGTGGAGAGACAGACGGTCATATGAACGAACTTCAGAGTAAGCACAACGTCGCACGCGACGCGCCAGACACCCACCTCAGACTCCACTCACGCGAACTTGGATCTGGGCGTCACACTTCGCCAGTACCCGGGCATAGCGACAGCCCTATCGAAGTATGTTTGTTCCACCTCGTGGCCTAGGCCCAATCGCTTGCATTTGGGTGGCCTTTTGGCGCGATCACCGAGGCTAAGTAAAGTGTCTGCAGACAAATAATAACAAGCTTTCTGACCGGCTCCTGGGTCGTCCCCAATAATAATGATACACGAGGTCTTGTTAGCCCTTTCCGGCCATCCGTCACCACTGTTCGATAAGAACACTGCTGGCGAAAACATCTCACACGATGGTGTTCCTCTCCTTTCGCCGTCCGAACAAGCGCTGCTGCAGTCCATCGGACGGCTGTCAGAATTGCATCGCGACTTGAGAAGTCAATTGGATGCAATTGCACTCTCACATCACTCGACAGTATGCCGTGCAGCTGCAAATTCAATCCGCCAGACTCACCTGGCACGTTTTCAGAAAAAGATTCTGGACGTCGAAAGCAGGATCCTTACCAAAGATGCGAGTATCGTAGGCGCTTACGAAATTGTGCCGCTTGCATCGGTCGTAGGAGAGTTTGATGTGTGGCACAGGCGAATGGGCTGGTATTGGGATCTGACATGTTTCATGCGACCAGTTCACAGCTCACAGCGCGGCGAAGAATGCTCTGGGGCGTCTCTCATCGACAAATTGCGTGCCGAAGCCCAAACTGGTTTCCCTGACCTCGAAGCAAGTGCGACGGAGCTGTCAAGAATTGCTGAAACAGCGTGGCTTCGACAAGTGTCTTCGTGGATCATGCACGGCAAGCTGCCTGTTCATGGGGCGGATGACTTTTTCATCAAGTCCGATGGTGACAGCATCGATGGTGGAGTCGCTCGCTTCAGGAAGGATAACAACCTCTTGCCAAAATTCGTCCCGCCCTCGACAGCTTCCTCGATCTTGTTCATCGGAAAGTCAATCCATCAAGTACGACACTATGATCAGCGATCGCAGATCCATGCCAAGCTGCAGGCTCCTGGTGTTCAGTACAGCCAACTTGCAAACGCTCATCTGAAGCATCTCTCTTCTCTGTCACTGCCAATCGTGCCTGCACAAATGGCACGAGCTGTATCTGTCATCCGCAGGTCGCTTTCGCAGAACATCCTGCAACATCTATTGCCACTCGAAGACATCATGGTCTTACTATCGTGTTTACGCCGATACTTCTTGCTGGAAGATGGAGAATTTACTCTTGCTCTCGTGCATGAAGCTGAAGCACGAATCCAGGCACGCTGGCAGAGCATGGGGAAATTGCTCCAGCAAGACCCAATCAAAGCATTACAAGGGCTGGCAATCAAAGAGGCCGAGCTCAGTCAGACTCTTGGCCAGACATGGAAAACATTGGTAATGCGGGACGACACTGAAGATAATCCCGCATTTGATTTCGCGAGGAAGAACGCCGTTCTATCACTTCCTCGCAAAACAAGCTCCCGTCCGACAACATCCGACTCCATGACGGCTGCCACCCCAAAGGTGTCAAGCATCGCGTTCAACGACACGTTGTTCCCGAGTGCTGCAGACCTCGTCCTCGAGATTACTCCTCCGCTCGATCTATTCATCTCAAAGCGAGAGGTCGAGACATATTCCGCGATCAATGCTTACCTTATATCCGTGAGACGCTCTCACCTACGTTTAGCAGATCTGTGGAGGCGAACGCCTGTGAGACGAGAACATCCAGCTCCGCCAGGACCGCGTAGTAATGCCACGGAGGCCGGACGTGCAGCACAGGCGCCTGCGAGAAAGCGGGCCACGAAGCGTGCAGTAGCAGCGCGAAAGGTGTGGGCAACCTGCAGTGCTGCGATGTCCCTGCTTTCAGAGACTGCGGCTTATCTTGAAGGCGAGATCATCAGGTGTTCTTGGGAATGCTTTGAAGCCTGGTTGAAGGAGCCTGCAGACGTCGCTGACAAGACCGAAGATGCACAACCAGACGGCGACGCTGTGCCGAAAACTGCACAGCGAGATCCCGAAACTCTAGCTGCGGGACATCGTGCATTCCTCGCCGCTCTCACTTACGCCCTGCTCTTGACAGACGTTCCATACACCAAAGAACTACGCTCGCTCCTCAACAACGTAGACCAGCTGATCGCACTATTCATTCGCTTGCTGGATGTTCAGCAAAGGATTGATCTCGACCAAGACGCCGGTCTTGAAGTCGCGCATATCGAAGAGGATGAGAGAAAGATTGCCCTTGAGCTCGATCGTGCGAGAAAACGAGTCGATAGTGATCTGAAGTCCGTTATTAACAGGCTGAGACAACTGGATCATGAGCGGATCGGAGCTGGGAGATATCTTGATCTCAGTCGTGTTGAGACTGGCGGGTTTGAGCCGTGGAAGGGAAGTGGGGTGGATAGGCTGCTGATGAAGCTGGAGTTCGGGAGGGTACGAGACGATGGGTATAGCTATGATATCATTTGAGTAGATAATGCGTAGAATCACCAGACGATTGACAGTGCTTCAAAAAGCTTTATTGGCTGCGATGTTGTGATCAAATTAGTGTCTGCAATCCAAACCGATATCATGAGAATTACGAGCATTCTGGGACAGTTTCCGCCCCTCTATATCAGCATGTTCTTACAAAGTAAGGAATGCGATGTTCAATGAAATATTCACTCCAGTTGTTGCGGTCCTCAAAGCCGACACGCCAAGGCATTGGCCTGTAGCGCGTAGTGGCCTGCTTTCCCAACAACATCGGACAATCTAAACATCGCAACTATACACGATATTCACCAAGAAACATGTCGCAGATTCTTGCATACTGAGCTCAAGAATCGTGGTGACCTCATCTCCAGCGCATGCATTGAAAATTCCAACGAGTAACCGTTCTGGATCAGTGCCCATACCACAAGACCAAAAAGATAGCTCAAAGCATGACCTCCCAACCCCCAAACCTCATACAGAGCTCTGAGCTACCGCCCGCCCAGCCAGACTATGTTCTACGCGGCCATACCGCACAAATCCACTGCGTCCACTTTCTCCGACAGAATCTGCGCTTACTTACTGGGGACGCTGACGGCTGGGTTGTTTTGTGGAACTTTGCGGTCAAACGACCTGTAGCTGTCTGGAAGGCTCATGGAGGATCTTTGCTTGGGGTTGGTAGTTGGGGGGTAGAGGAGGAGAATATTATTACGTAGGTGTGCTTTAATACCGCGTGGGGCTGAACGGTATGGCTGACTGTTCATAGACACGGCCGTGACAACAAACTCCTGGTATGGCAGCTGCGAGAAGCGGACGAGAAGACATTCTCCAGAATACTGCCCATAGACGACGCGACGATGGAGAGAAAGCAACCCTGGCTGCTACATAGTTTGGACGTCAACGCGCTGAACTTCTGCTCTTTCGCTATGTGCCACATGCCGTCGTCACCACCGACACCATCACCAATACAAGACAACTCCGCTCCACCCACCAACTCAACCCAACCCTCAATCCTAGTTGCCGTCCCCGGCGTCCAAGACGGCCTAATAAGCATCACCGCCCTCCCCTCCACAACCCGCTTCGCCACAATCCCACCTCCGAAAGACACAAGCACCGGCATGCTAATGGCCGTCAGCCTCCACTTCCCACTCAACGCGCGCTCACCTCTCGTCGCCGCAGGCTACGAAAGCGGGCACGTCGCTCTCTGGCGCCACAACCCATCCACAGCCAAATGGGAAACTACCTATCTGCACAAACCTCACTCGCAGCCCGTGCTTTCCCTCGACGTGGCGCCGAGCATAGGCTGCTTCTTCTCTAGCTCTGCGGACGCGATTGTGGCGAGACATCCACTCCTCGGCAATGGGGAGATGGAGACGAAAGTCGTGCAGACGAAACACGCGGGCCAGCAGTCGCTGTCGGTGCGAGGCGATGGGAAAGTCTTCGCCACGGCGGGTTGGGATGGACGGATTAGGGTGTATGCTGCGAAGGGTTTGAAGGAGTTGGCTGTGCTGAAATGGCATAAGGAGGGGTGCTATGCTACTGCTTTTGCGGAAGTCTTGGATGGTCAATCGAGGACATCGAATGACGATAGTACTGTGGCCCGACGAGAGCTTACAGTGGCACAACAACGAGCGTTCAAGTCGCAATCCACACATTGGCTTGCGGCTGGCAGCAAAGATGGAAAGGTGTCTTTATGGGACATATACTAGATTGAAAACTGTACAATTGATGATTTTGTGCAACGAAGCTATGGGTATCTTCAGTGAGCTGGCGCCAAATGAGCGAGCGTGAAAAAGGCAAAAGGAAAAGCGAGAAAAAGATTACTATGCTGGCACGCAAATCTAGCCCAAGTTGAACTCGCCGGCTCCTCCCATTTTCCTTCCCATGGCGTGCATCTTCTTCCTCGCTTCTTGCTCGTCCGTCATCTCTGGCACATCCAGATCGGCTTCGGCGTGCGAACGCTTGCCGTCCGAAGATCTGGCGGCCTTGCCGGCCTCGACGCGACGAGCTTGCCTCATCTTCGCGCCGTCCTCCTTGCCGGGTCTGAGACCTGGGACGCGGATGGCGCCGGGCTTGTCGCGGAGCGCGAAGGCCTTTGCCAAGTGTCCCAGGTGCAGCTGCTTCATGTCAAAGATGCTGCGTTCTGCGGCTACGTGAGTGGTGTAAGCACGAATGTGACTCTGGTAGGCTCTGCGAGCTTGCTCGAGGTGCTTGGGGTGTTCTGTGGTGAAGCGTTCGCACTCGATTTGCCACTCTGTTGCTGCCTGTTCCCACTCGCGGTTGTTCACGACACCAGATGTGGCGGAGAAGCCCTTCTTGAGCAGTTCGTCTGCATCGTGGTGGGTGAGGTTGCGTGGGCGGCCTTCTTTGAGAATCTCGACGTAGCCTTCCTCACATCCGGGCTGCAGGAAAATCATGGCGCGACCTTCCTTACCGGCACGAGCTGTACGACCGACACGGTGGAGATGGTCTTCCTTACTGAAAGGAGGGTCGTATTCGATGACCAAGTCAACGTTCGGCAAGTCGAGACCACGGGATGCAACGTCGGTACAGACAAGCACCGCGCCATCGGTACACTTGCTGAATGCCTTCAATGCTGCTGTACGAGTGCTTTGTTGCAGGGAACCGTGGAGACGGAAGATCTGAATTGGGTTCTCCTCGGTCGAGAAAGCGGCAGCTGGTCCGTGGGTGCGTGTTTCGGGAATGGTATTTCCTTGAGGAATCTTGTCTGTCCGAGCTTGCTTGGGCATCCTCAACTCCTCCTTCGAATCGTCCTTGTCGCTCTTCTTCGCTTTGGTCGTGATGTCGTGAGAAAGAATCTCGAAGTGGAAGTCCACGCTGTCTGCGCAGCTGATGAACACAATACACTTCATGACGCTGCCCTTCCTCTTGAATGCCTGCTTGAGCGCAGCCACGAGTGTCACAAGTCTCTGCTTGGGTGGGACGATGGCATAGCTCTGTTTGAGTTGTGCGGGCGCAGAGAATGCCTGGTCAGGTATCCTTCCATCCGCACCTTCTACGCGCTCTGAAGCGTCCACCGCGATGGTCACCGGGTCGTGGAGTGCGATAGACTTGAGCTGTTCAATATCCGCTTTGATCGTGGCCGAACAAAGCACGGTGTTTCTCTTTTCGGGCAGTCCAGGAATCTCGATCTCTTGTGCCTTCCTGGATCGCAAGTTCAAGTTGCTGACAATCTTCTGAATATCCTGGTCGAAACCCAGCTCCATCAGGCGATCGCCTTCGTCAAGCACCAGCCATCTGACTCTGCTCACATCCAGAACTTCAGTGTTGTGCAAGTGATCCGCCAATCTACCAGGTGTAGCCACCAAAATGTTCACACCCTTGCGTAACCGTGCTTTTTCTGACTGTTTTCCCTCTCCACCGATGACAGTTCCTCCGACAATCCAGTTGCAGCAAGAAAGTAGTCCTTCCAGCACGGTCTCGATCTGCCTGCTCAGTTCACGAGTCGGAGCAAGGATAAGCGCGAAGAGACCGCTTTTCCTATCGAAGTTGCGACCTTCCGCCTTCATTTGTTTCGAAATGTCGCAGATTCGCTGCACAATTGGTAGTAGGTATGCCAGTGTTTTTCCGGAACCGGTCTCTGCCTGGATGAAAGCATCGTGATCTGTGGTGCATAACTGTTGTAGGGACTTCCGTTGAATGCCAGTCGGGGCCTTGATTTCCAGCTTGTTCATGAGGTGGCCTGCAAGTCGTGTGGATAGTCCGAGGTTTGTGAATGTGGCCAACTCGTCGGTCAAAGGTGCGTTCGAAGGCTCAATTGGGGTGTCGTCTTCGGGCGCTGCAGCGGGCCTTGGGGCCTTTGCCGCAGGGTTGTATGTGAACAAAGAAGAAATAACCTCGCCGGTGGTCGACTTGGGCAGCACCTCGCGCTCGCTGGGAGCTCTTCCTCCGGGTCGTGGTCCAGTCCTTGGGGGTTTGAATCCTTCGTCGTGCTTGTCTGTCCTCGGCCTTTTGGAAGGCTGTCCGTCGGCGCGAATGTACTCTTCTTTCTGGCCACGCACATTGCCATAGTCCGGTGTCTTTCCCGTCGCCCTCTCCTCAGCCTTCATGCGTCCCCATTGCGCCGACTTCCTCGCAGTGAGGCGGTCCTTCCAGCTGCCACCCTTGAACGCTTTCTTGGGCGCCTGGAAGGCGTCGGTGGGCAGCTCAAAATTGAGGAGCATGCCATCGTCGGCCATCTTGCTGGATATATGATCGCGATATGCGATATGTGTTGGGAGTATGGGGAGAATATACTCGGGCGCGCAAAGGGCAAACCTCAAAAAAATGCGGATGACAGCCAATTTAGGCTAGACGCTTGCCCCGCAGGCAGAAAGTTAGAGTTATTAGTGTCTGTAGTATCTACACTTTTGGCAGGCGTCGATCGGCAAAGACAAGCTTGAGCATTGAGTTCGATGTTGTTGCTATGCTCGGATGTTCGGCGTATACAGCTTCACAGACACTTATCAAAGCTCCCACCAAGACTCGTAAGATATTTGCGCGCCATGACATGAGGCGCCTGTTAGAAGACAGTAGGTCATAACTTCTCTTCATTACATTTTAATAAATCTCTCTCACAGCCTCGCGTCGACAACTCTGCACGTGACCAGACTCTCATTTGTCGCACGGCCATGTCAACAACCATGGCCAAGCGCATAATCAGACCGACTGCCTTCGCCAGCACAATCTTCCCAAGGAGTAATCGCATACCATTCGCGAAGCCAAGCCTATTGTCAAGATCAATTCACATCTTCCGAGACGTTCAACCTTTGCGCTCCCACCGTCGCGAGCTCCTCCTCAATGGAAGCACCGTAGGCCTCGTGCCCACCATGGGCGCCCTGCATAAAGGCCACATCTCTCTCGTAAGGCAAGCCGCGGAGGAAAACAGCCACGTCGTCGTGACGGTCTACGTCAATCCCACACAATTCGGAATAAACGAGGATCTAGACAGCTACCCTAAGACGTGGGACTCGGATCTGGCACAACTGAAAGAGCTGGACGAGGAATTGGAAAAGTCTGGCAAGGGAAGGATCGAGGCTGTCTTCGCGCCTACGACCAAGACCATGTATCCCACCCTGCCGCCGGACTCAACACTGCCTGGCACCGGCTCATTCGTCACAATCACTCCTCTAGCAAATCTGCTAGAAGGAAAGAGCAGACCGGTCTTCTTCCGCGGTGTTGCGACTGTGTGTACGAAGCTGTTCAACATCGTTGAGCCAGAGCGTGTATACTTTGGCCAGAAAGATGTGCAGCAGACCGTCATCATCAAGCGCATGGTCCAAGACCTGCACATAAACACGCAAGTACGAATCGGCCCTACAGAGCGCGAGAAGGACGGTCTAGCAATGAGTAGTCGCAACGTCTATCTTGGAGAACGCAGAAGGAAAACTGGAATTGTGCTGTCCGTGGCTCTGGGAGCTGCCAGAGCTGCGTACAAGATGAATAAGACAGAGAGAGACGACATATTGGCGTTGTCGTGGGATGTTACGAACATGATGAATATCAAGCAGGACGAGCTACCAGAGACCGAGCGGGCGCAGTTCGAGGTGGACTACATCTCTCTCGCGGATCCTGACACTCTTGAGGAAGTTGAGAGGGTGGATCCGAAGAGGGGTGCTATTCTTAGCGCAGCTATCAAGATGTTGCCATTGGAGGCCACAAAGGAAGGAGAGAAGTTGGGCTTGGGTGGCGACACAGTGCCTGTACGGCTTATTGACAACCTCATCCTGGAGCCTCGTGAGCTTTGAGTGGGGAGTGAGTTACGGTGGTCAGCATGATTCGTCCAGCATCTAGAGCTATCAATTTTGGCATACTAGCCATTGAAGTATAGTATCCGAGCAATCCATAGTGTTTTGTGAATAAGCATGAATTATTTAGCGTCGACTAGTCCCCTCAAACTCGTAAACATTAAACCCACAACGTGTATCAATCCAAACGAAGAGCAGATCATACGTCACGTCCAAATCAAGTTATCCGTGAACGCCAAACTAATCCTTGCTCGCATGCGCGACCTCCTGTCTCTCCTCAGACGCCGTCTCCGCCTGGTCAGCCTTTTTCATGCCAGCCTCAGGATCGACCACTGAGTTGCCACGACTGGCAGCGAGCACGCGGTTTGGGTTCTCTTCCAAGAGTTGTGCGAAGTGCTTCTCGGCGTCCCATACCCAAGGCGAGTCGGCTTCGAAGAGCAGGTCGATTTCCTGTGGTGTGTCAGTGGTTGTGCTACTACATTGCTTCATTGAGAAGGGACAATCGTACCTCAAGTGTTCTCTGGTTGGTCTCGGGGTATAGAGCCCACACCATGGGAATTGTGATGACGTTGGCTGCGCCGAAGATGTAGCTAGGAAGGAAAAGGTTAGCGTTTGAAGCGTTGAGGTAGAGGGAGTGTAATCAACTTACAGTGTCTTCTCTCCAATCGCGTTGAACATGACCGGGCACAGCAGAGTAAGCCATCCATTGCCGATACCTTCCGAACATTAGCAAGCTGGTCTCCTAATCAGGGGCGATATTAGGCTCACTCCATCCAACAACACCAAAAGCATTGCCCTTCGCGCGAACCTCCAACGGGAAGATCTCAGCCGGATACAGCCACGGAACCGTAAGCCACGTCGCGCCGAACACGAACGTGAAAATGTATACGAAGCTGGCCGCAGCAGCACCGTATGAGTTCGCCGCTGAGATGTTGCCGGCTTCGCGTGCGTCGAGACCGAGACGGGACATGCCGCCGGCAAGGAACATGGCGATGCCTTGGCCGATGGAGCCCCAGTATCTGTGACGTGTTAGTGGTGTGAATAGATTGGAGTGCTGTGGATGGTAAAAATTTACAGCGTGTATCGTCGGCCGATTCGATCGAGCGTGAAAACGCAAATGAGAGTTGAGAACATGTAGAAGATGTTGTTCAAACCACTGATCCATCTGTGCAAAGATTGACGTGTTAACAGTCTTTACGGTCTGGGTTTCGTATTTGAAGGGACATACTGGCTCTTCTCACTGTCGAATCCAGCAATGCGGAAGATAGTGGGAGCCTATCGATCTCATTAGTATGATGGATGTAATCGCATCCAAGCACTCATCCTCGACTCACGTAAACAGTCACACCTGCAATTCCAACCCATTCTTGCATAATCTGCAGCCAAATAACAAGCTGTACGCGACGTCCAGTGTGCAATTTGCCGCTGCCGACACCAAACAGCATAGAGAAATAGGTGTTTGAGCGCGCCGTCTGACGCTCATGGATGACGCTGTTCTTGATATCCTGGAACTCTGCTTCAGCCCTAACGGCATCGTCTCCTTCGCTACCACGCAAGCGGCGGAGGATGTATCGCGATTCTTCGTCTCTTCCGACTTTTGCTAGCCAGCGAGGGCTTTCCGGAAAGAACCAGCAGATGGCGAATAAGACGAGTAGAGGGATGATTTGGAAGGCGATGGGGAACCTCCAGCGGATCGCGGACTCTCCGTTGTCGATAAAACTTAGACCGAATTCAAGCCAGTATGCCACCTAGAGCTTGTCAGTATGTTCTCAAGGCGAGTGCTTCAGGCAGTCGTCTCTCGTGATATACTTACCACCACACCAAAGATGTTGAGCGTGAATTCGATAGCGATGAATTGACCTGCAAGTTGGAGAGTACTAGTCAGCCAAATGTCTCGGGCAAGCATTTTTTTTGCCACGTCATTCAAGCAAGTATCGTCACGCAACGATGCAAGACCATAGATCGAAGGTGTAGAGGCAACTGTTCACTAGTAACAGTATGTCCGACGTAGCGGTGCTCCGATCATCGGGCATAGATGTACAGCAGGTCGCACTAGCCATTGAGAGGCTGAGAGTCTCTCAACAATATCGGAATAGCATGGGTGCCAGTACCGTCAGTCGTGGCCACTCAAGTATGCATGCTTGCCAACAAGATACGGCCATATAACGTTTCATTCTCTTACCTCTCGAAGTGTGCTCGGCTGTCTCGGTCGCCCATACAGGTACGATGGCGTTCTAGTTCAAGAAACAACGATTAGCTTACATCCAAACCTGTTCGTTCCGATATAGACGATACTCACCAAAACTCCAGTTCCCCAGCCATTGATCAGACGCGCGAAGATCATCCAGATGTGGTTCTGAGCTGAGCATTGCAGCGCAGCACCCAGAATCGCCCAAGCGGCTCCAAATGCAATTGTGCGTACACGTCCGATCTTGTCGCCAACCCAGCCACCAATGAGACATCCTACAAGGGTTCCAAGGTAGTATACGGAGACCTGAGAGGTTTGTTAGGCTTGGTGTGGCGTTCTCGACCAAAGTTGGACATACAATTCCTCCTTGCAGCAACGAATCGGTAACAACGACCTCTCCTGCTTCGTCAATGATTCCGAAGTCCATAAGACGTACGTAGTCCTTCGCCACGTTCACTCCCTACTTTTCTGTCAGTCTCTTGGATCTAGCAAAGATCTAGCAAGCATCTAGCAGTCGGGAGGAAGGAAGACATACACCCATCATTCCCCTGCGTTCGTTAGCGACAGATCACGTCCAGAATCGTCACGGGCTTGTCTTACTGATCATAACCAAAGAAGAAGATCGAGAGGGCCGCAACTGAGTTGATAGCAATCAGTAGCGACCTCTTCTCCAGCTTGTCGGCCACACGCCATCCCGAGAGTTGATCCATGATAGGCTTGCCAATGTCAGAATCGACCACAGAGTCCTCAGCAGGGAAGAATATGAGAAGGAAGACAAGACGCGTAGAGCGAAAAGATCATTCACGTCAAACGTGCGCGAAAAGGTAACATCGCGCACTTTATATTGCCCGACTCCACGTGGAGTGCGCGAGGGGAAGACCGTTTGTTCCCGACGACACATGTGGTCCCGGAACATGGCCTGGTGAGATTTCATCCCAAGGGAATAGGTTCGACATGCCCAAAGCAGGATTCCGAAGACAAGCTCACATGAATCGCACACAAGCGAGTCGAACGAACGCTTGGTTGACGCCGATGACCCATTTGACTCCACTGAAGATCAGCGTGGAGCGTGGAGTTTATATTTCTTCAAAGGCCGATGCACCTAATGAGATGCCGATGATGGGCTGGAGATTTCGAGATTGAGTTCGACTTACCTCTCATCATGTCCTGCGAGCATGTAATTGTGCAGCGGCTCGATGTATATGTACACATGGTTGTGCTTTGAAATCTTCACCTGGCATCCTTGCAACTGGGTTGGAGTTATTGGCTATATACTTTCGGAGTTCGCCAGTACATTATGGTAGACGAGGATTAGGCGCCACCGACGTAACGCTCATATGTGCTCAAAGAAGCCGACCGCTCTTCGAATGACACCAGCAACTAACGATCATTGCAGTTCCAAACATGGAGGTTGTCAACGTCTTCGATCATGTTCATTTAATTTTGCGATGAAGTTTTCGACAAGAGCTGTTGTCACGTTACTAGAAAACTGCTGCTCGACAGTATCTAGAGATAAGATATAAGGCTGCCTGAGGACAGGATGAAAACATGAGGATCGGTTGGCCTGTTGCAGTCATTGGTGTTGTTAGGTTGAAGACCTGTCATCTCTGACAGCTGGTGACAGTTTTGATGATGTGATTCATTTACTCCTGGTGATTGAAAGCATGTCCCATAATCACTTGCGTACAGCGGTTCTCATGAATGTGTCTCACCTTGCGGGCAACAGTGAAAGTTCCATTTCCCCTATGTGTGGATACCAATAGGCTACCCGCGGTGACTTGGGTATGATTCCATGCCATCCTCGTGGTGGCCTCGTTCCCTGTTCCTTGTTGCCAAGTTCGCCCTCCAGGCTTCGTCAAAACGATGGAAATCACCTCGAGCTCGTAATGCCTTCCTTGTACGAGTTCAGCGTGATTCCGATGAACTAGTCTAACCAGCGTTCGGAATCCACACAGAAGGCTTCTCCAAACTAGCATAATAACTACATAACTCTGAGTTTTGCTCTTCATAGAAAAGAAACTCGATTATTGGAGGACTAAACCGAATCTCAGCTACCCCAGGCCCTAACCCTTGCATACTCGCCACCACCGGCCCTTCCTGTCATCTACCCTCCTAGAGCGGCCGGTTGCTCGCTGAAGAACGTAGCCAGTGAACCAGAAATTGTATCAGTAGTTAAATAGTCGGAATGGCTAGCCCTTCCGAGGAGGCTGAGAGGGCAAGTGGAACAGGAGAGCAGCCAAGAAATGCAAGGCTGTGTTTCTGGCGATCTCGCTCGCTAATGTGCCTCGCTTGCATATTATTGCATGAGATCCATGATGTATGATCAAGCCTCAATTCGACTGACCGACTGTCATCACAATCCCATCGGTCTAGACCATAGCAAGCTTGTCACATAAATTGCCTGCAGTACATGTACGTCGCTGACTTTGAAGCGCCGATGGCGAAAGTCAGCAGCATGCGCAACTGTGCTCACATTCAGATGTTCGTGCAACGAGATAAGCTTCAACTTGACACCACAACTTGTCTTGTTGCGCACCAGACCACGACTGAGTAGCAGGCAAGAGAGAGCCAGTGTACAAGGGACTCACATCATTACCAATGGACGGAAAGGGAAGAAACAATTGTTCTGCAGGCTCACGCTGCCAAGCCAGCTGAGAACGCAATTGCTCGGTCGTACGCTCGTTCCTTGGTCTTCCGACGGATATCCTCACGGTTGAGATCGGATCTCTTCAGGCACGACTATGCAATTACGCGATCATGTTCTCCAAACAGTTGAATACACGTGGCCAAGATCACGAACCGCTCGCAGACCGGTTCGCGTGTGAGGAACGAAGAGCTGCCGCTCTGTCCAAGACTTTGCCCAGATCCGGAACTCCGCAGTCCCTATACAACCGTGCTTAACATTGAGCCGCAAACCTACCTGAACATACGAGCCGGCGGGATGTGTTGCTTTGCAGGCCTCAGGAACGACTCTTTGCGGCTATAGCCAAGGCAGTCCCAAGAGCTGACTTGTGGTGAGCTCCGCCACAGACTCCCTATTCTGGCAACTATCCCAAGACAAGGCCAACTCTCCGGCTCCATGTACATGCGGATCTATGATAGTCTTGACGCTTGCGTTTTGGAATAGACACGGAAACTACACGCATCCACATGGTTGACGAGAAATAGCCCTCGCTATGTGGAGTTGAGGGCTCCTGACCTCTTGGTAATTGCAGCCTCATGGAGAGCATGCTATATATGAGCAGGTGTGTGAGGAAGTCGATGTCTTCCACTACAGTTTTACATCAACATAACATTCATTTGTTTGGCCTCACTATCGCTTTTACAAGATGAAGTTCTCATCGGCCTGCCAATTTGGCAGCGCTCTCATACTTACTCTTAGCAACATTGTTTCCGCAGCTCCAAATCCTCATGCTGTTGAGCCGAGACAGGCAACCAGCACTCGTGTCGCCGATTCTGCATGCACCAACGGTCCGTTCTCAAGAGCTTGCTGGCAAGCAGGCTATAGCATAGCCACCGACTTTGACAACAAGATCCCCCCAAACGGCCGTGAGCGTGTCTATAATCTCGAGATCACCAATACCACAATGAGTCCAGATGGCTTCGAAAAGATCATGTTTGCGATCAACAACATGGTAGGTGCAACCCAGTTTGATGTTTGAGACACTGTATTGACTCGAACCCTTCCCTCTGCAGGTACCTGGCCCGACCTTGGAAGCCAACTGGGGAGACACCATGGTCATCAATGTCAAAAACAGTCTTCAGCACAACGGTACCTCGATGCACTGGCATGGCGTTCGAATGCTCAACAGCTGTCAGCACGACGGCGTCAATGGCGTGACCGAGTGCCCTATTCCACCTGGAGGGACTGTTCAATACAGGTTCAGATGCACACAACATGGTACCAGCTGGTATCACTCACATTTCTCGGCCCAGTATGGTGAAGGCATCGTTGGAGCTATCGTGGTCCATGGACCGGCATCTCAGAACTACGATCACGATCTCGGACCACTGACTTTGACTGACTGGTTTCACGAAACTATCTTTGCATTGAACGTCCGGGCTCTTCACAGCACTACTGGACCGCCCATTCCTGACACTGGCCTCATCAATGGTACCATGAAGGGTGCGTCTGGTGGCAAGTACCATCTCACGACGTTGAAGAAGGGCAAGAAGCACCGCCTGCGACTTATCAACACTGGCATCGATAACAACTTTCACGTCTCCATCGATGGCCATAAGCTTACTGTCATTACAAGCGACTTCGTTCCGATCAAACCTTACACCACCTCATCTATCTCTATCAACATCGGTCAGCGATACGATGTCATCATCAACGCTAATCAGGCAGTCGGCAACTACTGGCTGAGGGCGGATGTAGCGACAGTATGCGGTAGAAACCGGAACCCGAATAACATCAAGTCGATCATCCGCTATGAAGGTGCCCCGGAAGTAGAGCCGACTACACAGAACACTGTTACGAAATCCACTGCATGCTACGATGAGAGCGTGGTACCCTACGCGCCGAACACAGTCCCACAAGCCGAGTTCAGGAATGCTATCAGCCGCTTGAACATGGATTTCAACGTTTCCACAGTCAACGGTCCCCTTGTTCAGTGGCTCATCAACGGCTCGGATATTCGTGTCGACTGGAGCAAGCCAACGCTTGAGTATGTTCAAGACGGCAACTACACTTTCGAAGATAAGATGAATGTCTTCGAGATCAATAAGAAAGACGAGTGGGTCTTCTGGTACATCCAGACAGTGCAGGGAGATCCTGTCAACCTTCCTCACCCTATGCATCTTCACGTAAGTCTCCTCCTCTTTCGAATGATTTGAAGGTTGCTAATACTGTCTAGGGTCATGGTAAGCCCTGCAATGCTCCACCGCAACCGACTCTACCTTCGCGGGCATTGTGAGTGCCGAACTTTGCTGACATGTTACTCCAGATTACTATGTCATCGGTCAAGGCCCCGGCGTCTGGGATGGCAGCGAAACTGGCCTCAAGTTCAATAACCCACCTCGCCGCGATACCGCGCTTCTTCCTGCCGGCGGCTGGCTGATCATGGGCTTTCCCGCCGACAACCCAGGAGCCTGGCTTGTACATTGCCAGTGAGTGTAACAAATGCATCCGTGTTATATAGAACAAGTACTGACATCTCTCCTAGCATCCCATGGCATGTCGGCCAAGGTCTAAGCTGGCAATTCCTCGAGCGCAAGGACGAGATTCTGAGTACGCTCGGCGACTTGTCCAGCTTCAAAAGCAATTGCGACAGCTGGCGGAAGTATTGGGATGTCCCGGCTAATCCAAACCGGCCTTACGAGATGGATGATTCAGGACTATAGATCGGTGATAGCTAGATTAGCCTCCTCGCTTCTAATTTACAAGTATATTCATGATATCAACCTGATTCGAACTCTAGACCTCTCACTATATCAAGCTCTCTATAGTAGACCTAGAAGTTTTATATAAGGACATTCGCTACTTTCGTATACCTCGTATAGGCGTCTACACTAATTATAGGGCTAAGGGAGCTACCGACGTTCCTAGGATATTAGTAGCAAATAACAGATATATATTTATCTCCCTCTATAATTTCCTAGTATTCCTACTTAATACTATAGATTTAGGATATTTAACTCTATTTAAGTCTCTCCTTTAATTAGCTTCTTAATACTACTCTTCTCTATCCTACTAGCGAATATATCTTCCTTACTAAGGATATTATAAATCTCCGATCTTATTAGTAGATCGAGCTCCTAGCTACTCTCTCTAGTTCTAAGGTAACTTACTATACTCCTAAATTGCTATATAAAATATCTATTATCTAGATCTTATTCTTATTCTTCCTTTTCGCTAACTTTAAAAGTAAAATTATACCTAGCTCCTACTACTAATTATAATAATTTATCTCTATTTCCTATCTAAAAATTAGATAGGAGAAGTAGCTCTAAACTAAGTATAAATAGACTAGAATTCTATAAGATATATAGATTATCTAACTTCTAAGACTTAGTAGAGAAAACTAGTATAAATAACTTAAACTTTATATTAAACCTAATTAGCCTTAAAAGCTTAGTAAGGGACATAGCTCTTAAATTAACTAAGAAAATAGTAAAATCTTATTAGATAGATAGATTACCTAACTTTTAAGGCTTAATATAAAATAGTATTTTATTATATACTTAGGTTATCTAACTTCTAAAGCTAGGTATAAAAATCTAGTAAAAAGAACTTTTATTTTAGATTTACCTTAATTATCCTTAGAATTCAAGTAGTACGAATAGCCTTAAAGTAAGTATAAGTATAGTTGAATTATCCTAGATACTTAGAGTACCTAACTTCTTAAGTTAAGTAGAGGGATTAAATAAAAAAGATTAAGATTTTAAATTAAACTTAATTAGGCTAAGAGATTAGGTAGTAGGGATAGTCCTAAAATAGCTTGAAATATAGTATAATCTTATAAGATACCTAGATTACGTAATATCTTAAGCTTAATAGAGTAATAAGATAAAAGAGACTTGATTTAAAATTAAGTATAATTAGTCTTAAAAAGGTTAGATAGTAGAGATACTCCTAGAATAATTAGGAAAAAGGAGATCTTAATAGAATATAGCTACTATCTAACTTCTAAAGCTAGAGTATTATTAGACGCAAAATTAGAATAGATAATAAATCTTAATTAATTAAGCTTAAAAATTAGGTAGTAGGAATATATCTAAATTACCTAAAGGTATAGAGTACTTTAATAAGATAGTAATATTACCTAATTTCTTAGTCTAGGATAGTTAGATTAAAGAATTTATAGAAAGAATAGAGTTACTCTTATACTAGTACTAGTAATAGCTCCGCGTATACCTACTAATACTCGCGAGCGAGTACTAGTTAGCTTAACGATTATCTATACTTAATAATAATTACCTTCTTTAGGCTCTATCTATTATCTAATAACTGATCTATAATAGTATACTAAATTAGTATAATCTTAAGGCAGTACTATCTATATATTAGCCTCTAGCTATATAGTTAAATAAGGCTAATTATCTACTTTATACGTGATTTTAGTATAGCTTTATAAATATATCGAATTATACGTCGTATCTTATCTACTTTATTATCCTTAATATTATATAAATATACTATTTTATATACTTATACTCCTAATGTATAAGAATACTACTATATTATAGGTATATACGCTTTTATAGGTTTCGAGCTAAATAAGCTACTAAGGCTATAATAGTAAGTTATAGTATAACTCCTTAATCGCTTCGGCTCTTTCGAGAGCCTAAATCGCTATAAGTTACTATATAAGATTAGTAACAGTCGAGTATATAATAACATAGGATCGATATCTTATTATCTAAGATCGTATCGAATTTACGCTTAACTATCCGGATAGTACGAGGTATTACTATACTTAATAATTACGATTATTTTAGTATTCGAAGAGCCTTAATTACTATAAGGCGAGTCCTTATATAATTAAGGATAGGAATCGGATTAAATAGTTATATATTAGTCTTCTCGAAAGCTACTTTAATCGTTAATAGTAAGAGATCTTACTTCCGAAAGTATTTAAAGTTATAAAAGAACTTAAGCTTATTATAATTATTGTATCCGAGCTATATAGAGCGATTAATAGCTTCTATATAGTAGTACTTATATAGCTAAAAATAATAATATCTAGAGGCTATAGGAAGTCTATTAAATATAAGAGCAATCTAAAGAGTATAATATAGTATTATTTATAATAAGTAATAATAAACTCGAATATATAGTACGAGCTATTACTATTAAGTAGTAGGAGCTACTAGATACCTCGTTAGTAACGAGCTAAGTACTTCTCGAAGTACGTAATCTATACGAGTATTAGCTCGTTGTTTATATAACTAGTATCTATAACTCCTACGAGCGTATTATCGTAATGTATAGATTCTTAAACTATACTACTTAGTATACTTTACTAGTAATAATAAGTATTATAAGTACTACTCTACTAGCTTATTAATAGCTTTAACTACTATAAGGCTCTTTTAGTTCATACTACTTAGGAGTATATAGGACTTCTTAGAATACTCTATAAGTATATAATAGTATAATAGTCGTCTAGATAGGAGCGTTATCTATTCGTACGAGTTGAGTAGTCAGCTGACTTGTAGCTAACCTACTCCGCTCGTACTCTTCCTTATATACGTAGCGTTCCCGCTACGTATTAAAAGCGGTAGCTTTTAGTCTTAGTATCTACTCCCTACTTAGTTAGAGTACGATATACTACACGCTACCTACATCCTCTCGATAGTTCGTATACTTCTGAACTATACTCTATCGAATATTATAAATAGCCTTTACTAATACTAGTTCGGAAGCCTAGTTTATCTATATTCTATAGATCTTTAGGCTAAATACTATAATCTTAAATTAGCCTACTAAGCTATCTAAACTACTCTTTAGTATCCCTAAGATTATAGGTAGCTATACTCTAAGCTTCTAGGCCTATCTACTTCTTCTTTATAAATATAGGATAGTATTATAGGAAGTATAAGATCTATCGCTTATTTACTATTAGTATAGGCTCTTTATCTTCGTACGAATAGTATAGAATCGAGTTTACGCTAATCATAATAGCGCGTATATATAGGTAAACACTAAGATACTTATAATACCTTATATATAATAGTATAGCCTCCTCTTATTTACTACTAAGTCTTGTATTTATAGGAGCGCGTATTAATCGTAAATTATAGCGTTAGAGGCGCCTCTATAGGTATTAGTAGGGAATATTAAATATAGTAGCTAGTTAAGTAATTATAATACGGATCTACGTATAAGAGTAACAATCTATAGCCTTAGCAATACGCTACTTAGTCTATTAGTATTTAGAGATTATATATAAATATATAAATAGATAAGCATAAATAGCTATACTTTTATTATTATTAAGTATAGATAATTATTAAGCTAACTAGTACTCGCTCGCGAGTGATTACGTAGTAGGTAGAGCTATTACTAGCGCTAGTATAAATTATTAATTAGCTAAAAGTTAAATAGTAAAACTATTTTTAAATTTACTATAATGTTAATTAAAGAAGAATTTAGGAATAGTACTAGTATTTAACTTTTAAGCCTAGTATAATTTAATTAGTTATTAAAGATTAAAAATAATTCTAGATAATTAGGCTTAAAAATTAAGTAGAATGAATATAACATTATATAAAATAGCTTAAAAGTAAAAGAATTTTATAAGATAAAGCTAACTTACTACTTAACTTAATAAGCTAAAGTAGTTAAATAATTAATTTAAAATAGAAATATATATTTCGCCTAATAGGCTTAAAAGTCAGGTAGTAGTAACATACTTAAATAATCTTTAAATATAGGCGACTTTTAAAGAATAAAGCTACTACCTAATTTTAAATTCTAACTTAGTAGAATACTAAAATAAGTAGTAAAGACAATATTACTCTTAAATAACTAGCTAACAAAGTAGAAGTTAGGTAGTATTAGTATTTCTAGATTATCTATAGATAGAGTAAGTTTTAATAGGCTATAGCTGCTATCTAACTTTTGATAGTAAAGTACTAAAAAAAAGAAAAAAAAA